>VZRQ01002392.1:922021-970943 GCA_013397975.1 Machaerirhynchus nigripectus | reverse complement strand
CCGCTCCCAGGAGGGAGAATATTGCCCACCCCCAGCTAAGAGCTGCCAAACCCCCGTTGCGCCCCCCTCCCCAAACCGTTACAGTGGTATGTCACAGCGATTGGCCACTCCTTATGTTTCTTAATCGCTATTAACCTAGAAAGCCACCGTCTCCCCCCTTTCCAGTGTCTCCCTGACGACAATGGGAAGAAATTCCTCGAGAAACCTAACACACAACAGTATCATAGCCAGCACTGTACTTAATTCAGGTGTTTCGTGGAGTTTTTGCAGGCTCGGGCTAGAAAATAAATTTCATTACAGATAGAATGAGACGTCAATGCTGCAGACATCTCCCAGATCATCCCTGTGAAATCTGATTTGAGCACCTTTTCCCCTGGCTTCTGGTGGAGCAGCCTCTAGATAGGAGAAGGGTGTGATGCCTCTTGTATGAAAATTACCATCCATCAGCAAGGAGCATCTCAAGTGGTTTGTGTACAACTCTTGTGCTAATCAAGGTATTCTCCTGGATACATGAGCCCACCATGTCTCAGGCAGATGACCATTGGATTTCCAAATGAGCAATATAAACAGCATATTTTCAATTGCAATCCAAAGAACCTTCAATCTGCTGTAGAAATGACTATAAACTACAGTGGAAAGAAGTCTTAGCAGGAAATGTGGGTTGCTGTGTTCAAAAATAACAGCAACAGCACAGTGAAAACAAAGCAGTTGACAGGAGGACGAGTACTAGTCGAGATGTGGATTTTTGACTCCCATTTTACTCATCAGATTTAAGCTGGAATATTGACAGGAATGGTTTACCATTGGGAGCAGCTTGAAGTCCTGAATCATCAGGGAACAGATGGACATTCCATTGAGACACTGCTCACTGGACTGATCGGAGAGACCTTCTTGCCAAAGAAATGAACACAAATCTTTGGGGACAATTCATTCTTTATATAACCCAAAGGCGTAATTTTTTTGCCTTATAGCCTGTTACATTTGTCTCCATTTCACTCCAAATGCATGGGGACCCATTTGCTGTAGCCTCTTTTTCCTGGGTGTTCTTCTCAAAGCTTTTCCCAGTGTGGGCACACACTCATCTTTCTTATAGATGTGGTATTTGCTACAAAAAAGACACATAGTTTGATGTGGCAAATTCTAGTATATTACCTGAATCCATTTCTTAGGAAGAAATTATGTCCTTTACGTACATGGAGTGCAATATATGCACCGTTCCATTTCTGACTTGTGGCATCCTGTTGCATTCAAATTCACATCTTTATTGTGTAACAGCAAGGGGTCCCTGTTGCCAAGTTGTTTTTTGCTAAAATACTGTCTGCCGTTGAAATGGCAATCATAACATATTCATGAGATAGGTGGGAGAAAAGTCCTATTACATACAATTAGTATAAGGACATAATCTAATTAAAATCCTTGCCCAGGGGAAAAGCAGTGTGTGATGTTCCCACAAAGCTGAAATCTTAAGACCGAAATCTTAATTTGTCCTTCTCCTTTCCCCAGTTCTTTGATCATTGAAGCCATTTACAATATGAATATTTTCTTTATAATTTTTTTATCATTTTTGCTCAGATGAAAAGGGAGAGATACAATCTCCTCCATTAAAAATGTGTACTTCTGGATTGATTTTCCATAGAAAATAATTTGAACTCTTTTTAGAAAGGCAAGCAGAAAGCAATTAAGGTTTCTCTATTGAGAAAAAAAATGTGAGGTACTAAGTTGCTATGAATTAGCCTAATTTGATTTACGGAGAACAGAGTTGAAATTGGGACCTGGCATCGTTCTTCTTCCTCAGATGTAATGGAAGATGGAAATTATAAAATAAATATTAAAAAATATCTGATATGATACAACAGAGATACCAACAGAATTGTTTTTTAGCCATGCTGGTTATTATTATACATGGCTTTAATATCACAGGAAAAAAACCCTCCTACTTATTTTACTAATTTTCCAAGTTTCAGAAAATGAACCGTAACTATTGTCATTCAACCAGTTTCTCTTCATGGGAAACGTTGAGCACTTCAATCAACTTCCTTCAAGCACCGTTTTTTGAATCTGCAAAAAACACATTTCTCTACCTCAGAGAAAAGAGCCGGACTTAAGAAAGATCAACTCCCCAGCTCTGAAAAGATTATTTGGGGAATTTTATTTTTTTTAAATCTTGGACAATGTTTAAAATAAAAGTGCTTTGAGCAATATTATTAACAAGATGGCTCCAGAGATATTAGAGTGGGAAGGACTGGGAGAACTGTTTGCAATACTGTGTTGTGTTAGTGTCTGCCTAACTCCAGTGACAACTCAATTTATAGAGGCAAAATTACTCATCCCATAGCAATATGTTTGGCACAAGCACAAGGAATGCACACTTCTGTATCCAAATGCACTAGCGAGCAGCAGAAGCATTGGGAAGGCTCGTCTGAGTGATATTTGCTTGGCTTCACTTTGGCACCCATCTCCACCTCCTGCTGAGCCCATATTAAATGGAGCAAAAAATCAAACTGTTTCATACCAATTTCAAAGGAGGCGAGTTTTCACAGCTCCCTGGTCATTTCTAACAAGCTGCGCCTACAGCAAGCCCCTTCTGGGTATGGCACAGCTGCTGTCAGCTCTTCTACCAAAAACTAGTAGCCTGTGACTGACGATCTGTAAAATGAAGTATTGCTCTTTTTTTTTTTTTTTACTGGTTTTCCTTGCTTGATGCAAAGCCCGCTGTAGGTCCCTTTGTTCTCAGCAAGAATGGAGATTAATCATTTTTATAACGAAAGGCAGACTTGAAAGACCTCCCTTTGAGATGAGCTAAGGTGACTGCAGAGTGGGCTCCAGGAGTGGTGGGCAAGTGGTCTGGTTTTTTTTCCCCTTGCTATTTGCTTTTATATTATGAAGAGTGTATTTGGGACTGTGCATGGCAAATCTCAGCCAGGCTGAAATTAATGTTTTTAACTTCTGAATATCAAATTGCCTCTGCTGAGGATCAGCATTCAGCACTGCCACCAGGCATTTCACAGCACATCTGGAGATCCAATCAATACACCTTGTGATCCTGGCAGTATTGCAATGCCATGTTTTGGGCCATCTCATCCTGAATGCAGCCTGACATTTCACACCAAGAACCCAGACCTCCTCCAGTGCCGATGGATAATGCAGGTTCTGGTAGAGCCTGTTGCGACCAAGACAGCTCCCTGTGGAACCTCAGAAGGCCTTTTGTAAATGTGGTCCACAGTTCCTGCCAGCTTTCTACCTGTTGCCTGGTTGGCCTTAGCTGCCACCCAAGGGCAAAGAATCCAGCACCAGCTTGTCAGTGAGCAGCTGAAGGAGTTTTCTGTATTTGCCACGCATGTGCATTACTTGGGGTCATAGAATGCTGTGGGTTGGAAGGGACTTTAGAGACCATCTAATTCCAACCCCCCTGCCATAGGCAGGGACATCTTAGAACCAGGTTGCTGCAAGCCCTGTCCAACCTGGCCTTGAACACTTCCAGGAATGGGGCAGCCACAGCTTCTCTGGGCAACCTGTGCCAGGACCTCACCACTTCCCTCACAGGGAAGAATTTCTTCCTAATATTGAATCCAAAATTATTATTTTTTTAGTTTCCCCTTTTCCTATCACTACATGACCATATTAAAAAAGCTGCTTTCCCTCTCTTATAAGCCCCCTTTCATCACTGGAAGTTCTAAGCTCTCCCTGAAGCCTTTTCTTCTCCAGGCTGAACACCCCCAGCTCTCCCAGCCTATCTCCAGAGCAGAGGTGCTCCAGCCCTTGGAGCATCTCTGTGTCCCTTCTCTGGACCTGCTCTAACATGTCCATGTCATTCTTATGTTGGAGACCCCAGAGCTGGATGCAGAACTCCAGGTGGGGTCTCATGAGGGTAGAGTAAAGGGAAAGATTCCCCTTCCTTGACGTTCTGGCCACCTCTCTTTTGATGCAACCTATCAGTGCACCATTCCCAGAGTCACTGCAATACTGGGGCAATGCATGAAGCAGAGAGAACAAGTTCCAGGTCCAACTCCCATGCCCCAAAGTCTGTTTAATATAAAATCCTCTCATCAAGGGCAGATCAGATACTAAACTTTGAAGAACAGATACTACACTTGGCCAACATCAGCAGTCCAAATCCGTCCTTTCTTTTTGCCTGGTTCCTTCAAGGAGTGGATAGGTGCATGTAGACGAGATGACCCAGCTGGTGACAATACTTATCATTGTCTTGTTACTTCTTAGCCTGGAGCTTGTGAAAGGAAAAAGCTATAGTAAAGCCACTTCAGTGCTCCTTCTGCTCATCTTTGGGACTTTCCAGACAACGTCAAGCTCCATCCCTTGCTGGGATGGGACCAAATAATGGGAAATTTCTGATGCAACCCAAGGAGTGTTTTGGCCTTTCTTGTCCCAGACTAAGATGCTTCCATGACAGCAACATCAGCTGCCTGAAACCAAACCCCCACCCCCAACAACCATCAACACAAACCGAAGCAAGTCCCTGGTGCCAAAAACATTTAACGACTCCATCAGAACTATAAAGTACTGCATTATCAGCTGCAAGGCACATGTCATCACTCAAGGTTTGCAGTAGGGTAATCGAGATCCAAGCTTGGAGGCAGTGCTCTGATCTTTCACATTCTACGTGTCAATGACCTTGAGAAATGTTAAGTTTTTTACAGCAGGTAGCAGCTTTTGGAGGTTTTTGTGTTAACATAAAAAATAAAAAAGGTACAGGAGGAGTGAAATTATTGCTCTAAAACAGACTGCCTCCATGCATGTGCTGGCTGATTGCATACATCCATATTCTGCAATGCCAACTCCTTCTCCTCATACAGTTGTATTTCCATTTGGCTTTGTTCCCCAGTGTAATCAGCCAGAGTCTGGCACAATGCTGGTGTCAGGTATCAGCCTGGTGCTTAGTTTCAGCCAAACTCCTCAAAGTTTACCATAAATAAAGACATAGGGAGGCAGCAGGTGGGTGTCATTTCTTCCCCAGACCCTTGGCAGCTACCTGGGACTCTTGTGAGAGTGTCTTCAAATAGTGTAGGAAAAACCCTACAATAATTTAAATAAGTAACTACCCTGGAGAATATCAGAAGACACACAATTGAGATAGCAATGTTCAAAGGTAATCTAAAACACAATTAAAATGCATTAGAGTTTCTGTGTTTTGGTTGTTGTTTTGCTCTGTGCCAGTTTGGGATTGGATGGGAGGCTTATTCCATAGAGGAAACCCAGAGTATGATTCGAGTCTGGGAGTTCAGAAGGCATGTGATGAGTTTCTCTTTTCCACTCACTCTTTCTTCTTCACAATGTTTTTTTCACTAAGAAATAAAAGAGCCTGAGGAACAACACCTCTTTCCTTCTCCATGAAGTTATCACGCTTTCCATTTCCCACCAGTGATAAACTCTCTCTTTTTTTTTTTTTTTATAGTAAATTAGAAGAGAAAAACTCAGAACAGTTGAATAGAAGCAAACAAAAAAGAGTAGATTTTCTTTTTCCATTGAAAAGATGTTTTCAATCCCCCCCTCAAAGATCTGGTAACTGTTTTACCACCTTCTTTGCAATTAACTCGTTTTTTTTTTTTTTGGTTTTTTTTTTGAGTTAATCAACACAACTTGTTGAACTCTGAGCATTTCCTAGCATAGTATAACCACCACATAATTTTGTTGCTCCTGTTCCAAACCTGCAGAAGACCTGGTGTGATGGAAATCTTACCTGCTAATCAGTAGCAGATTGGTGTGCATAAGAAAAGTTATTCCCACCACAAACCTAGCCTATCAGGAGCTGTCCTTAGAGCAGAGCTGGGTGTGAAGATTTCTGTCCTGTTTTGTGCCTCAAATGGGGTAGCAGATGCGGAGAACCTCTGTGGTTCATCCCCACAGAGATGCACCTGCAAGGTTATCTGACTGCTCATGTCTGGGTGTCATATGTATGGTCTCTGCTCCATCACCCTGTCCATCCTCTCCAGAAGTGCCTGGTTTAGAAGAAGACATGTGCCTTCTTCTGTGAATTGAACACCAATAACGTTGTAGCCTTTCTCCACCCAGGATCATCATTCCCCAGTATCTCCATCTACCCAGTAGCCCATCAGTAGTCCCGACTGCTCCTGGGAACAACCACCAGGGATGCGCTGCAGGGGAAGGGAGCAGTGCTGTTTCCACAGAATCAGCAAATGGTTTGGGTTCAAAGAGATCTTCAAGACCATCTTGTTCTAATTCCCCTGCCATGGACAGGGATACCTTCCAGTACACCTGGCTCCAAGCCACATCCAACCTGGCCTTGAACACTTCCAGGGATGGGACAGCCCCAGCTTCTCTGGACAGCCTGTGCCAGGGCCTCACCACGCTCGCAGCTAGGAATTTCTGCCCAATATCCCACCTCAACCTGTCCTCTGGCATTTGCCCTTGTCCTGTCACTCCAGGCCCTAGTCCAAAGGCCCTCTCCAGCTGTCATGGAGCCCCTTTAGGCACTGACAGGGACTCTAAGGTCTGCCTGGAGCCTTCTCCAGGCTGAGCAGCCCCAGCTCTCCCAGTCTTTTACTGTCATCCTAGTGTCTCTACAGGGGTAAGGGAAGGCTGGTGGTGACTAATTTTCTGACCTACCAGACAGTGGATCGGAGATTCATTTCCCACCAAACAACACTGTGATACTGTGGTCATTTTTGGATACAGATATGCAGGTCTTTAATTTGTGCCATAGGACTGACATACACATCACAACATCCTGCAGAGAGTAATTTATTTGAAGGAGAGAGGAAGTGTATTGTGGAGCAAGGGATGGGGCAGGAGATGACAGCTGCCTGGCATTCACAGTCAAGGGTGGATGCAGGGAAGTTAAAGAGACTAAACTAATTTTCTAGCAGTAGCTGAGGGATAGGAGAACTAAATAGCCATAAGATGATGGCTTTGCCAGTCACAGGTTTGTATTGTTATAACTGTTCTGCAGATGAACAGTCTGGTGTTACATGTGGTTGACAAAGACATTAACAGTTACTGGTTAAACCCACTTAACTCCTCTCTCTATTTCAGCCTTTTCTTTGTTGCACTTCAAGAAATTTTTGCCTTCCTCTGTTTATTCAGCCAGCTTCAGTTTTGGATACATTTTCTCTGTTTCTTGCCACAAATATGTTCCTGTTTAAATGTCAGGACTGACTAGGAGATTATCAGCCTCAGGAAAAAGTTCAACATACTATAATATTATGCCATGACTCTGGCACATTCTCGCCATGGCAGAGGATGTTTATGCAGGTAACAAGAGCATCAGGAAATAGAATAATTAACTTTTACAATATAAAGAAAATCAGATATTTCAAAGGGAAGTAAATCTTCATTCTCCAGTACAAATCTGATGTAAAACTCCAATTGCCTTTTTTACTCTTTTCTTTTTAATGTGTCATGTTTTTTCTGTGAGGAAGGTGGAAGGATTTCTGAACAGAGACACCAAAAATTAAAATACTTGAGCTTTCCTTTCAGAAGAGAAAAACTCAGTTGACTAGAAGCAAACAAAAATAAGTAGATTTTCTTTTTCCACTGAAAAGACATTTTTAATCCCCCCAAAAGGTCGATGAGGCAATATTTGTCCATGTCTGCTCTGGGAGTTTAAGTCAATATTTGCTGTAAGTTAGAAAGAGATTCCTGCTATTGATTCACATTTGCTTATTCTGGATTTTTTGCAGTTTTCCCGACACATTATTTCTTTGCCAGAGTCTGAGACAAGACATGGGATTACTCAAGCCTCTGATCAATTTTTGGCAGCCCCTCTCACTTTAGCTCAGTTTGCATGGCACAGTCAGGAGGTCAAAACAGGGTGCTACTGGGGAAGGGTGGATTGAAATGTGAAGGAGGGCTATAGATGTGCCCAGCTGAGAGCAGAGCGCAGTCTACACAGCTCTTGGGTGGGGGGGTAAAGTGTTGTCCCCACTTCAAAGCACCTGGCTGGACTGGATGGCTGGACTGGGTGCTGAATTGCCCATCTGCATCCTTCCAGATCCACAAATCTCATGTTAAGACAATAATTTAAAAACACTTGCCAGGAAGGAGTTCAACATTTCAAACACCCTCATCCATGGATTATTTCTTTCATCTGCCACATCTTTTGGCATCATTCTCTTCCATCCTGGTGGTGCTTAGAGGCTCCAGAGCAGAGACACAAGTACAAGTGTAAGAGCTGGAAAAGAAACAGAATGAGCCCATTTTGCTGATCTTACTGCAGAGGACTGGCTTGAGACAGCTGCCTGGAAAGTCTTTTGAGAAAAATATCCACCACCTATGCCCCTTGTTTAATACTCTTCGTCTGGATAAAAGAAAGTCCCAACTCTTTCTCAAACACAAGAATGCATTCAGCAGTTGGCAGAAAGTCAAAATTAATTTATATGTGAGGAAATAACATGTCTTACATGTATGACGGATTTACATCCCAGAGTTTGCGTGCTCATTGGACTGTGCTTAGGTGTGGGCTGTAGCTCTTTCCTGTGTTTGCACAGGAATATGTGAATGTGGACAGACATACCTTAAAACACCTTGGAGCTGACCAGACATTAAAACACCTTTCTTTCTCTGAGCAGACCAAGAGAAAGCCCTGCTTTCAGTATCCCCATGCCCTGGTGGCAGTAAAATACACAGTTTAACCTGGTGACCGAGAGAAGACCTTAGATTTGGGGATCTTGGTACAAAACAGCTCCATCTGGCATGAGTAGGGGCAGGTGAGTGTAGCACAGAAGTCAGGGAGCTCCTCAGGTTGGGAACAAATACAAGTGTAAGTGCATGATGAGTCCCTCTTCCCTCCCTGGCTGCATTTAGTACCACTTAGTGGCATCCAAATCCAACCAAGTGCTCTCTTTGGTACAACCACTGTCAATCTTTGATTGATTTAGGCTGGGAGGCTCTGGACTATTTCAGAAGACTCAAATAATGATCTTCTTTTTGGTGCCTCTCAACATCACTCATATAAAGCAAAACTTGTCCCCTCTGAGATTTCAAAGGAGGATGAGCCCTGTTGGCAAAAGTACTGGGCTGAAACACGAATCAGGGGAAGTATAAACAAAGATGTGTGTGAAGAAAGGTATCTGGGAGTTCAGGTGAAGGGAGTCAGACAGAGAACCTCATCTGAGGATGCACCTCTGGAGTATGTCCAATTTGGCAAACTATCTGGAACCTCCTTCATTGTTGTCACTGTCTTAAAGCATGTCTTGAATCTGGCTTCAATGACTGCCCTTGGGGATAACATTTAGTGTTTGCACATGGGATGACTGACACTGGAATGTGAGGGGCTGGTAGTGCACACCTGGTCCTACATCAGAGTCACAGTCACAGGAGTGAGGAAATGCTTAGCGGGGCAATGCCTGGCACAGAAAGAATCAGGAGCAGAAGTAGAAAGAGAAAGAAACCCATGTCTCACATTTGCTGCACACCAGGCAGATATGTTAGTTGCTGAGTATCTCAAAAGCTCCACTTTGTTCCTTATAAAAAAGAGGATTGTAGCATTTATTTATGCAATAGATTTTCACAACTCACCTTACAAAGTTATGGGGTGGTCTGGTTGTCAAGATTGTCTCCCTACTTACTGCTTTTCAAATTTGGCTTGCCTGTCTCTTCAACTCTGGGGATAGCCAAGGAAATTCCCACTAGAAGTCAATTCACAAGGTGTAATACCCTTCCTGCTGCTGTGTTGTGGGTTGTGGGTCTCATGTATGTATCATCAACATTTAGCCCAGGAAAAAAGTAAGACTGAGAAAGATGCAGAAAGATTTTAATGGGGACTGTAAAATGGGGGGGACCTCACCATCCCTAAAAGCAAGGGATGACTGTGACCCACTCACCTGTGGTGACACCAGTAAGTTGTGAAGTGCTTTAGAGGACATCCTTCTCAGCCAGTTCCAACACAAGGGCCAAACCTTCAGCCAGGGTGAATGTATGTGACTCCATGGCATGGGAGGCATTCAGAGCTATAAAGCATCTGAGGTCTAGGCTCAAGTTTCCCAGGAGTGAGAGCTGGAAAAGACCTAGGAGAATTTCAATCCATTTGTCTTGCTGAGGCAGAATTGCTACTCACTGTGTATTTTCTATTGGTCTTATTTTAAAAGCAAGGGGTTGTTCCCCAAGGTGTTTTTGAGGGATTCTTAACAGTTTGTCTTGTCAAGGCTTTTGAAACAGATGAACACAGTAAAGGTAATGACTGGGAAACCAATCAAGCTCCTTATGTGGGGAAACATGAAGTTGGACCTACCATGAATGATCCTTTCAGTGACCAAATCCCATTCATTCCCCATATCCGTGCTGGGTTTGAAACTAGTAATTTTCTTTAATTTTTTTGTGCATGGTCCAACTGTCCCATGTCTCCTTCTGTTTCCTCCTGTTACAACTAGGCACTGAGTGCTCCAAGGTACAGGCTGCAGAAGGAAAGACAGACTTCATTGTTTTTAAGCATTAAAAAGACAAACGTGGCCATCAACATGGTTCCACTCAGCACTGCTAACCCTTCTGAGCGGATGCAGTGGTGGCCATGAAAAGCCTCTGCAGTCAGTAAGGAAAGAAGCCTTCTTTTCTTCTCTGCATGAAAATCTGCACTGCCGATCTCTGGCATTCAAACGCCAAAATCTGTGCCAAGCCATGTTGACTTTGGGCATTAGGGGTTTCAGCCTTCAGTCCTCGTTGTTAGTGCTGCATTAGACTCCAGAATATGGATCCAGGTCGTATTGGGGTGGAGGACTGGGGACTTGTGGTGGTTCACATTGACTGAAAGAACACATATGGGGATGCAAACAAAAAAAACCCCCAAAACCCAAAACAAAAAAAACCCAAACAACTTCCCCCTCCCCCCCCCCCCAACTTTCTTAGGAGGTCTGCAAATGAAAGCATGACAGGGAAAAAATGACCATCCGTGGGTTCATTAAGGAATGCAATGGAAAACCAGGGGGATTTGAAAGGATCCTGGGTTTGGCTCCATCATATTAATCAATAGCTAGTTTTGACCTCCTGTAGCCTTCTTCACTGCAAAACAACCCAAAGGGTTTCTTTCTCACGCACAAATGTCACCTTGTTCATCAGTCAAAGGCAACTTTCTTGTGAGCCCGTTGTACAGAGCACAGCAAATTTAGAGAGGAGACATCTGGAATCTGTAAATAAGACACAAAGAACTGGACCGCAAGAATGGGAGGAGGTGAAATGTATCTTCCACTGGAAACAGTCTGAAGGACCAGTCTGAGACTGACTTTCAAAGGGCCACGTGAGCTGGCAGTCTGCACTGGGTCTGCTTTTCAAAGGTAAAAATGAAAGTTTTGAAACCATCAGAAGACAAGTCTTGAGTTTGTGCCGAAGTAGTGATGGAAAATTGTGGCACAACTGTTCCTAAAATACCTTGATTTTTTTTTTTGTTCAAACTAAGTTGCATGGATCATTTGGAGAAGCAGACACATTTTTAGGTATGTCAGCTTGACACAATTCTTTGCAATCTGGTTTTCTTTCGAAGGCTTGCATGGGAAAGTTATAAACGAAAGCATAATTCCAGACCAATGAGTTTCAGCTGCTCTTGTGAATGCATTACTTTGTGTGTCCTCTATTTATGTGGATAGATGACTGCTTTTTTTATATTGCTTTGGATCCAGTTTCTGCCAAAATTGTGTGAGTGTGTCTGAAAAGATCTTTGGGGGCAGAAGACCTGGGGATAAAAGCCCTTCCTGCAGAACAGCAAACAGTTATGCTGGTGATTGAATGCATAGCACATGGGTACACTCAGTTTTGGAATCTCCACTGCATCACTAAGTGCTGTCCTGTTGGTGTGGTTCAAAGCTGAAGCCTTGGCTGCTGCCAGGGGCCACAGCAGGGTCCTGATGAAATCCAAAACTGGGCAGTGAAAGTTTTGGAAGCCACAAAATATTGCTCCTGTAGACCCAGCTGAGCCTGGGCCCAAGCTGATGGAGCCAGGACTGCATCCCAGCAGAGCAGCCATAGCTTTTTAAGCCCCAGTGTGCAGCTACATGCAGGCGATGTACCAAATGACCCTGTGCACCATGAATGTGCCAGACTGTTCAATCTGTTCTTGGCTGGGCACATAACAGCTGGTTAGGGTGACACGTCAGCCTGATCAAGGTCTCTTGAATATTACAGATTTCTGTAGAAATTGCAAAATTTCTATCCCATCACCTTTCACAGTCTCAGGTCACCCAGATCCTCTTTGCTGCCCTCACCTGCTCTGTGCTGCATCACTTCTCCAATTCACTTCTGTGCTGGGGAGACATCACCGCATGGTGAGCCTGGGGTGGCATGTCCCTTGGGGCTTTCCCAGCACCTTCTGATGGTTAAATGTTTTCCTCTATTCCTTTTGTTTCCACCTGAGGGATTAACTGAGTTTCAGGATCTGGTTTTAACGGGGTATGGGAATAGCCAGGGGGTCAGTGTTAGTGGCTTGCATGTTTTAGCAATCATACTTGATGATCAAAGCACGAAGAGGCAGGCATGATGGGATTTATACACAGCAGGGTCCTTGCTGACTTCTCCAAACTGAGCCATATGAAGTATTACTACCTTCCAGCTTTATTATACCTTTACTAACTCTGAGTGCTTGTTTTTGTTCTCTCCTTCTCCTTCTCCTTCTCCTTCTCCTTCTCCTTCTCCTTCTCCTTCTCCTTCTCCTTCTCCTCCCCCTTCCCCTTTCCTTCTCCCTCTCTTCTTCCCTCTTCTCCCTTCTCCCTCTCCCTACCCACTGCTGGCAAAAAATGCAAGGTAAAAGCGAGCCATGTAGAAAAGACAGAGCTTTGTTCTCAAAACCACACTTTAAAGCAGGTGACAGTTGTCACCTAGGTGTAAATCAGGGTTTCCCATCACTAGGCCTATATAGGTTTGCAGCAGCTCACTGCCTTCTCTGTTTCAATGCAATAATGCTCAGCAGTGGTGTGATACCTCTGAGTACTGCAAGCATGAGGATGGAGATGGTGGGATGAACATTTCTGTCTCTGAAGCTGGCCAGGACAGGGAGATGACTTTTTCTGGGAAGGACACATTAGGGTTCCTTTCATGGCACTTAAGGCAAGGGTAGATAAATCAATGTCAATTCTTGAGGTTTGGACAGACAGGCTTACTTTAATCTCTGCCTCTGGATGGAAGTAATGCCTGATTGGAAGAAGCCTCTATGTGCTTCAGGGCTGGACATATCCTTTCACATATTGTAGGACAAGTCCTGACTAGGAATGCTCAATTATAACCTAAATAAAACTAAATGATGTAACAGGGGAGTTTGAGGCACAGATAACCCGATTCTGGGGCAGGTGAGCAGCTGGGTAGGACCCTACCCACCCAGCTCTTGTGTGTGTATTCCCCAAGGCTTCTTTATCTTTCCAGAAAGTGGTGTTGTATGTGGAGAAGGCAGGTCTAGAGTCCCAAGTGCCTGGCATCTCTGCTGGGAAGACATTTTTCTGACTCTGATGGCTGTTCAAGTGGAAGAGCATGGCATCTCAATATGCTTCAGGCCTTGGGGACTCATTTCATGGCTGGGGTCGAAAGGGGGAGGTGGATTCTCAGCCCCTACCAGAAATTTCTTAGCTCTTAACCAATTTTTTTCTTGCTTACCTACAAACCACTGGTTGGCTCTGAACCAAGAGAAGCAAAGGGTGATAGGGCCAGTTTTAATATAAAATATGTATGGAGCCCTTATCTCCAGCTAGGCTTTATCGGGCAGGCAAGCCTTATCCCACCCCATAATCCCCTCTTCTGGAGACTTTTGAATGCCAGCAACAACAAAAATATGCTGTGTAGGAATTGTTGCCTGAGGAAATGTGAAATATCACATGAGGGCTCCACCCCAGCCCACCATCCCCCTTGGCCATTGTCACATTTTGTCAGTAGGTAATCGCCATTTTGCAGTAGCTCCTTAGGAAAAGCTGAAGCATCTTCCTTCTTGTCTGGCTCACAGTCTACAGGGAACAGATGGATTATCCTGCTGGTAGCCTCCTTCAAAGAGCCCAATAGTGTCATCAGGGAGTTTTTCTGCTAGAATAATGCTGGTGGTGTTTCAAGCCTGGCCATATCTGATTCTTAATGTTTCACTTCAGATCAGGTGCTGTAAGTGTTTGATGTGGTGCCAGTCAAATACCAAAATGTATTCTGCAGAGGGACGGGCCGGAAAGGATAAATCCTACCGTGAGATGAGGGTTCTGAATTGAAACCTGTCTTGGGGTGATTTATGATGATTAGTCTATTCCCTGATCGTCTGCTTTATGCCCCAAAATGGATGCTGTATCTTTAAGGTGGGTGTGGGGGAGAGGAGAGCCTTCGGCTCTTCTGTGGGCTTTTTTCCAAAGCTTCACGCCCCAGGCGTCCAGTGTGCTGTGCGGTCTGGGTTGTTGTTTGGGTAGCTTGGCTCTTTGTTAGTTTAGGCAAGAGGTTTTTTTTTTCCCCTTCCCTGGTCTTGGAGAGGCTGCAGCAGCAATCTTTCGGTGGCTTTTCGGAATGAACTGGACGGTTTGGTTTTGGTCCGAGATGAGGGAAGACGACCGGCGGGGGAGGACCCGGCTGGGACCAGCGGGAAAGGCGGGGGGCCGCTCCGTTTCGGCCTCACCTCTCGGAGAAAGCTGAGCCGGTGAGAGAAAGCACACCAAGCCCACCTGCTCCATCTGCTGTGAAGAGGGGGGACTGATGTCAGAGATTCACCAGGTTCACGTCTGTTTGCCCGAGCTGCTGCTTGAATCTCTTGGGGGTTTTTTGTTTGATTGGTTGGTTTCTTTTCCCCGAAAGCCCCCTCCATTTTCGACCCCCCACGTGGCAAACCGCTGTTGTTTTTTTAAATTTGCCTGGCATTTTGGGTTTTTGTTCCCGTGTGCATGTATGTGAGGGGGTAAGGTCTGACCTTTTAATATTTAGCATTTATTTACTTTTTCCCGTGCCGTGTGGGCACTCTGTCAATAAATGGTTGGGTTTTCTTTCACTTTCTTCCACTAGTATTAATTTCTTATTGGCAGAAAGGGATTGTTGTAACCCTTTTCTTAGAGGAAACACTCATTCCAGAGTATTTTTCTCCTAAATTTGTCTCTAAAATGAGGCAAACCCTCAAACCCTATTGGACTGGGAATAAAAAGAATTTAAGTATTATGCTTCACCCTGAGGCATCTAAATCCTGAAACCAAACAATTCTTCCCCCTTACTTCATCTGCCTTCTCACTGCATATCTCTAGTTTTGTATCACTAAGCCTTGCACTATTTCTCCTATCTGGAGTGTCACGTACATCCTGTGAGCTGAAAGTGGTGGTGGTGGTTGAAGATGAAAATCAGTGCATTCACAAGCTTGGTTGAGGTTTTTAATTTAACTCCCTCTGGCATCTCCTCTTTCAGATGCTCAGTGTGGGTCTGGGCTGCTGACTCTGTTGAGGACTCAGCAGCTAGACTGGATGATATGAAGGTTTCCAGCTCTCTCCACTAAAAAATGGGTTATGATGAGTTTGCTTACAGAGCAGCTCTAGGATTCAGTAACTTGAACTAATACGTGTCCTACCTGCTCTTCACATTCACACTCCCTCTGCTTCTATGTTTTTAATAAGCTCTTGACACTTTTGCTCTTCCCCTCTCTGTTACAGAGATGAGTCTGTGACCCACAGCTGACATGCTTGCAGCTAGTGGGACCAATTTCCAAGTGTCCCACAGCAAAAGTGTGGAGTAGAGCCTTTAGGAACTGCATCCATAGACCACCCCCAGCCCAGAGCCTTCAGCACATGACCCTTGTAAAGTGTGTTTCCAGGGGTTCATTTCCAGGGATTCATAAACAGCAGTCAGTGGCTGCCAGAGAAGCTGAGATGAGAAATCTTTCTCTCTTCCTGCTGCTTTCCACTCCGTGTTGATATCTGATTGATAAACCAGCAATACATAAGAATATATATTTAATCCACAATTTCTCTTAATCTTGGATAACTGGTTGTCTCACCTTGCACTTTTCCTTTCCTTTTTTGAAAAGTGTTAAGTTCTGCTTCTCCCCCACTGTTTATATATTGTTCTTTTTGCCAGGAAGGCTCAAAAATGTCTCCTTCAGGCTTCATGGGTAATTGTCTCATCAAAGCCCTAAGGAGAACAGGGAGAAAGGAGAGGGGGAACTAGCCCATTTTGGCTACTATAAACAGCTCCATCGTCATCCAGTCTTCAAAGACCCACTATGGTCTCACCCAGAACCTGAAGACCTAATGTGGTCTCCTCAAGCTGTCTTTGCAGTCAGAAGGCTTCTGCAGCAGCTGGAAGCACAGCCTCAACACTGCAGATAAATGCCTTTACCAGTGTCGTGGTTTGACACTGGCCCAATGCCAGTCACTCGCTCACCCTCCCCTGCCACAGCTGGGCTGAAGAGAGAGAAAAAAATTAATGAAGGGTTAATGAGTTGAGATCAGGATCGGCGAAAAACACTTCATGGGCAAAACAAGCTCAACTAAAGTTGCAAAATGAATTCATTACCAATAGAGTCAGAGGAGGAGAATGAGAAATAAAATGAGCCCTTAAAAAACACCTTTTTTCCCCCAACCCCTCCCTCCTTCCCACCGAAAGCACAGGGAGACAGGGCCTGGGGGTTTTGGTCAGTTCGTCACCCCAGATTTTCTTCCGCTGCTCCGGGAGCAGCAGTCCTTCCCCTGCCTCACCATGGGGTCCCTCCCACAGGAGACAGTCCTCCCAAAACTGGTGTGGCGTGAGTCTCTCTTGCCATGGGGTGCAATCCTCCAAGGGCAGGCTGCTCCAGCTTGGAAGCAGGGGCCCCCTCTCTCCACTGGGTCTCTCACTGGATCACAGCCTCCTCCAGGCATCCACCCGCCCCGGTGTGGGCACCTCCCCCACGGGCTGTGGGTGGATCTCTGCATCCCCCATGGATCCCCGTGGGCTGTAGGGGGACAGCCTGCTTCACCAGGGTCATCACCATGGCCTGCAGAGCAATCTCATCTCTGGCACCTGGAGCACCTCCTCCCCCTCCTTCTCCACTGACCTTGGTGTCTCCATGTTGTTTCCCTCACATGTTCTCACCTCCTCTTCTCTGGCTAGAAAAGAACCGTGCCCCACTTTGTTTTGATTTTCTTCTTAAATATGTTATCACAGAGGCGTTACCACCATCTCTAATTGGCCCAGCCTTGGCCAGCAGCATGTCCATCTTCAGAGCCATCAGGGACTGACTCTGGCAGACACAGTGGAAGCTTCCAGCAGCTTCCCACAGAAGCCATCTCTGTGGCGCCCCCACTAAAAATCAGGTCATGCAAAACCAATACAACCAGCAGACAACATTTTGGGGTATTCTGACAGGCAGGGGCCAGAAAGCTCAGCTTACAGGTGTGCTCTACCATTCTGCCAAGTCCATCCATGGGGGCTCTGCTTAACCATTCATTTCCCTGGGCTGAAATATCTATTCACTTCCTTCTCCCCTATGCTACAGAGGAAGAGTAGAAGGATGAGGGCCAGAGAAACACTTTATGTGCAGTGTAAGCAGTACAGTTTTAATGCAGAATGTGAAAAGGGTCCTTGAGATCCTGTTGGCATAGATCTGGATGAGGTGAGGGCTGCTGCCAGCTCCTGAGAGCCTTTTGTCCTCTCTGGAGGATACATAGCAATGTATCCAGCACTGCAAAGAAGAGGTTAGGTCCCTTTCAGGGGCTTTTGGTGCTGGAATAAACCCCAGCAAATACCTAGATGTTGCAGTTTAAAGCTTTTCTAACTGTATTCAAAAGGCATGGGGACTGGACCTGGCCTGAGGTGCACTAGCAGCAGGGAGAGGAGGGATGTTCTTGTGTCAGCATGCAAAAGGAAGGTGTCCTGCATGATCCACGTAGGATCATGTCAGGGGATCCATGTCAGGGGAGGGTGCTCTGCAGCTGTGACCTGCTATACCCTAATCTATGTGTGTGTTTGCAGTTATACCAGCTGCAATATTTATGCGACACAGATGGATGCCTGGAGTTTGAGTTACTCCAGCAGCAGGAAGCCACAAGCCACAGCTTGGCATGGGGGGTACATACTTGCAGCACTGAAGTCCCCACAGAGAGAGGAACAGGCTGCCAGCTGCCATTGCAGTCTCTTTGCTGCTAGGAGCCCTGTATAATTTGAATGCAAATTCCCTGCAGATGAGGTGAGACTTCGCTTATGAAAGAACTACTTCAGCATTGCAGAGACAGGCAGCCTGGCCCACCCAGCTCAGTGGGAACTGCAGGATGTGCTGGCTTTGTGGCCAGGGGCAGCCTGTTTGCAGAGGGGAGCATTGCTGGCATCTCCTTCAAAAGAATTCCACTGGCTCCAGCCTTCTCTTAATACCCACTTTGAGCTCTAAAGAAGTTAAAAATCTTTGGGCACATTCTGAAATGACACATGGAGCAGAGCTGGCTAACAGTTCCTGAGAGCAAAGGGATGCTCAGTCAGCGTGGGTTTGCTTCATTTCAAGGATGTGTGCCTGGATCACACCCAAGTGAGACAAAACCAACTATGCAAAGTGCATCGGGATAGAAATGAAAGCAGCAGTGGATCGTGACTTTCCCTGCAGCTGATGGTCTGAAGTTTCCCTCATACTAGTTTGCAATGAGCACCACAGTCCATGAAGCCCCCTGCCAGTCCAAATACTCAGTGACTCCAGCTATTCCACTGACATATTGTCAGCTAGTTTGGACAAAAGGCTCTGTGAAATTTTAACAGTAAAAAAAATTGCTTTCTAATCTCAGAAAAAAAACCTTTCTATTGAGTTTCAGCTGAGAATACGCTGCAACTGAAAAGAAGACTCAAAGAATTTTATGTTCTCATCCCTCAATATGAATTGCATAGAGCTAAGATGAGACTTTTTAATGTCACAGGAATGAGAGCGTAGAGTGCTGGACAACTTGGAGCTGCAGAGCTGAGCAGCTGGGACTGAACGTGCAGCACTGTTTGGGAGCCTCACTGTATCTTTAGACTCCATGGCTTTCCGTCTAGAGACATTACTGAAGCATTAGGAAGCCATGAGACCTAGCCCAACTCATTCCAGCCACTCCATGCAGCAAAAATACAGTTCACGGGCTCTTAGTGTCCTGCTGTAGCTGTGGCCTGATGGTGCATACCCTTGCCAAGGCCAGTGGCACTGTAAGCATCTCACACTGGGAGGGCGGCTCCTGGAAAGGGCACCAGTGGGAGGCAGAAATGGCCCTACAGACATGAAAAGGCTGATTTTAAGCCACTGCAGGTACCCCTGAATGGGTGGAAGTTGTGCAGTCTGCAGCACAAGTGAGCCTCCACCACTTTGCCATCATTTTTGATATAGCCGAAGTTTTCTGCTCTATGTCAAATAATTTGTGTTTCTCATATCTCCTACTTTACATCCCTTTTTGACCAAGTCATGCCCAAATCTGGTTGCTGGTCTCAGGTTGAGGGACAACTGAGGCACACAGCTCTCCTAATCTCCGTACTGGGAAGTCTTGTCAAACCAGGACGTGAGATGAGATGGACTTCATACTTTGCTCTCAATATCTCATCAGCTTTTCAGCTGTGAGGGGTGTGTGAAAGGCATAAATCAGGAATCCTCCAATGTCACCAAGTCAAGCTCCCTTCTGTCTCCACTGAAAGAAATAACCTTGTGTGATGCAGATGAAACCTGTTTTTAAAGGTCATGCTGATGGCTTTGTTGTATCTTACAGAAGTCCTGAAGCAGCAGATTTTGTAAGTAGAAATCAGTAGGGGCTGTTGATGGAAATTTTCTGACTGTGTTGGCCAGAGGGGAAAGGCTGCCTGCACAGCTGATAAATGTGCCATCTGTAAGGGTGTTAATCATGGCTCCAAGGCGCAACTCTGTAGAAAGCCTGTAACACTTTCGAATACATTACCAGTTACCCTTTCCAAAGGGAAAATCAGTTAATGGCTATGGGAAGAGCTGTTTCCCTTTGCTATGGCTGTGCTCCCTGGCTCTTCTTTACCTGGTGGTCTTGGGGTGAAGAAACAACCTCATGTCTGGGGAGACTTCCCTAGATTAATTCCACCGTTTATGCTTTGAATGTGATCTTCAGTGTATGACTGGTGTGTGATGAGAGGAGGAGGAGTGCAGGAGTTCCCACATCCTGCAGAAAGAAAGGTGAATTGCTTTTTTCTATCCCAGACTCTGGGTGTTGCACTTGGGCACCAAAATCTGCAGGTCAGAGATTCACCAAGACTTCCAGTCCCAGAGACTGTGTCTGTGCTAGGTGTTTAGGTGGCAAACCTGCTGGTGTTGGTGAGGAAAAAAGTTGGTAATCATCCAGCTAAACTGGTTTACTGACAGACCTGGATGGCTGGAGGAAGAGCAGCTGTGGTTGATCTGGAAAAGCATATTCTTCCACTATCACACCTACTGGAAGAGGCTGGGAATTGCATGGTACAATCACCATGCTGATGAAATGCTTCTGGGGTAGAAAAATGGCACCTTACCTACGTGGAAATGTATCCATATTGAGAGTGATGACTGTTATCAAAGACAAAGCTTCACCTGCCAACAACGGATCTGTAGGCTGCATTCCTGTCCCCTCACCCATCCTACAGCAAATCCCATCTCCCCATGCGAGGCACACAGGATGCGTCTTCTGCTCTTTGCTGATGTCTTTGTCTAGTTGCAGCAACTTCTGCTGTTTCTCTGCTTGTTCCGCCAACCTCTGCAGTAACACCTGCTTTCCCCCAACTTCACACTACTTCTGGGTTTAGCTACACCTGGAAAGATAACTAAAATCTCTTCTGCCCACCTCCGCCTTCCCAGGTCAGTAATGAGCAGGCTGTTTAAGCACCAGGTTCAGCCTTCAGGCTCTCCCAGCCTCAAGGAAGAGGAACACGAGGAGACAACGTCACAGTGGGGAAAATGGAAAGACAAGATGTGCCCCTCTCTTGCATCCCCTCCTCAAGTACAGTGTGTGAGAGGACACTGGGTATAAATGGTTTTGGGATCTATCTGAGCTGGTCCAGGGAGGAGTTTCTGGTCCACTGAGCCTGGTAAGCAATGACATCATTTCCATCAGCATTGGCTCTGTGGAGCTACAATTCATCCGGCACCTTGATGGGAAAGTGGTGTATTTCTTTGCAAGACAAAGCTGAAGGGAATATCTGAGCTGCAATAATAAACAATATAAGTTAGTGTGCATAGTTCTTTATGATCTATATCTAATGCAAATACTGACTGTTTTCAAGGTAATAAAACATCACCCCCGGAGGAAATAATAATAATTACTTTACCTGTAACAATTGCCTTAACAATTTCCTGTAGCCTGGTTACAGCTTAATATTTAAGGAACTATATAGTAGGTGTGCATTTATAAACCCGACTCTTAACACTTATGTAAGATCTTTTTAAATGTTAATCAGTCAATTCTCAGCACTTGAAAAAGGATTAATTGAGTTGCAAATAAGGAGAATTATCTTTCTACCTCTGAGGATGGCCAGAGAGGTCATCATTATTTTAAGCAAAGGGGCTGGAACTGAAGCACTTGATTCTCATACTACAAGATACCATCAGTCACAGGTTTGGTATGTGTAGGTAGGCACATATGCACCTATATTTAATATAACCAACATGGAAATGGGTTGAATGCACCATGATGTGCAGATGTGGGTCTGACATGAAGTAACAGAAGTTTTAGGGAGAGGATAATCTCCAGATGTGCATGTGTGTTCATACATACATGAAGTTGGAGATAAACCTTATCATTTCCCACATCTCACTAGGAATGTAGAAACTGCTCTTCATAAGCAGGTTTGTAAAATTCAGGAGAAAATATGGACTTTCCCTTGCATCAGAGGCTTGGATGCAGTGTCAGAGCCATGACTGCAGTGAAAACACAGAAGCAAAACTGACTTAAGAAAATAAATAAGTGCAGCTGATTGTGTGAAATTAATTTCATATGCAATTGTCTTGAAAACAAGCAAGAACAGGTCAGAGCCATTCTGCTCGTAACAGATACTGAGATTTCTTAACTTTTGGTCAAATCTCTTTGCTAATTGGTGGTCTTAGCCTATTGCTTGTGGGACAGGTGCTGGTCAAAACCTTGTCCTCACTCATGGCTGGGGAGGAAAGGAAAAAGCAGGGGAGGTCATGGGTACTTGGAAGACACAGCTCAACAGTGTCTGACCACTTTCCCTTTACCTGGATTGCTCATTTTTGGAGCAGCAGGGCAGTGCTGGAAAAGCGGAGGCAACATCTAACCAACATGACATTGTCTAAGCTAGTTGAAAACCAGATATAAATTACCCTCATGGCTCTACATTTTGCTTCTCAGAGCAGGTCGTGAAGAAAAAGACAGGGTCTGGAAGCACAGATTTTACTCTTGTGGTTAACAAGTTAAATAACTAATAAATTCCTGGAGGAAATGCTTTACTAATTAAGGCCAAATTGGAAATGACTGGTTTACATTGAAAAGAGCTACTCCAAAAAAAAAGCTGGACTCTCACTCACATGAGTAAGCACAGCAAAAACAGTTTAGCCTGGAAGGAGCTAAAATGCACACAGATAAAATCTTATTTTGAAAGCAGCAACAAAGGACACGTAATTTCTAGCTCAGTCGGTGACTTCATATGTTTTGCAGAGTTTCTCCAAATGTATTGGAAGTCATAATTCATTTTTACAATGCTTGAAATTAAAATAATAAATTTCAGGAAGTTTTTTTGAGAGAAAACTCTATAAGCAGCGCTGAGGGATCAAAAGAGATTTTGACAGGGAGAGACTTCTGTTGACTTGGGGGCTTTGGATCGGGCTGGAGATTGGCGACAAGATGGACAACAGTTAATAAAAGTACGTCTGTTAGACATGCTGGAGCTTGGTAAGTTGGAGCAGATCAGAAGCTGACTGCAGTGTCTCAACATGGAGCTGGTTCTCAAGGAGCTGGGTGCTGGCTGAAGCCTTGCCAGTGCTTGTGATGGGAGCATGGCAGCAGCCATGGATGAGTCATGGAATCATATGATAGAATCACAGAATGGCTTGTGTAGTAAGTGATCTTCAAGAGTGTCTCATTCCAACCTCTCTGCCATGGGCAGGGACATCTTCTACTAGACCACATTGCCCCAAGCCCTGTCCAGCCTGGCTTTGAACACTTCCAGGGATACGGCAGCTGCAGCTTCCCCAGACAGCCTGTGCCAGGGCGTCACTACTCTTGCAGCAAAGAATTTCTGCCCAATATCCCATCTAATCCTGCCTCTGGCAGTGGAAAGCCATTACTCCTTGTCCTGTCACTCCAGGTCATTGTCCAAAGTCTCTCTCCAGCTCTCCTGGAGCCCCTTTAGGCACTGACAGGGGCTCTAAGGTCTGCCTGGAGCCTTCTCTTCTCCAGGCTGAACACCCCCAGCTGTCCCAGCCTGCCCCCAGAGCAGAGGGCTTCCAGTTCTCAGAGCATCTTCATGGCCTCCTCTGGATTTGCTCCAGCAGGTCAATGTCCCTCTGATGTTGGGGGCCTTTCTTTTTCTCCTGGTACTTACCTGGCGTCAACATGCACTGCTGTTCAGGGGGAGCTGCATGCTGGGCTCTGATGCCATGTTAGAGCTGGCTGGGGGTGACAGCTGCTCTTACAGAAACAAAATTCAGCTTTGGGAAAGACATTTTACCTGCTTTGTTTGGAAATGATGTCCCAGGAATCACCAGGTAAGAAGCTCTTCGTATCAGGCAGCTGATAGGAAAAACTTATTAAAAAATGTGTATTTCTTTCAGTTGGGAAATCTCATCTTTAGTATGACCCAAAATGTGATACAGAACCACAGCAAAATACTTAAAAAGTATAAATTATCTGTGTCCTGACAAGTCAAGACAAAGAAAGTGAGAGTGGAGCTGGAGGAGAGACCTGGGATTAGAGGATTAAAGGAAAAACAGCATCCAAGGGTCAAAACTATTCCCAAACCTGCATTTATCCAAAGAAAAGATCTGTTGCATTAGGAGCCTGTATATAATTTCTGTAGTTATTAATATCCTTCATGTAGGAAGAGTTATTATCTCTGTGTGTTTTCGATCTTTTCCTTTATGCTGGAATATATTATGTGTTTCTCATCTAGAGTAGCATTTCATTTTTTCATGAACACTAGGAAAAGCACAGGACAGAGCCAAGGAGGTAACTCTGGTCACCTTGTCCAGAACACAGTAGCTTCAGACATTTCCTGGACTTGTGAGCCATCAGCGGAGTTGGGCAGTGTTGTCCCTGTCTGTACCTGCCAGAGATGTGTTTTGCAGCAAGATGTCAGTTGTGGGTGAGAGGCAACGAGTGCTCCTGTTAGGCCAAGGCTGGGGGGCACTTGCAGCCTCAAGTATAGTATTTACTTGACCCCTTTGTAATGTAAGGCACATGAGTCGTTGCCTGTCTACAACAGTCACAGCTGTAAAGCCCTCTAACCACAAAAAAAAAAAAAAAAAAAAAAAAGCACACCTATCTATTAAATAGACATCCTCCTCTTTGGTGCTGTTTAGACAAGATACCAACTGTATCCTGTTTGGCGATCTCAACCTTTTGTCAGACTCAGGCTTTCTTTGACACTTCTTTTTCAAGATACCCATTCCTTTGTCTCTCATAACTGTGTGGTGTACCCAGAATAGATCTCCTGAGTAGGAAAGTAGAGTTATATTCTTCAGTCTGCTGGTTGCTCTGTAGATGCGATCATCCTGTGCTGCATAGGCACAGTGCTGGCTTGTGGGCACCTTATAGTCCACTGGGACCCTTGGATCTATTCAGCTGGCCCCCACCTGGGCTGCTGTGTGGAGTTATTCCACCCCCAACATGGAACTTCACATTTCTCTGCATTAAACCTCATAAGGTCTGCAGGCTTCCTGGGAGGGCAGCCTGTCCCATTGTCTAAGAACTAGTTGAGCTTAATGACAACATCCTTTGGCAACATTTGCTATCTCCTACTTGATCAGCTGGTCTTCACCCTAAAGGACTCCTTGCAGCTCTGAGACATCATTCAACCTGCTGCAAGATCTAAAAGCCTATGTGGAGCTTTAATGTCTTGATGATTTATGGCTGGGATTGAGACTTTGTCCAAACTGTTGCTCCATTTGTATAAACCTTTCAGGCTGATGGAGAACTCTGCAAATTAAGTATCTGACTTGTATTTACACTCTGTGAAAATGGAGTTTTTTCCAAGTGACTTTGTATCTCACTTCAGAGTGATGAAAATCCCCAGTCATGGGGTGAGGATTCATGCAGATCAAGGGCTCGCTTTGTAGATCTGAATCAAAAATTTTCAAAAAGGTTTTTCCGGGGGCAACAGTCATAGGTGGATGATAAAATTGAGCCAATTTAATGCACATATCTTCTTACTGCATTTGCTCAGTGTCTGTTTACGATGAATGTAAAGCAGACCCAATGTTTAGGCAAGTGGGCTCCCCTTTATGTGCTGGGATTGCATGTCTACCATGGCCTGTTAGGCTTTTGAAAAGGAAAAACAAAAGAATATGCCTAGTTTTTAAATTATGCATTAGTCCATCACGCTTCATGTTTTAAAGCACTGAAAAAAGTGGAAATTATTTATATTACTTGTATGACATTAGGCCTCAGGAAGAGCAGATATAAACCAATTTGCTACTGTACAAGCAAATACCATTTGTGTTGGATTGAATAGCCCAAAAAGGTGGCATTACTCTGTTCTGAGAACTCCTCAGTTCAGTGTCTTGCTTAAGCTCATGTACAAAGTCTGTGGCAGAGGTGCAGCTGCAGGAGTTGCTTCTGCTAGAAAACCCAAGACCGGATCAGCTGGGTGGAGGTGAGTACCTTTGAAGTATGAAGGATAAGCAAAAGGCTGTGAAAAGGTTTCTGAGAAGGGACCATGGTGGTTTGCTGGACCAACACTCCCTTGGTGCCTGAAACCTCCTGCTGTTGATGTTCCAGGAGAGAGAAACTGGACAGAGATGACATTTCCTCATTTTTGTGGGCTGGCTTTGCATCCTGGCCCATTTTTTCTGGAAGCAGTTAATAGTCATAGCTGACCCCCAGATGTGTGGCTAAAAATAATATTTTTTTCTCTCACTAATATTTGAATATTAGAAGCTAGAAATAAACTAGTGTTTATATGGGCAGGTTATTCCATGTTTTCTTGCCTCTTCCCCTGAAAATGCTTGTGCTGGTCCTAGTCAAAGGCAGGCTCCTGGATGTGACACCCATGTTGGGTCAGGATGGAACTGCTGACCTTTGCCTGGGCTAATGCCTGTCCTGCTGAGCTGTGAATATCTCTTGGAGCAATTAGCCATTTGTCAGGAAGAAATGGGAGACAAAACCGCTCTATCTCATGCTGCAACTTCAGGGGTGTCCCAGAGGTAGGGGGAACTGAATTAAATCTCCCCTATCCAAAGCCTTGAATCCCACTCTCTCCTTAATAATAAAGAGATTTACTCTAAGCCTTTTCCAATAAAACTCTGACTGTACATCTGTATTGTAGGATGAAGAAAAACATATTTGAAACCTGAAAGCAGAGCAAGAGGTAAAACTTTATAAGCTTGACTTGGATAATTTGTAATCTTAACACTAGCTGTCTAACTTCTGTGACTTACTTCATTTGAACCAACTGCTTTTGAGTTTGGGATTTCAAATAACACCCAGGTTTTCACTGTGCCTGAGCAAAGGGTAGAGAAGACCACACGGGGAGCTGGTCCATGGGTCTGAGAAGTCTGGACCTCAAGCTGAGAAGGAAAGCTGGGGGAAGGGTCCCTGATTTCCAATACCCTTTTCCTCAACATGGGCCAATGTCAGAAGTGAGTTACCAGGACAGATGGCCCCTATGATCTGTCCCAGAAAGGTCATTCCTGCATTCTTATTCTCATCAGTGTTTGTTACAAATACCACTACATCCACAGAACTTTACAGCTGTAAAATGAAGACCTGGGAAAATGCCAGTATAAAAACCCTTATTTTATGATTTTATTTCTCATGATGAAGCTTACACTGATATAAGAATAATTGAGCTTCAGACTCAGCTTCCACGTGGACTATTTCAACCAGATTAGATAAAGACAGACTTTATTAGAAACTGGTATTTTCAGAAATGTGCTGCAAAAGGAAAGTGGAGTGCAGCAGCAATATGTGTGCTCAGCATTTCCAAAGGAAACTATGTTTATTGATCATATAATGTGTGGGTATACTTGCATCCCCAGAGCTTTGAAACCTCTGGTCATTTGGTCCAGCTCTGGCAGAGCAAAAAAGAACTCAGAGGAAGTTTGAAAATTCTGCAAAAACTGATGGAAGGGAGAGAATCCACCATTTCCTGCAGCAAAGTTAGTGTGTCACTAAGCAGCGGATAATCCCCATTAAAAAAGTTATTTTGGATATACTGATGATGAGACATGCAGTAACTCAACCAGCTTCCAAGTACGGGTTCTGCAGCTCATGCAATAGCTCCTTTTGTCAGGGCAGCAGTTCCAAGGAATTAGTTCCATCATGTCCATCTGCAGTTGCCTAGGAGTGAATATGGGCCAGGCCCAGGTTCTTGGCCATGGGGATGATTTGCAACTCCAGGTGATAGAAAAGGCACTTGCTTCCAGTCCCTTCTTCCCTCTCTATTGCCCTGCAGCCTCTCTCAAACCATGCTTCCCAGTTCAGGGAAGCTGCCTTGCCCCTGTCCTCCTGCTCAGCTGTTCCAAGGCACCTGCTGGGCTTGAAAGCTTGGTCTTCCTTCTCTTTTTTGGAGACACTTAATTTCATGCCCAGGCACCTGTCCCGGTAGCATCTCTCCTGTGCTCATGGCAGCCCATGGCAGTTCAGTATCTTATTTACAGGGTTCAGACATTGGATGGACTCCACAGGGCTGTCTTGGTAAGCACCAATGGAAGAGGGAGGGTAGCATTTACCTGCATCCATCTGTTGGATCTTCTCTTGCCCCCACAGATGCCCCGGCCAAGCAGAGTTGAAACCTAGGGAAGAATTACCCCGCACGGCCAGGGCTGGGGACTTGCAAGGGTTGTCCCAACTTGGCAGGGAGGCTGGGTTATTTCACAGGCAGAGCAGGACAGCAGATGAACACAAAGATAGTCTCAGCATCATAGAACACATTTTACTAACTGAGGCCATGAAAAACCCTGGGGAAGTGAGAGAAAAAGAGAGAGAATGGAGCAAGTGAGATGCTGGCACCAGCAGTGGCTGCCTGCTCTCAGTTTACTCCAAGGAGTCCTCTAATAATACCAGTGGAGGCAGATCATGCTTTACTGGGATCTTCAAAAGTGTTTATGGGATGATTTGTGTGGAATGGTTGTGCTGGAAGCAGTTTAGGGGAGGTATGCTGTTATTAGAAGATTTTTTTTAAGCTCCATTTGGACACTTATATAACAGCAAGGAATGAGTCCCAGCAGCTGTTAGCTATTTATTAAATAGAGTCCACAGAGGTGTAATGAGGAGGGAAGCAGCAGGGAGGGCTTCAGCACTTGGAGAATTCTTCCTTCTCCTTTTCCACAGGTTTTCTGCAGGCCTTTTTTGAATCCTTGTAATTTCACGCCCATACAGACATCACAGGTGAAGAGTAAAGTCCTGAAGAGCACCCCATGTAGCCAACAGCATGTAAGCTGATACTGCTTAACCCTCAAACTGCAGACTCAGAAATCATCACTACACTGTTTATACCCTTTGTGTTCATGTTCCTCTGTTATTATGAAGAAAGTCTTGAATTTGTTCCTTCAGATATTACATAGTCCTGACCTCTCTCCTGTATGGCAAATGGAGAGAGCAGATTTATGCCAATGACAGACAACAATTTTTAGTGCATTTCTGCACACATAGTGCTGTTCAAGCTGCCATAAAAACCTTTCTTCTGTCTCATATATAACTCCATGTAAAGTTTTCCAGATACGTTTATGAGTCTGACCATGGCTTGTGACCAAAATACAGGGAGTAAAAATGGTTGGCAAAGCCGGTAAGACTCCAGGAATTTCAGCCGATCAGTGGAGGATCTCTTTTGGTGCCACATGGCCACTGCAAGGAAATGGAGAAAAGAGAACCACTCATTATGGAGATGCAATTTTCTGCGGGGGGGGGGGAAGGTCAGCCTCAGAGTGTGCTATGTCACTGCAGTCCTGCAAAAGCTCACTTAGTGGAGGCAGGTTTTAAAATACCTTCTCGTTTCTGATGAAAGAGTCTGATGAAAGATTCTGCAGTGTCTCTCAACATAGCATTTGAAATCTCACTCTTCCCCGCCTCCTCGATGATCCCTTGTTCAAGCTGTCAAGGTTTAACAGCCCTGCTCTGCTACATTATCAACATACACAGTAATTCATGGGTGACCTTTGCTCTCTCTAACACTGCACAGCCAGGAAAGCTGCGGTAAAGGGAACAGGATCCCATTCTGGTTCATTCATCAGCCACAAAACCATCTGCTGAGTGTGGAACACAGGAGTTTTATTAGCCGCATGATATAGCAAGCAAAAAGGGCTCTGCTATGTTGCCATATGCCCAGGAACAGGATAAAACCTTTTCCTTCTCTTGGAGGAATTCGAGCAAGCTCCATCACACTCCCTGTACTGAATTTCATTCCTCTTCTTCTTTTTGCTGCAGGACCACTGAAAAGCTCTTTTACCCCAAAAGGTCTATGTCCCACTTGGAAACCAGTAGGAACCATACATAAAACCTCAATGAAAAGTGTTAGACAAAGTCCTGGCCTCTCTAAAGGCAATTAGAATTTTGCCACTTCTTCCTGTGAGCCCTTTCACTCCAGTAAGCCCTGCTGCTTTAGTGTGTGAGCAAAGCTTTTATTTTCCCTGAAGCCTTTATTTTCCATGCAGGTGGAGAACAGAGGTGCAGAAGGGCTGCCAAGCAGAGAGACAGGCATTCTGCAGTTTTAAATCCCCAGTGCTGTGTATTTTACAAATACCCCTAGTGTCTTGGTATGAAAGACATGTGTCTGCTAAGGAAGGCAGGAACCTCCCCTAGAATGGAAAATATGACCGCCTTCCCTCCAAATTGTTACAATTTTGAAATTAAGGGGCTTTCAGGTAAAGATATGGGAAAAGGAATAACAGTTCTTTATGTATGTACAACACGTATGTATAACAAGGCAAACAAACAAACAAACAACAACACTGGCAGCAAGAACAAACAGAACCAGAGCCCCAAGCACAGCCTCTCTCGGCTGTCGGGCACTTCCCCCTTGGGTGCAGTGACGGCCACAGCCGGCAGGGGGCGCTGTTGGCTCCCGGCCGGGCAGGGCGGGTGCGATGATTCCCCCGCGCCTGCAGGGGGCGCTGTGGCGCGAGCTCGGGGACAATGCAGTCAATGGCAGACAGACTGAATGGCAAAAATGGGCTGCAGCAGTAACTTCCGTGCAGCAGCTGGAATGGCAGGGTGGGCTCGCCCAGGGTCACAAGAGGTGGCAGAAACTCTGCAGCTGTAGCTGGAACAGTGGGGCATCCCGGCAGGGCTGGAACTGCAGGGTATTCCTGCAGGTCAGGGAGTGCAGAGCTACAGTGTAGTGAAATGCGGAGCAGTGGTAAAAAACCTGGCAGGGGCGGGGCAGCGGTAGCCCGGCTCCTAGCAGGGCAGGGAAAGGCTCCCTGGGAGGAGGAGAGGGCTTGGGATCCCTGGGTTTTCTCCCGAGGCACTCGAGCAGATGGTGAAAAGTCCCTTTTTCAGTGAGGTAGGTTGTTAATAAGGTCCCAGTGCAATGGCCGTTATTACGAGCAGAGCTACACTCACGGTAGAAGAAAGCAGCAGAAGACAGAACCCCGCAGCGGTGGTGAATTCTTCCCACAGCAATTGCAGCCTCCTTCCCCTCTGAATGCCAAGAGAGTAAGAAGAGCAAGTAGCTGCTAACCCAACCCCTTTCCCCAGCCCAATACTCATGGTATCTCCACCGCTCCATGAGAAACCCCCCTGGTAAAAGAGTAGGGAGCCGCACCCTTCCTGGGGCAACTTCTTTTGTCTGTCTTAAGTACCCGGTCGTTATTGTATGTTAGCAATATGTGGGACAAAATTCCATGAGAGAAAGAAACAAAAGGAAGAATCCTAAACCCTAACACCTACCTAATTTTTATCACTAAGGAGGCTTATTATACTTTCAGCTGGGGCACAAATGAGTATGAAGAGTGGTATCATTGGACCAAAGACAAATCCTTCCCAGAAGGACCTTTATCAGGATAGGTAAGTAAAAGGCAGGAGAAAGGAATAGCACTTGAAAGCCATTGACTTGGCCTCTTGCCTATTCTTTCCTCCCCCACCTTTTAACACTTGCTGATGTTTTCAGGGGCTTCTGTTCATGTTTGGCTCTTCTTCTGCTCCTTCCCACTATTGCTCTACCTCTGGTGGCATGTTGGTACACAGGCATCTCCTGAAGGGCTGGTTTAAGAAGTGCACAGAGATGCACAGTAATGGTGATTAGGACTAGTAGAAACAAAACAAGATCAATAGACACTTAGCACCTGTTTGGAGGCACCTAATCCAGGCTATTCTGACCTAAATTGTTCTATAATTCTATTTGCAACCATGACCCCTTTCTTTTTACCTCCTTTGCCTATTCTGTCCTCTGGCCGTTCTCCCCTGGTCCTCACTGTGCTGTCTCAGAGCACCCAGCCTACACAGGATCAATGTCACCAGCTCATAAAACACCCGAGGGTTCAGCATCCTCTTTCCAGCACTCCCTGATTTTCCCACTCTCTACCCTACCCTGATTTCACTCTTCCACAGACTGGTAATTGAAGATCTGGTTCAGATTTTCAGCTCTGCTCAGATCCTCTCAAGTATTTATTTTTTTGACCTTCCAAAGGTGGCAGATGCTGGTCGGGACCTGGACCATGAAAGGGGAAGAGGACAACTTGAAGGTGAAACAAGAGCCTCAGAAGGTTCCTCTGGAGCTACCACAGGGAGCCCGGGCAGGTGCTCTCCCTGGAAACCAGATCGCCTGGGATGGGAGTTGGTTTACTACCTGAAATTTGTATTCCTTCCAGGAAAAGTGTGGGGGAAAGGAGAAGTCTATATACTGACATCAGCACTGCAAGAGAAGCAGGTATAGAGCTGTGAGCATGTAGTGGGGGTGGCAGAGAAATCATCCTCACAGAGAGTTACTGGAGTGACCTCAGCTGTCTGCTGAAGGAAACCACCCCATCACCATTTCACCAGCTGTTTGGGACAGGGTGCTATGAACTGGCAGTGAGGAACCCAGTCCTCCCTTAGGATCATCCCAAGCTTTCTGGGGATCAGGCCTGTTCAGACACTTCAGATATTTGGAGCTGGCTCACATGAAACTGAAGCACCCCCATTTCTGGCTTCCAGGATCTATCACTAAGGTGGTGAGCCTTTTTCCTGGGCCAGAACCACATGATTGACTCTAATTCACATCCGTGTTCAAAATAAAACTGTTGTGAATTGTCCTTGATGCAGAGACTGCATTTTCCCATTTCTACAGTAATTCCTTTTTACCCCTGCTATTAACCTTTTCCAAATGTGCAACCTCAGCTTTGAGTCCCACTGCTTTATATGTCTACTTCCCCTGTTTGTAACTTGAGGTTCACAGGTCTGCTCAGGTTCAACCATTACTTACCAGGACGTGCACATCCCTGTTGGAACTGCTGACTTCCAGAGAGTCAGATCGTGTCCCCTACCCCAATCTGGTAAATCATGACCCTATGTATCATTTTTAAGTGTGCAGTCTTACATTTGGTCATGTGAAAGTACAAGTAGTTTGCTTGTGACTGCATATCAACCACAGTGAATTGCCTTCTGTTAGCAGTCTGTCTTGGTTTTTATTGGTCTTGCCAATCCCAGAGTCATCTGCTATATTTATCCATTACAATTTTCATGCTTTCTCTTAGCCTTTGACAAAAATCTTATATAATGTAAGTCTACAGACAAATCCATTTGGAGCACAGATAATAGATGTATTAGGACAAAGATGTGCATAAGCATTTAAACCCTCATTTCAGACATATCTGACACTTTTATCCCTTTAAATGTACATTATGTTGATTATCTGATGGTTCCAATTTCATAAGAGAAATGTTCTGGTGTAATTTATAGTATTCCTGTGTAAATATGCTACATCCATACTGTAATTTTTTGCTATCAAAACTTATGTGAGATTGGCTTGATGTGATTTGTTTTCTGTGTGGATCAGTGTTATTTTTTTCAGCGATGTCAGTGACTCCATCAATTTTTTCCATGACTGGAGTTAGGCTGATAGCCCAAATTTACTGAGGTTATCTTGTTTCTCTGTCCCAGAAGGACTCTTTCTGTTTCCAGGATGCAAGTTATTCCTCAAACTCAGCAGCACATATTGGTTGTTGGTTAGTTTTTCTGTAAGTCTGGGCTGCCAGTCACACAGATACCTAATATCTATGTATCTGATATCATTAACTATTCTTTCACATGTTTTTTTCTGTTTTAATGTAAAGTATTTAATTATCACCATGCAATGTAAATATATTTCCCCCCAAACTGGAATACAAATGCTTTCTGAAGACACTGATTGCTTCTGAATTATGTTATTAAGTGTGTTCTGTCCTTCTATATTCATCTGTGTCTGTCCATGAGCCAATATTACACTTAGGATTCATTCTGATTTTGATTTATTAAGATTTCCTACTCATTGTGCCAGCTTTCCTTTCTCCCTTCCTCCACCCAAAAATATCTACAATTTGTAGATTTTAATTGTTGCTTTTAAACTCCCCTGGTTATTGCATATTGGAGTTTTATTATTCTTTTCATAACTGCATTCACTGCCCTTGCAAAGGAGTTTTTTTAAAAAAACTAGTTTACTCTTCTTTTTCAGAAGCAAACATTTATTTCTTTGAATATTTATAGTAAAGTATTCTTTACCAGTTTCTAATTTTCATTTAAACTTTTAAAGTGGTTTTTTTTGCCAGCCAGTTTTTGTTTTTTGAAACAATAGAACAGACTTTAAAAACTTTTCAGACTTTCTTTCCTTCCCTGTATTAAAAAAAAAAACAAAGATGAGGAATCTGAGATACATATTTAATCCCCTGATCCAAAGTCTGGGGTTTTTAGAACATGTAATAAAGGTCCAGATAAAATCATAAGAATTGGCAACACTTTAGTATTGCATTTGTCTGATTGTGTTCTCTGGCCAGGACCTAATAACATATTATCATCATTTTTAAAATAGATAAAAATAATGATTTCATCACAATTTTGAAAGATGAACTCCAGAGAAAGAATTTGTCTGTTATTTGAGCTTTTACAGCAATAGTGAAGATGATTTCCAAGCTTGCACTGATACATCTAGGAAGTGGTGCTGACACTTATCACCTGTGAAAACCCAAGCAGTTTAACTTCAGGCCAAACTGAAGATACTGGCCTTATATTCCTTGGCCAGCGACTCACCATCTGTGACACTGTCATCCAAACAAAGAATGAAGTTTAGTTCATTCGTGGATGACATGCATCCTGTAGATGAGATATACACAGAGTGGGGTTGGCTTTTTGTTTTCCATCAAGAAACCGAGTGAATAGACCATTTCAGTCTCCTGTGAAGACACCATAGGCAGTTTATTCTCCTGACAGGCTGTTGCTTTATTATGAGATTTCTCTCCCTTTGCATTGCAGCCAACAAATCCAAATTCCTCAGTAAAGTTTGGTGCAGTGTTCCGTTTGGAAGGGGTAAAACAGTGTCATAAATAATTTTCAGGGAGGATGGGGGATGGAAGATGAGTTGAACAGAGGCAAAGATGCTGTTGTAGCACCAAATCTCAATCAAGGTGTCACTGTCCAATCTCTACAGCTACCATTCAAGCCACCCTTCCCTTTGCAGGACCTGGGTGAGACCATCTAATCTGGACCCTGGTCTCAGCATCCTGCCCTACCTCATCTCCCCTAGCCAGGTGGGTTTGAATCCTTCCAGAGTTGTTGAGCAAGGAGGATTTGCCTGATTTATTCAGATTTCATACAGAATAGGGATGTGAAGGACTCTGTTTATCAGTGATTCTGTTGCCATGTCTCTGCCTGTCTTTGATGTAACTCAGTCTCTGTGAGCTTCCTGAACCGCATCTGACCAAAAGGTTCACAGAACTGTTTCCAGAGCTTTTCCCCCTTTATCCTGTGCAGACTGGAGCAACAGGTCCCTGGAAAAGCCATTGGAAAACAAATCTGCTCTGGTGCCTACTATAAAATTTGGCTCTGTTCAGATTAACTTTGAATTCTAGACATTCAAAACCAATGCGAATGGTTTAAAAGCCATTCATTTGCACAGTGATGAAAGGACAAAATTCCTTGGCAAGGTTGGAGGCTCCCTTTCATATCTCATATACTTTAACTACCACATTTACAATGCCTTTAGTACCTTAAGATTTACATTCTCCACTTGCTATTTTTCACTTCTTCTCCAGTAGCAGAGCACAGAAACCAACTTTCACCTTCATGAGAGAGGTGAGATGTCATTCTGTATTTAGAGATCTGTGTTCTGGATGAATGAGCAACATCCATTCTGGCACTTATTCATCCCCCCTACTACACGCATAGATTGGCATTCACACACTGACTACATGTCAACTCTTATCCAGCCAAAGAGCCACTGGTCAGAGGTACTCCTAATGCATTACCACTGGCTTTTAAAAAAATATTGCTTGAATACTGTTTGGGCTGCTGCTGCAATGTAAGACATGAAACTGAGGAGAGCCCCTGCATTGAAGAGCTTGCTCAGCTATGGACTGGTGTCTCTCCAAAAAAAAGACTGTCCTTGCAATGAAATTACTCTTTGCACTTAACATTAAAAACTCCTATATTTGTTTCTGGAGATTTGTTTCTTCTGGACTCTGAAGAAAAAGGAAACACAGAGAAAATGAAGAGGTTGAATGAGAGCTGAATACTAGGAATGAGATAATTTTCCTCTCTAATTCTATTCCAAATTATGCAATAAATGGAACCAGAAATTACTAAGTAGTTTCCTTTTCCGCACCTTTTTCAGAACTGTGTGTGCTAACAGGCAGCAGCCACCCCCCACGTGTGAGCTGAGAAGCTGTTCATCACAGGCCAGGGGGTTACACTCTCTTCAGTGTGCTGGAAATCCTCCTCTCCAAGGTGTGAGTATAACATTGAAGAAAACTTCTTTCAGGTTTGAGAATGACCTATTACTAACCCCTCTCTCCCATCCATCTGGGAGTAGTTAATCTATAATTGGGATGCTCTCATGGGTCTTGCTGTTCAATTTCTAAGCGACAGTTTTCCCACCTATAAAACTGGCTATTTAGGGAACTTCTGTAGGGCCTTTAGGTTTTGGGAAACTTTGGGAAATACAGCTGAAAGTTGCTGTCTTTTAGTGAAGGGTGTGGCAACATCATTTTCTGTCATCATGCAACAGAGTAGGGTCACAAAAGAAGACAAGTAATTTGAGTGGGAAATTAGTGAACAGCATCAGTTGGAGGCTTCCCAGTATGAATTCTCTAGTGGCTAATAATGTTGTTGCTCTTACATGGTCAATTGCCCTTTTGGGAGAGTCCTAATTTGGATTTTTCTTCTGCTCCCAGTCTTCAGGGGAGGGGAAAGAAAGGGAGGGGAGTGGAGCGGAGGAGATTTAGCTTCATACTGAAATTGTTAAGAAATCAGCACAACTTTTGCTCACACTGACCAGACCAGATAATTTGCAGTACAGCACAAGCTGTCCCTGCATAAATATTTCCCTCAGGAAATACGATGTTCAGACTTGAGACCATTGAGAATCAGTTATTCCTCAAAACTGTAGGCTTATTTAATCTGTGGTTTTAAAAATAATAGGAAGAGTTTAAAGCTCTGCAGAACTGCCCCAAATCCTGCCTGAGTTTACTGTCACAAAATAAACGGTACAGGACAAAGCTGGAGATATAAAAAATAAAGAGCCACTCCTAAAAACTTGACTCTGTGCCTGAGTTTTGTTTAGTGTTAAATGCCACCCTTCAATTTCTTTGTAAAAGGTTTTCCAAAGAAATCGCGCCTCTCTTCGAACAAGTAAATCAAGATAAATTGAATTTTGATCCTTTTTATTTGGGTAAGGCACTTAGCATTGAATCAAATTCCTTGCAAACGAAGTCTCCTGTAGACAATGAGGGGCCTGCCTTGCTGTGCAGAGTCCTGTCTGCTCCATATCTTAGGAGCTGCTTTTCAACAGCATAAGTGAGATGATTGTTGGTATCAGCAGTTGATTTTAACCATCATAGAAACACAGAATGGTTTAGTTTGGAAGGGACCTTTAAAAGTCATCTTGTCCCACCCCCTGCCATGGGCATGGACACCTTTCACTAGACCAGGTTACTCCAAGCCCTGTCCAGCCTGTCCTCAGACACTCCCAGAGATGGGGCAGCCACAGGTTCTCTGGGCAACCTGTGCCAGGGCCTCACCACACTCATAGTAAAAACCTTATTTCTTATATCTAATCTAAAGAGCTTGCTTGGTAAGAGCGTGTTGGGCTCAGTGAACCATGCTGACCTCTTTGGGTGTTGCTCTGCCTTCCAAATGCACCTAGGGTGTGAGTCTGCTGCAGCAGCAGATGTCCTGGCTTGGAACATCAGGGAGCAGCCTGCAGCTGTCAGGATCACCTTTGGGTCCTTCCATGCTCCTGCATCCTGGACAAACATAAAACCCTCACTCATTGCTGTGAGCCCCAAAGGAGACAGAGTTGACCTTGGAGAGGTGCACATTGTGTGTGTTTATGACTGCTTCCTGAAAGGCATGGGTTTAAAAATGCCAAATGCACTGGAAGAGGTTTTTAAGTTTGTTTTTTAAATTACTACAGGGCTCTGTATTACTACAGTAATTTTTTCCCTGATACATCATATAAATCTGCCTTAAAAGTCCTCAAACAACATTAGATGTGACCTTGACATTTCCAGTGTGCACTTTGAGGACAGTTTTTAAGAATTAAAGGTAAAACTTCTGGCAAAACTTCCATGTAAAAATAGTTCAGACAAACCTCAAAAGATTTAACAAATATAGAATGACCAGGACAGTAAAATGGATACATGTGAGTGAACCTAAAGGGGTTTTGTTTTCTTGAATTCCAGTTGAACAGCCCATTATGTCTTTTCCTGGAGCCTGCAGACCTGAAAACCAGTCGCAAACTGAACTGAAGTGGTTGGGATATCTGATCTATAAACATTAGGGTAGCTAAAACATGAAAGCAGATGATGTGAGATTGGGTTTATGATACTGATGCTATCTCCTTTTCTTACAGGATTGCCTGGAGTTATGAGATGAAGCCTTCTGGATTGTATAAATGTCAGAGTTTAGTGAGTGTATGAAAAAAGAGTCAGTCTTGAGAGCATGTGGGCATTCACTGCTGTTCCTTCTGAGGGCCTGGGACTGCAGATCTCTGAAGTGAGCAAAAGGGGAACGTTTTGTTTTGTTTTGCTTTTTTTTTCCCTTTTTTTTTTCCTTTTTTTTTGTTTTGTTTTGTTTTGTTTTTTGGTTTTTTGTGGGGTTTTTTTGTTTGTTTGTTTTGTTTTGCTTTTGAAAATCCAGCCATTCATCTGATATTGCCCAGGTGTGGATTTGAAGCCATAATTAAGCACTCACTGTGGGCAACAGGAGCTTTATCACAGACTGCAGTGAAACTCAGACCCTAAATCACCAATTCCTTTTAACTAGGGACATACAGACTGTTTTCACTGTATTTAGTGAAGCAAACCCTTGCAGTAGGTTTTGCAGTTCAGCTGATGGTCCTCTGGGTATGAAAGGACACATGATCCATTAACCCACAAAGAAACACCCCCAAGGAGCCTCCAGCAGATGGAAGCAGATGATGGTTCCATGTATATCAGCAGATCATCAGAGTCATGGGGATTACTAGCAGCTCCAGATCTGGCTCTGATGGCAGCCAAGCCTCTTCACCTCTGGGTGATTGAGTGTTGTCTCCATTCCCAGAGGCCCAGATCTAGATCTCATTATGCTGGATCTTGGTCAAGTGTGGTGGCCCAGCCCACCTTTGGGCTAAGGATTAATGAAGACATCCAGTGGGTGGATTTCCCCGCCTACAAGAGTGACTCGGAGGGCGGGCATGAAGGCGGTGCCATGGGTGGTACCGAGGTATAAGGCCACCACCCCCTGGGTGTCACTCCAAAGCACCACTCCTCCCCCAGGCTAGAAAGTTCTGTTTCCCTCAGTTACCCATTGGTTCCTATGTTCATGTTTATTAATGTTTAGTGTTACATATTTAATTGAGTTGCAGAAAGTTCGTTTCTATCTTAATCTCCATTTGTCTAAGTAAGTCCCTCCTCTGGATCCCTCTGGTTGGTTACTCTCCATTATGTAATCCCTTCCTATTGGTTCTTCCCTTGTACCTCCCTTGCTCCTCCCTCAGTTTAGATGCCCTCTGAGTCCGGCCTTCGGGGCTTTTGCTGCTTGTGTTCCTCGCCTCCCTGTTCTCTCGGCCCCCCGCCGGGGAATAAAGACTTGGTTACAGCTGCAGAGAGTCTCTTCCTCCTCCTTTGCCTCTGCTCGCTACAGTGTCATCAGGCTGCTCCCAGCCCTTCACTGTAGCCGGGAGCAGGCTGCTCTCATAGAGAGCCTGTCACTCAGCTGCTAGGCTGAGAACTGTCCCTTTTCCGGAACCCTCACGCAATCCGCCTGCTTGGCCAACCGGGCGGTCAAGCGGCTACCGTGGCAGTCAAGCACTGAAGGCATCCCGTGACCCAGCATTCTCTGTTGTCTCCATCTGCGCCTTCATTAACTTTCAACGTTGCAATTATGATATTGCTGGGGGGTATTGGTGCTGTTTTGGACAGAGAAGATGAGTCAGCGAGAGAGCTGAATAGAATTGAAGTACTCCAGAAAATGATTGAGGGCTATGTCTGTCACTGCATGTGCATGAACATGTGTGTGCTTTCCTAGTTTTGCTCTGAGAACCATCTTCAACCACTCTTCTACAGCCACCATCCTTAAATGAACTCCTCTTTTCTTGTAGTTTCTGCTCTTCTGTTATAATTGCTCCTCCACATTTGGACCCAGCCTTGCATGGACTTCTCCCCCACCACCCTCCCTGTCTCTGAGACTTGTTGGCCTGGAGACCCGGGAGAGGAATTTTTCCCATATCTCCCGCTGTTCATGCAATGATCTCCACCTCCTCATGTTCTGGGTCCTCCCACCTAATCCAGCTCCCTTCTGCGCATTTAGCTTCCTTCAGAAGACTCAGCAATGCTAACCTTTCATCCATTAGATGCCTTCCCTGTCCCGGCAACATGTAGATGTGGAATGATAGATTAAAATCATGCTAAATGAATACCTGATGTGGGCTTCCCAGAGTGCCACTCTCTGTAAAACCAGAGAACTCAGCTGCTGAACTTCTGGGGGCAGGATCTGTTTTGTATTTATATCCTGTAAATTTTCAAATCCATTGCTGGCGCTAACAAATAAATAGTAATGATTTATCACCTATCATTTTGGGCCTGATGCAGCTTTGATTACATCAGTGGGAACCTTTCCATATGCTGCGTGGGAGTTGGATCAGACCCACAGTCCAGCCTCTTTTTAGCTCAGTGCTGTCCTTGTGGGGACTTCATCTTGTCTGGTTTAAGGTGTTTGCATTCGGGCAGTTTCCCCTGCTTTTGTGAGGGTAACATAAAGTGACACATCAAATCTGGAGATGTGACCACCAGGGACCTCCAGAAACTGGTGTTCGGGGTCTGAGAGATTGTCATATTTCACATCTTTATTCACTCCATGAATTTTAGCAATATGAGGCTGGTGAAATGATGTAGACTAATAAATAAAATCTTCTCATGACAAGGATGGAAAACTCAAGTATTTTAAAGGCAGCCTAGACAGTGCTCTTGTGATATGACACTGCAAATCAGAGAATATGACTTGAAGGGAAGATGCCAATGTGCCTTTTTTATCACCTAATCACATAAGGGTTTTAATTAGCATCAAAATTACAACTCTTAATCCTTTTATATACAGCAGAAAACAATGAAAAAGCAACTCCAGGCATGAATGGCTCTCAAGTGATACAGCTCAAGCAACTAAAAAAATTATTGATCATGCATGTAAACCCTGCCACATGATCAGCTGGCAGGGTTTACATGCATGCCCCTAGAGCACATCATCCCTTCTGCCAGTTGGTTCAAGGACACCATCCTTGAACCTTAAAAGGAAAATACAATAAGGAATGCAGCAAACAAATGAAGACTAAATCACAGTTTTATGTGCATGGAGCAGATCCAGAACATCATCCCATCCTCTGAGACACCTCTGTCCCTTTGGTAACATGGCAAAAGGGTTCTCTCTGTAACAAGATCACTCTTCATCACTACACCAGTAATGAAGCAACATCTCATGTTCTGCCAGACACCTGGCCAAATACTTCCACCTCTGACCCCTTGATGAACACCCCTATTTTCAATGAGAAACACTTTCTGAGATTTTCACATGGGGCAGAGTTGTTCCTCATTGAGTATAAATCCTGCTGCTGCAGGAGAAGTCTGTAAATTAAATAGTTTCCTAAAATGGATTAACTGTCTGGTAAAAGTGCAGGCACAGCTCATGAACTAGCCTCAAATGTTTATATATAAAAGTAGCTGAAATATTTATTATCTCCACCAGTGTTAGGAAGGATCTATCTACCTGAATATGCTCATATGCCTTATGTTGCCATCTAATCACTTCTTCAGCATTGAAGATCTCAGCAGATCACCCATGTGAAGTAAGGTGTGAGGTATTATCATCATTATGTGGAGAAGTAGCTGATGAATACAGAGATTGTCCTGCCAAAAATGTCTCTGCTTGTCCAGTTAATGGATTCATTTCCAGAGATGCTGGCCCCTTCACCAAAGTGGAGTCCTGGGAGTAGCAAGCAAATTGCTGTTAACCCAGCTTTGACCTTCATCCCTGCTCTGCACAAAGCTGACACAGAGCACTAACGGTGCCAATCCCCAGATTTGGAAACATTTTTCTGATTGGCACCTAAGCCAGGAGTGATGGAGGTACTACCAACTTCGCTGTTCAGAGCATGAGGTCCAGCATGAAAATCCTCCAGGAAACAGATAGCCCTGTGTGCTGCAACTGGACCATGCCAGAGAACCTTCCCAAAATAGATTTTGTTCCTGTTAAGAGCCTCTCAAAGAATTTGTCAGTTCCTGCTTACCAAAATCATGTAAAAAGCAAGGTTTAACCACATAAACAAACAGAGGAATATTTTTTTCATGAGTTGTCATCTTATGAGGCAGAACAGTAAACTTGAAATTTGAGTTCCAGGATGTCAGAAACCAGGGAAGCAGTGATAACTCCCTGATACAAAGGAAAGCACCTTCCAATCAGAGGATTTAACAGTAGAAATGCATCTTTCCTCCACTGAGTTTCAGTGCCAGCAGTCTGCAGGCAGCATTCAGAAATGCTGTGCTGCTTTAAATCCCAGTTTCAGCTTCTGTATTTTGTATTTCTGCAGAATCATAGAATCAGAGTTTGTGTTGGGAGGGACCTCTTGAAGGCCATCCAGTCCAGCCTCCTCTTCTGACCATGTCTAATTAGACCTGGTTTCTCAGGGACTCGACCAGTCCAATTTTGAAGACATCAAAAGATGGAGATTCAGTTCGGGACAATCCAACCTTCAGATGAGTCCACTCATGGGGATAATTTTTGTATTTGTTCAGGCAGTTCAAGGAAAAGGAAAGATGTTTTGTAGGCAGATGCTGCGTTATCTGGGCCTTAAAGTCCTGGGGGTCAGGACTCAGGTCAGGTCAAGTCTAGTTCCAGCAGAAACCAAGACTGGATCCCACTGAGACCAAAAATATTTCCCTTGCCCAGGTTTGTCAGCACATGTAGCTGTAGCAGGAAGTTTTTAATGGTCCTATAAACTCTTTTTGAGGGTAGATTACTGCAGATTCTAGATCAGGCAAGATGTTTGCTCCTCACAGATTTGTATTACTTCTTCAAGAGTTCCAGACATAACTGGGGCATTTTGGTTGGCAAGTCAGATGACGGATAAGCAGTTTTTGGGGTGCTCTTTTCCCCTGGTTCTTCTTTGGTACCATGAAATCATCCTCTGTAGCTTGCAGAATGAATGAACCAGCTAAAGACCTGAAAGGTATTGATCAAATCCCTTTACTCAGCCTTGAGATGAAAGAGGAAACTAAATTTATTCAGGAGATTCTTCTATAAACACTTCAAAATTGTAGGTGCTAAACAATCCTTTGCTTTTAGTGATAAAGGGATGTTTTTCTTGTCTTTCCTCTCCTATGAAGACAAGAAAAAATCTGTCTCTGCACTTTTTCTTGTCTTCTGAGCAACTGAAGAGCAATTCTGTGCCATGCTAGATCTTGAAGAGTGGAATCTCTTTAAGTCAGCCTTTTCTTCATGAGAAATCACTGTCACTAGCCCAGCAGCTGATCTGGGTATTTGGAAAGGAGATTGAGTCCACACAGAGTGCAAAATGGTATTTTACCCTTAAATAAATGAGTGCCAATCCATTTACTTAGGTATTTTCTTTTTGCTCTGAGACTGTGCAGTCCAGTCCATGGAAAACATTTTTTTTGCTGCTTCTTGACATCTGCCAGGGAGGCTGTTTGCACAGATTTTTCATTGGTTGTTTTTGTTTCCCCTGAAAGGATACATGCTAAATCTTCAGGGTCAAATGTATTTTGATTGAGACTCAACATGCTCATTAACTAATTGTGCTGGCATGGAAATGCTTCAAGATAACAAAAGGCAGCCTGGATCATGGTTAGATGGAAACAGGAAATATTATCATACAGAGGGAGAATTTTCAAGACAGACACGCTGTTCCTTCTCGCAACTCAGTGTTGGAGCAGGCACTGAGAAATTATTGCAGTGCTCATGTCAAGCCATGATGTGTCTTTAGATCATGCTGAAATGGAACTTCTTGGCAGCCCACGATAGGCACAGTGGTTTGAACACTGGCAATCACTGTGAAAAGGAGGAAGAAGGTCTGCAACAAAGTCCCTGAATGGAAAAAGAGGAAGGCAGATATGATTCAGAGGAACCAGGCTTTGCGGAGTCAGGAGGAGTTTGTGTCTCACTGCTTGTTTTCAACACACCTGGTGTCTGCATTGGGAATGCAATTTTAGGGGCAGGGTCTTCAAGGAGTTGGGAAGTCACTTGGCTTCTTGACATGTTTTGGTAAAAGACAAGCATCTGTTCCTTACCAGACTGGGTCCTGCATCATGGTCTTGGTCTTGTTGATCAGGGCCTTGCCAAAATCTTCAAGGAAATTAATTGGTGGAAAACAGTTCAGATGGAAGAAAATCAAGTTAGTTTTGATGGTCTGGCTTGCTTGCTTCCTTTCTCCATTAGATGCTCTCATATTCCTTTCTCTGTGGAGTTACCTGAGCTGTATAGAGCCTGCATATTGTGAGAGCTGGGCAGAGAATGATTACTTCATTGCTGGGGACGATTTTTACTCCTGATTTCATATGAAAGGGAAAGTGTTAGAACTTGGCTTCAAAAAAGCAAACCAACAACCAGAGGATGCCCTGTCCAGCTCTGTCCTGGAGCCAGCAGCTTTGTGCCAGCCAGTCTTAAAGACCTTCCCAGGGATGTCAGCTGAGGAAGTGATGGGCAATCCTCAAAGCGAGGAGTCTGGAGATCAGATATTAAGCCCTTCTGAGGTGTGCATTCCCTAGAAGCCCACCTAGCCCAGCAAGTAGGAAAGTTTTCTCAGGCTCCATTCTCAGAAGAATTCAAGCAGAGTTGAATGTCCATCTGTAAAAGATTGCTCAGAGTTGTTGTGGCTGCCCCATCCCTGGAAGTTTTCAAGGCCAGGTTGGACAGGGCTTGGGGCAAGGTGGTCTAGTGTAAGATGTCTCTTGCCCATGGCAGGGGAGTGGAACTGGATGATCTCTAAGGTCCCTTCTAACCCAAACCATTCCGTGATTCTAAAATGTTTTGATTTCAGCAATTTCTAACAAGAACAGGATCCTCTGACATGTTCCAGCTCTCTCTATGCTGTTTTTCCATTGCATGTATGTGCTATTGGGATGTTGTGAACCCTCCTGAAAGTTTTCAGTTGGAAGGGGTGAGAGAGAAGATGAGATGAACATGTCTAAACAAGAAATAATGAATGCTGCATGTGATCCAGATGTCATCTTGCACTCTCCTTGCTGCACACACAGTGTCATCACAGAAAACACAAAGGTTTCCCTTCCCCTAGTCAATGGTCCAATTTTTCCTCCTCAGTCTTTTTTAAACGTATCATCTGCTCATCCCAGGGCTGTGGCACCAGTACACAAGGAAACCCATGCTGAGATGGGTCTGTCCTGGCAAATTTAGGGGCACTTAATAGACCTTCATAAACATTAAAAGTGCTGCAGGGGGAAAAAACCCCAAATCCTTGAAAATTAAAACCTTCTCCTAAGATTCTTCTTCTACAGGCAATTTACTACACAGTAAGACATTATCTGAGGCTGTTTGCTTGGAGAAACAAATTAAGGAGTACTTTGAAGGATCTGGAACCCATTATTGAGGTATAAGAAATCAAATCTTTGTAATCAGGACAAAATTAGGAAGCAAATCCAGACACTAAACAAACCAGGCATTCAGATCATCCTGTGAGACAAATATGAGTCCTAAGAGGAGCAGGAACATTTTGGTCAGACTGAAGGTTGATTTTCAAGTTATTCTGGAGGAAAAACAGGGACAGGAAAGAATAAACCAAGCTTTGAGCTCAGCTGAGTCTTAGCCAAAGATCTGCAAGAATTCAGGGTCAGATTTAGGGAATCCAGGTTGATGGATGAGGTAGGAACCATGTCAGACAATGAGTTTGGTGTAGTCTGAGGTGCCAAACAATGAGCTTTCCGTGTCTCCAGCACACAGTTGGGACAATGGTCATATGGCTATTCCTCCCAGCATTTAGCATAGCTTGCTGCTCTTTTTTTATAGCTGCATGGATCTGATGGCCCGTGAGAATGTTTCTGGAGCTGGATGGGATAAAGAGAGCTAATGTGGGTTCATATGAGTGTTTATCTGGACTTAGGCTTCTTTGGGCTTATGCACAACTGCACACAATGACAGTGCTCCATCAGCTCCATCAGGAAGGGTTCATCCAGTGTGTGGTCCATTACAGGTAGCTCTCATTGAGTCTGAGATGTAAAATATCTCGTTGCCAAATGAACAAGAAATTAACTGGACAGATTCACAGCATCATTGGCTCAAACTGAATTTAAAGAGGAGCCAAAATACACCTCTGAAAAATCTTCATTTAATGCACAAAGGTTTCCTGGGGTAAATGGATCTGCCTCTCAGTTTGTGTATCTCTTCAGTCTTTGCTAATCAAAGATGACTGGAAACAAGATCCCAGATCTCTGCAAGAAGCCCTGTGCTCCTGATGCTACATCCCTAACACTGTTCTTACAGACATAATTTTTATTTCCATAGGAACTACTTGCAGTGGCATGGTGGATGATGACTTCTGAAGGAGAATTAACAATAGCAGACAAAATCCTAAAGAAACCATCTTATTTTCTCGTGCCGTAAAACACCCACTTTCAAGAGGAGTAAGAAGAAAGAGCACCAGAAAATACAACATGGGTGCAGACGTTTTTGAAAACAAATAGCTTATTTTGTTTTGACAGGATATGAATTTCTTAATATCCTGCTCTGAAATGTTCGTGGTGTATAAGCGATCACAAAGGAATCATTTAGACCAAACCTTGAGGCATAGAATGAAATAGGACCTCTTGGATTAAAAGGTCCAGTTCCGTGTTAATCATACTTAATCATATGATTTAAATCCATTCAGAAAATGGTCAGCTCCATCTGAAAACATACTAATTTCTCACACAGTCCTGATTTCTTTGGCAAGTTGTTCTGGATCCTCCCAATTCTGCATATGAGAAATAGTCTACTTTCTAATCTCACTTCATTAGTCAACAAGTTATGGCCATTTGTGCTTATACTAAGGTCTCTTCTACCTTAAATTAGTGCTTCTGCTTGCCTGCAGCTTACTTCACTTACTTCAGATATTTTTTAGACATAGGAATCCAAATATCTCACGCTCTTCTTTCTCAAGGTGCCTAAAGTAAAATTAACAAAGAAGGAAAGTCAATGTAACATAAAATTCAATAATATTAAGTGTTCCATTGCTATTATTAAATGAATGTCTGACCAAAGCCTTCACATCTCAAGAGTCTTTGAATTAAAGGCAGATGGGATCTAGCTCTGTACTAATTGCCTGGTCTTCCCTGCTTAATAACCTCATATCTTGATGAAAACCCTGTGTGCCAAAACCCCAGAAATAACCAAAAATGGGCTCCTGGAGGAAACGTGGACTGCAGTGGGATTTGGGGAAGAGATTAGCGCTACAGTTCCACTGGCACTTTAAATTGTCTGAAGCCAAATCTAACATGAAACATGTATAACTTTTCCACCTCTGGTTGTAGTTTCCCACCTTCCACTCACTCCTTGGACCAGCATGGATATTTTGTTCAGTGAATCAGTGTGAGAGACTGATCCAGTTTCAAACAAGCAACACTGGTGCAAAATGGTTGGGGAGAGAAACAGGAGATGCTTCTGATATACCTTATGTGCTTTAGGATGGACTGAATCATGTTTCCTGAAGAGTCTCTTGTCATTAACTTGGGTTTGGCCCAAATATTGTTCAAACATCCATCTCTCACACCTCTGGGTGGTGCATTGGGCACCCTCCCACTTCTCTGGGATCTTTGTTAGAGTGTAGGCAATGCTGTTTTGTGGTTTACCTCCCAGCTGAAGTCACCTACTGAAAGAGCGCTGAGCTCTGCAGAAGTCTGTTAACGCCACTTTTCATGATGTAAACAACATAAAGAAATCGATGCCAAATATGTACAGAAATGAGCTATGGCAAAAGATACAAAATATGCATGATTTAGTAATGTGAAGCATAGTGAGCTCCTGTCAACTGTCTTTAACACCTCTGGAAATCAGGCACCATATGCCCCCAAAAGTGGGGCACATCAGCTCAGCTGTCATTTCTGAATGCATTGGCCTATGGCCCAACATTTACATGTTTTTGAGTAACCAGTCCAGCCAAAATCATTTAGCAAAGCAGTGACTGGCATCATGAATGTATGTATGGCACCATAAATGTAATTCGTGGTATATACAACACAGAGAACAGACCAGATTATTAGTAAGAAACAGGAGTGCTTCACAGCGCAAGACAATACCAGCCAGATCTGTCTAACAAACAGAGAATGAAGTGTAGTTACTAGAGCTGGAGTTTTTCCTTTGGTTAGTGAGATTTCTCACCATCTGGGAGAGCTTTGAAAAAAAGCAGAAAGAGGCTTGATGAATGTTGTGTGTGGGAGTGTTGTGAGAAAGAAGGTTTGACAGGCTGAGCAAGCCAGGCAAACAAAGAGCGCAGTCAAAACAGAGACAGGAGGGAGCAAGAAGGAAGAGGTGGTGTGGGAGATGAGAGGAGAGTCTTGACTTCAGCATGAAAGAGGTCCCTCAACCCTTGACGGTCCACATCACTCTGTGTGTGGGGAGGCTAAAAGATCCTTGCACTTCTGTGAAGACCAAGGTGCTGCAGAGCTTTGGGCTGCCACCACAGAACACCTGCATGCCTCTCACCAGTCCCCTCATGTGACCCCACCAGCTTTCACAAAGAGGTGTGTCCATGGGGAAGTACGCATGAAGCCTACTCTGCTAGAAAGAGAGCTGCTGGGTGGATCTACCAGCACAACAACCATAATTTCATCAGAGCAAGTGATGAGCTTTGAACATTAGAGGGAGAGGCTGCAGGTACCACTGACAAAATGGTTTCTTTGCTGAGTGGACTGCACAGCTGCCAGGAGTAGTTGCAAGTAAGGTTATAAACAGCATTGTGGGCGTGGTTTTTGGTTGGCTGGTGTTGCGATCCAGTTTAAACCCAGAAGAGCAAAGAAACCTAAGTCTCTGTGTATAAACCGGAAGGAACTTTGAGAAGGTTCAAAATATTCCTAAAAATGAGATTAAAACCAAACAAGGTTAGATGTTGGTGCCAAAAAATTGGTGTATTTTATTTAACAGTAAAAGAGACAAAAAGAAGGAAAAAGAGAAAAGAAAGAAAGGCATAGAGAAAGAAATGTGCGTGGGGGGGTGCGGGGACAGGGAGAGGTGACTGGGGTTAGGTGGGAGCGTATCACCCATCTGAGGGTCCCAGTGACATCTTGTTGCTCCCCTCCATC
>VZRQ01002392.1:907770-921575 GCA_013397975.1 Machaerirhynchus nigripectus | reverse complement strand
CCCCTTCTGCTGCAGATAAGCTTTTCCTCCGGGTGAAAGGCCCCTCAGCTGGGCTCCTCTGCACAGAGGAGGAGGGGCAGTCACTGCGCCTCTGACCAGAGGCTTTTCCAGCACACACCCAAAGCCTTTCCCCCCCACCCTTTGGTGCGAGGGTCTGTGCAGGCCTGGCAGCTGACAGCCCCGGGGCTGTGGTCTCCACCTTGGAGGTGTTAAGCTTGGGCTTTGTGAATGTCCCCAGCCCTGAGCTGTTACTTTATCTTATCTTCATCAGTGAGCAGGTAAGGCCTCAGGCAGGGCCACTTTCAGGGTGGGTAGTCTTCTTTGCAGCTTTTGCAATATAGTTTTAAAAGTCCTTCATGAAAAAGTTTAAGTCATAAACTGTAGTATTTCAGTCTCTTACAGCTGGTCTGTGTGGACTGACTGTTGGGGGAGAGAGAAACATTCATTTGCAAAGTTCAACCTACTGTGAAATGCAGGGAAAAGCAATCGCTGATTTTTACACTTCATCTCTCTGAAGAACCACAGTGCACCAACATCACCATTTTCGTGCCATCTCTTGCAGGGATTTCCAACTTTCACAGCTGCTGTTGCCGTATAGCTTACTCCCTCTATAAATATTTCTTGGCATTCATCCCTTTTTTCCCTGATAATGGGCCCCTCACCATGCTCTGAGTTGTACCCACCACCCTCATCACTGTGCTGCCAAATCTAGGAGGACCAGTGCAGATCCCAAGCTGAAAAGCCTGATGCTTTGTCTGTGGTGTTTGTCCATGTCCTTGTGAGTACTGGGAGCTGCAGCTCTTCAACAGGATGGTTCTCAAACTTCTTCAATACTTGGGCCAAAAGATTTTTGTGGGTTATCAGTTAGCATGAACCACCAAACTTTGAAGTGAAATAGTTCTTCAATACAATTCCACAGAGCAGGTATTATGGCCTTGTAAGCCTGAGTTTTGTGATTTAACTGTGATGTTCATCCCCCAAGACAATGTTGTTGGCTTCAATGAAAGCTCTCCTCAGTTCTGCGGAAATAAGTATTTTGAATATTAGCTCTGGGTATGCTAGGGTGCCCTAGAGGTGCTGCAAACTTTGACCTAAGTAGGGATAGAGAGAAAATGGAAGGCCTTAAGGCTGTATTGTTTGTTTCATCATTATCAGAGATCCAAAGCAAGAACTCCATTAAGGTTGTATTTTTCCCCTCCTGTTGTTGTGTCTTGGTACCAACATCCCTAAGAAAGATTGTGAGAAATATGTAGCAATAGTTCTTTGGAGGTGATGGGAGCTTGGGTGGTGAATCCAGCTCCTGCTGGGACAGTGTGATAGTGAATGTTAAAGACAATGGACCAGCAAATGAGACAACTGCTGCAAGACTGCATAGTGGGCTAATTATTTCAATATTTCCCTGTTTATATTTGCTGTTCTCTCTTGACTGTTTGCAGAAACAGGAAACAGGGACTGTGGACTGATCCAGTGTTATAGATCCAAATCTCTCAGATGGTCTTCTTAAACAGCTCCTTGTTTCTAGGGGCTGTGATGGGCTGTGTAATTTGTTAGCCGTGTGTGTGTCTGCATAGTGCGTGGATGGGCAAATATAACAGACCCACTGCTGTGAAGAGGATCTGGAAAAAGCTCAGATCTCAGCATCCAAATAGAATAACTCACATATCTATTGATGCAATCCTTTCCATCACAGACTCTCAAAGCATTTTAAGGCATTAGTATTTTCAATCCCATCTAAAATAATAGCTTCAAAGGAGTTGCTCCAAGTCCAGTCTATGTCTGAAAGGCTTGATGAGAAAAAACACATTTTCTCTCTCCTTTCAAATTCTCTCAAACCCTGCACTTGTATATTGCTCTGTTTTGTCTATCTGTTGGCCAGTAACGAACAGAAAGATTTCACTCAATTTTTGCACTATGCAGTCGCAGATCTAATCCCCATGCCCCTCCTTCTCTGATTTATGAGAGCAGACCAGCCCTGCAACCTTCTTCTTTTAACACTGCACCTGCATATCATGGCTAACAGCTTTAGCTGCTTTCCTGCAATAACTCACAGGATCTCTTTCCTAGGCAGCCACGCCTTTACATTAGCAGATATTTCCTCTACTGGTGCTTTGCTCTCTGGCTCATTTTTTGATTGCCCTCAGCCTTTCCCCAGATGCTGAAATGATCTAAATCCTGTGGAAACAGACTGTGCTGTGTTTGTGGTGTGCTCAAATCCTAAAGCAGCACCACATTTGGCTTTGCTGCTCTCCTTCCCATTAGCTCCACTATTGCTGTTAAGAAAAGCAATCCTACAGCTGAGTTGCAACGTACATACCCAGGGAAACTCCACTGGCAACTTCTTTCCCATCATTAGTAAGTAGTTCTACCCTTCTTTACCTTTTGACCTGCTTTTGTCTAGAATTTTATTGGGGCACTTTTTGTGTCCCTGATCTGGGTTCAAGACCCTGATTACATGCTCTTTAAATGACCTCTGAGAAAAAGGGAGAGCTCTATCTCTCTGTATCTCTATTTCTATCTCATCTCTTTCTACCTCTATCTCTTTATGTCTGTCTCTAATCTATATCCTCTATATCTTTCTCTCTGTTATATCAGGGCCCAGCACAGATGGTGAATTACACATCTGAGTTAAGGGATTAGCTTCATGACCTGCTACAAGAACTCATGTCCCAGCACCTCCTTGGCTGAAGCAAACTATGACTCAAGGAGAATTTGGCCCTGAAATGCATGTCATGCCATTTCCAAGGTGGTCTTACTCCCAGGTGGAGGATCTGAAAGCTGGAGCAGCAGGGAGACACTTCTGCTTAAAAATCTCACACCAGAAAAGGGATCTGGTATGAGGAATACCTTTATTTTATAATAGAAAAAGGAGAGAGAACAACTGAGCTCAGCTCTCCACCAGCACTCATCTCAACTATACAGTACCTTCTTTTCAAGGTGGCCACTTAGATAGGAGAGGTTTGAAAAAAATTGGCCACTTCCAGCCACAACACTGTTAGACAGAGCCAGGCACCTTTGTGCTCTGTTTGCTCTCTGGAGAGAAGCAAATAGTGTGGGGTTTGACTATGGAATTAGGTGTTTAGTGAAAAAAACAACCACTATTTCTTCTGCACAAAAATCAAAGCTGGGACAAGAGCCTCAATGCATCTTCAAACAAGGAGGGAACAGAGCTGAGGTGAGCCCTTAAGCTGGAAAACCTCCCAGCGTTGTATTTTAGAGTTAATGGTCAGGATCAGCTGCAGTCGCTGTGTGATCCAGAGACTTTGCAGATGCCTGCTGTCTTCCACATCTTGCTATCACATCCTTTACCTTCAGCTCAGGTCTGAGCTTTGTGCCTACTTTCAGATGGAGTCAGACAGACATATTGGGGAAACCCTGCATAGATGTAAAATTACCTTACATCACAGATGTGAAAGGGAGGCATCAGTTTACACTGGCAGAGGATTTATCTCCAACTTGCTAACCTGGAGCAAGGTTGTAGAAGGCAAGGAATCCAATATATGGAAGTAATAGTGATTAAAAGCAGTTTTATAGCTAAAGCATGCTTTTCTCACCCAAAACAAATTGTGGAAGCACTGTTCACACACCCAACATGCAATTAAAAAGGATCTAAACCAGTCGATGTACCTCTGCATTGCAATCATTATTGCTAATGCATTTTACCGGGTATTCAAAATCAACAATGCACTGCTCATGTGACACACCTGCTGGTTTTTTATATTCTGTGATCATTACTGTAAAAGATGCTGTTTGAGAAAGAAAATTCTGGATTCATCACTTCTGAAGTTGTAGTAGATTGAAACTTATTTGATGGACAAGTTGCTGATCCAATAGCCCTTCTCACGATTTTGCATATTTAAAGGCAGCACAAGCGCAGGAAGTTTCCTTTATTGTTCTGGCTCTCCTGTCCAGAGGTGAGGGGGGCCTCTGGGCCCCAGCCTGGGCCCGGGCTGGGCCCTTTCTCCCTTCTCCCTTCTCCCCTCTCTGGCGCAGCGGCATGGGACTCCTGGGTCACTGTGGGAGAACTGTCTCGGAGCCACGCGCAGCTAAGAAGCAGCCATACAATGCCGCGTAGCCGAGAGCGTACAGCGCAGCTTCTGGGGACCAGCGGGACTTCTCCTCCTCCTCCACCTGGCCGACGCAGCCCTGAACAGACTCAGTGGAAGCTAATGGAGCATCCTCTTTGCAGCCAGCACAGCTTGCGCCGGAAGAAAGGAACATCGTATGCAACCGATGAGGACACCTTTTCTCCCAAGTCAGCAAGAAAAAAAAAGTAAAGTAAGTCAAGTGAGGAAGAAAACATGGTGGCTCCAAGGTCAGAAAAAAAGAGTAAGTCATGTGGGATGAAGCTGAAAATGGCAGCAGGAAAAATGGGCGGAGGCACTTTGGCACATAACTCCTGCAAGCCATGATAAAAACTGTATTATCACAGACTGTTCATGTCTCTTTAATCCATCTTTGAAGTACATAGGGAGATGAAAAATCCACGCCTGAGAAAATAAAAAATGCCTATGCCAGGCTATGTAGCCATGAAGAGGCTTTTTGAGATTTTGAAGCAGAGAGCCTTTGTTTTCAGGCTAGAATAATCCATCTTTACAAAGACTAATAACCCCATATGGTGGCCCATGATTGGCAGTGTGAAGGGATTGTGAGATTTTCATGAGAGAGATATATTTTTTCACATCAAATTGTATTACCGGACGGATTGCTGCATTGTGACAAATTCCACGGCATAGCAGAAGAAACCCTTTGCCTTAAGCATAAGAAAGAGACTTTTAAAATCTGTAACACTGACCAAATCTCATGTTTTTGTTTTTCCTCTGTGAGGTTTTGGGGGGAAGGAAGGGGGTGCTGGAAGAGAGGGGAGTTTGCTTCAATTTCTTATTATTTCTTTTTACTTCTAATTCTGTTAGCAATAAACTTTCTTTAGACAGCAACTGTTTAAGTCTGAACCTATTTTGCCTTGCAGTTTCCCAATTTTCCTCAATATTCTTTATTTCCCCTTTGTCTTGGGGTGACTTTATGATGTTGTATCCCATATCGCCCAGAAATGAATCCTGTGCCTTTCTGTGCCTTTAATACTGGGTGCGAGAGAAAAAAAAACCCGAGTGAACTTTTCAAAACAGTTTGTGCTTCAAGGACACAGAGATAGCTGCTGCTGCTGAGGAGCAAAGGAAGTACCCTTCCTGCTTTTCTCAGCTTTTCAGCTCTGTTTCTCTGGAGAGAGACGGAGAGTTAAGGTTTTTTTCTGGGACTTTGGCTTTTCCCTTCTTCTCTTCCGGACTGTTTCAATAACATCAGAGCACACCAAGGAGGGAACCTTCCACCGAGGTCCTGAAGGTGGGCCCAGGCTGACCCAGCTCCGAAGAGGAGAGAAAGAGAGACCACACCAAGGAAGGATTTTAAAATCTTCCCAGGTTTCTCTCCACAGTGAGAGGTTTTATTATTTAACATTTTTATTCTTTTCCTGTGTGTTTGTTAAATAAATAGTTTTTTCCTTTTCACTTTCCTCCGAGGAATTTCTTTCCCGAACCTGGTGGGGGAGGGGTGGCTGAAACCTGCCTTCTGAGAGAGGACATTCAAATTCAGACGTTCCTCTGAATTTTTGTCTCAAACCAGGACACCCTTATGCAAAATAATAAATTTTGTGTGCTTAATGCTTAAACCTGCATCAAACAACAACAGAAGTCAGATGTAGACATTAGGAAGTCCTAGCTGGTCTTTATCATAGAATCACAGAATGGCTTTGGTTGGAATGGACCTTCAAAACCATCTCTTTCCAAACCTCTGCCATGGGCAGTGACACATTCCACTAGACCAGGTTGTTCCAAGCCCTGTCTGAACTGGCCTTCCAGGGATGGGGCAGCCACAGCTTGTCTTGGCAGTCTGTGCCCAGGCCTCCCCACCCTCACAGGGAAGAATTTCTTCCTAATACCTAATCTAAACCCACCCTCTGGTAGTTTAAAGTCTATCTAAACTTTATCCCTTGACCTTTTCCTTCTCTCTTGAAAACAAAGACAGCCCAGCATTTCACCATTAAGCTTCTTGGATATCAGTCAGATTGATACTTGTGATTTGAGTGCACTGACAAAATGTCCTAAAACTCCACTCTAATTTTCCCTGTACCACCTGCAGATCCACTGAAGCTCTGGGATGAGGGAGCCCATAGGGTTTATTTCTCCTTTAGATGTGCTTCAAATCCTACTGAGGCCAGCCAGGGACTTCTCACTGAAAAAGGCTGTCTGCCTCATTCTCTCTCAGCAATTTACTGCCTGCAAGGAGTGAATAAATCAGTCCAAGAAATCTGGATTCAATTACTGGTTCTGCCACTTGCTTTCTCAGTAGGTTTATGGCCTGTATTTCGCCTGTAATTCTTGTTCACTTTGGCTTATCCTTGTGGCACCAAAGAAACATCAGTCTCCACTGGGATACTGAGATGCTTCTGCACTGCAGATACATTCCAAAGGAAAACACATATAATTCAGTTATGTAAAGTTCTCAGTTCTCCTTAGTTCCTCATGTTAAATAGCTTCACAACTTCATTCCAGAACAGGCAGAATGGACACCTTGGCTTGTAGCAAGTGACCATATAGCTCAGTAACTTCAATATGAATGTAAACAGCATAAACACATTTGATACTACCCTTGATCTAACCATTTCCTACATAGGAAACTTAATGGCTGAAGTATGTCTAGTTAGAAATCTCCAATGGATCTGTCTTCGAAGGATTCATCTCACACCCATAGTCATGTTTTCTGTCTACCACATCATCTCTTGCAGAGATCCATTGGTTAACTGCTCACTTCATGGACCCACATACAGCTGGTGAAACTCACGATGAAGTTCCTGTGTCAGCCTGTCCAGGGTTGCAAAGTTTGCAGTAATTACCCCAGGTAAGCATTTCAGTCAAGCGAGCATGCTGCGGGAAGTTCAGACTTGGTGTATCTTAATATGTAACACTTAGGTCTTCAAACACTTCTATTAGCTGGTGCCTCCTGCCCCTTTCCTTGTAAAATGTCAGCCAGGCCCATTGCTGCAACCCGGCTCTGGCTTGAGGCAATGCAGATCATAGCCTGGAAGCTGAAAAGCACCTGAGAATAAAAGGCTCTCAGATTGTCTGCCAGTGCCTCAAGAAATGAAATACAGCTCCACTTATAAAATGTCAAAGGTATGCCAGTGTGAAGAGGGAAAAAAAGAAAAAAAGGTGTAAAGTTTGAAAAGAAGTTTTGCTAGCAGCCAGGAAAATGTAACTCCTTTTACTTAATCTTTTTCTGCTTCTTCTGAGCTTGAAGCTTTGCTTCAGTGGAGGAAAAACAATGGGGAAAAGTGTTAAAATGGAGTGGGAGCAAATAAGTATTTGCTTTGTATCAAAGGATCATACACATCAAGTGATGAAGTCCTTGCCAGTCTTTAACACCTTTCCCCATATCCTATCTCTGAAATTCCTTGACCTCTCCTTGTTCAGCAGCCAGGACAGCAGCTGATTGCTGTGCTCAGCTGTCTCACAGGTATGATCATGCTTGCTGTGGGTGATGCAGCTGAGGAGATGATACTCATGTTTGGTTTCATGGCACTTCTTTCAGTTCTGGGCATGGTTCAAGAGACTCTAAACTTTGACTGACTCAAGGACTACAGGACAGGAGAGGTGAAGGTAAGGGAAAGATGAGTTACCCAAATGACCATAATCAAATGAGTGCCATGAATCTAGAGCAGAAATGATGCAGCACATCCTTTTGTCTTGCTCCTTGGAGCCCCAGGCAGAGGCTGGACACATTGTCTTGTCTTTACCCCCTGAAAAGGACCTCCATAGATTTTCACAGACCAACACATCTCAAAGCTCCCCTCCTTTTCTCCTGGCTTCTCCACCATTCTCAGTGCCCAGCCTTAGTGACATCCCAACAAGGGTGGCACCCCCTGATCACCCCACCACTACCTACCACCCAGCTCAGCCAGTAAAGAGGTTTTTCCTCCTGTCACCTGAGCTCAAGGCACAACCACTTGGCATGGGAACCAGCAAGGCTTCTCCCATCACTAGATCTCCATCGGTTGCTCTTCCTCTGAGGGCCTCTGTCTGGCTCTCCTCCACTAATGTTCTTTGTGTCATTCCAAAACAATCAGCCAGCACCAGTGCTTATGTCTAGTGAGACCAGTGAGCAGTGGGTCAAGAGTGCACCCAAGGAGAATGTGGTGTAAATAACTGACTCCATATGCTTTGGGTCAGAACAGCTTCAACTCATCAGAGGGAACCAAAGAGCCTCCATGGGTGGTGAAGGGGCTTTCTGAATCCACCCAGGGAGCTGGCACTGGAAGAAGCCAAACATGCTCTTAGTGTTTACACTGTCACGCTATGAGGTATTCATCTTCATCCCAAAACACATTCCTCACAGAACACTTCTGTGCTTCAAACTCTGTCATTGGGAGAGCTAGGGAAATGAAAACTAGGAGGATGATGCTGAGCTGTCAAGCCTCACGTACAGCAGCAACTGCTCCCATGCCTGGGATGCCTCCTGAAAGGCATCGGCACTAGGCTGCTTGGTTTTCATCCTGCCATGGCATGTAAAATGAAGGATTATATCCCTACCCACTCTCAGCTCGCTGCCATGTGGAGAAGGTGCAGGAAAGAAAAGGAGTTGTTGCAAACCCAAGCTGGAAATTTTCCTCCTTGTGTCCCCTCCAGCAGGCTAAAAACCTTAGAGCAATGAATGGCCAGCACAGAAAGGGATGGTGGGCATTGCTGGTGTTCAGGACATGTAGGAACCAAATAGAGATCTTACCCCTGCACTGTCACCTCTCCCCAGCCCCAGATATTAAAAACAAGCAAAGTCAGAGCTGTTAGCAGCCTTTTGGGAATAAGGGTCCTCCTCCTCACCCTTCCTTCAGTAAATGGATCAAACTTTAGAACTCTAAATTGGAACTCAGCTTTGAAATTCAGGCTTGTTTTTATGTCATCAGTGCCCACACAAATATTTTCAAGATTTGGCATTTTGGATGTCCCCACGTTTTGAGGTTTGTTGAAAAAGGGATTCCACTAGAGCCCCAGTTCAATGCTGAGCTCAACCCACCCATCATGTCCCTATGGTTTGTCTCAAGTTGAGTACCTTCTAAAATGGAAGCAAATTCTGCAGATTTGGCCACTGACGTTGAATTTCTCAAGGGGTGCTCCTTTTGTCCCACAAACAGGATTTCTTTCAGTCCTTAGACTAGCCAGAAACCATTCTTAACATTTTCTTAAATACAATAAATTTACAAATTTAATATATTTTTTTATGAATGTTTTCAATAAAAGGCTACAATATGTAGCCTCTGAAAACTGCTTTCCTTTACAACAGTGATGTTTACAGCTCCTTCTACCCAGAACCACCACATCATTTTGACTGCTGTCAGTGTGGCAAAGGAAGCAGGACTTTGGTTATGCATAGAACAAGACCCTAGTACGAAAAATACCAGGGAATTCCCACAGGGACATCTGCCTGTCCGGAGTCCTCTCCTCTTTTGCAGTTTGGATGAAGTTGTGGGAGCTGATGGTGCAGCTATGTCAACTGATGTGCCTCAAGTAACCACAAGCATTGCCCAGCTGTGATCACACATGACACTCCTGTCCCCAGAAGAAATTGCACTGTCTGGGAGAAGGAAAATCACTTGCAAGCCTCGATGGCAAGTTAAGCCCTTTTTTTGTTCCTTCTCTCACAGAGAACTGAAGTTTGTGATCACTTACTCTCTGTTGTTAGGTTATCACCTCTTTGGTCATCTGGTATATTTTTGCATTGTGTCAAAATCCTTGAAACATTTAGTTGTTTCAGCTAGACTGGCTGAAAACCACATAGTCTGAGTCTGAAAATAAACTCCCAGGGCTAAATAAAGGAACTACTTCTTGCACATCCCTTGATGTGTCATTCAGCAAAGTGATGGGAGCTGTGATTTACCATCTCCAATAGAGAACAAAGAAACAGGTCCTTTTAAATGTGATGTCAAGAAACCTTCTTCTTCCTCACTAATTTAGTAGCAGCACATGTTCCAAACTTCTGGGGCAGCTTTGAGTTCTGGTCTTGAGTTGTCCCACATGGTAGACAGAAGAAGCTGAAATCTGTGGAAGAGATGTCCAACTTGTTCTGCTAAGGAGAACAGAGCAAAGCAAAACAAAATTAAATCTGAAAGCGGTTTTTTTTTTGTCTTCTGGTTCCTGTGGCTCCTTGCTGCCCTTGCTTCCTTCACTCACAAGCTCCTCTGATATTTGGGAGGCAACAAAACTGAGAACCTCATAAAGCCACCTGTCATCTGGAAAAGAGGGTCTGACAAGACACCAGATGTCAGAAATCCTTTAGGAAAAAAATAAAGAGGCAATGAAGGCTATCCTGGAAGGGGAAAATGAATTTTTAGGGAGTTTGTGTTTCCTTCTGTACCTTCAGGAAAGTGGGAGGCAAAGGGAGATGATGACATGGTTCTCCCCACTCATCTGAGCTGCTGGCTGTGCCCAGCTCCTGCAGAGTGGGATGATGAAGAAATGTTACGTGATGCAGACTTTACTGGATTTACAACTCTTCCAGAAAACACATTTCTTGAGGCTTTTGTTCAATCCTCAGCCCAAACAATGGCTGTTTCAGACAGGAAAAAGTCCATAAACTCAGGCCTCCTACAGTTCTCGTCTCTGACAGTGCAATGGTACTGCAATAGAAGGACGCATTTAATGGAAGGACTCTGAAAACTACCTAAGGAGGTGCCACACCAACTCTTCTTAAGACCTACAGGTTTCACTGTCTTTGGTCACATATAAGGGACCACACTGATGTCCACATGGCTGGCTCTGAGCCTGGTACTGCAAGATGGGGAACCAAGCTGTGTTACTGAGCCAAGATACAGTCTTAGGAGGTGTGAAAAACAGCACAGACAGTCCAAGTGAGTAAAGCTTCCTCTTGGCATGTCAGACATGGGAGAGAGCAGGAAAGTGATAGCAGGTGGTGTCATCCCCTCTAGCTCCACTCACACATCAAGAGGTGTTTTCATCAGGCTGGAAGTGTCCAAGCCAAAGCACATACTGAATACTGCCAAGCCCTGGCACAGGCTGCCTAGGACAGGGGTGGAGTCCCTGTATCCCAGTAAGTGTTCAAAAGCTGTGCAGATGTGGCACTTGAGGACATGTTTTAGTAGTGTACTTGGTGATGCAGGGTTAATAGTTGGATTTGATGATCTTAGAGGTCTTTTTCAACATAAATGATTCCATGATTCTATGTCAACTTCAGCAAAGTTGATTCTAGCTATCTTGGGGAGCAATGCCAGAAAAATCCCACATTCAGAGGTTTAGCCTCATCTGCAATTGGTGGTTTTTAGATTTGGGGAGGGGTTCTTCATTCCTTTTCCTTTTTGTTCCCACACTTTTCCCACTCAGACAAGGTCAGCAGAACCTTGTAGAGATCTGCCTACAAGGTTATAAGTGAAACTTCCCACCTTGCAGTATGCACCACAATTTGTCTTGAACGAAGTTGAGGACAGCTGGGATTTCTATGTCACTTGGGACCCAGGACTTCAATTTTGGCCTTGTTAGAGTAATAACTGGGCAACACCCTGAAAAGTCCCAGATATATTATTGACTCTTGAGTTTATCCTCTTAAAAGTGCAAGCAAACTGTAAGGTTTCATCTTGTTTGCTTTCAAGCTGTCATAAAAAGCAGGACAGTACAACAGACAGGAGCTGCAGCTCCTGAAATGTAAGAATCTTCACCTCCTTCTTCATGACTTTGCCACTTTTTTCTTTCCCTCCCACCTGCCAGCTACATTATATATATATTTAGTCTTTCTTATCCTGCTGTTGATCTTCTGAGACCTTGCAGTCTTTGAGAACTTTCTGATGGGGAATATAGTGCTTGGAATTTGAGGGACGAGCCTACCCCTGGTCTGCAAACAGCTGGCGTGGTATCACTCCTTTTTCTTCTCCTCCCCTGGCCAGGCTCTCTCTCTGCCTCTCTGCCAAAAGCACATTGGGGATGAGATGTGCCACAGTCCCTCTTATTCCTCACTCAGCCAGGCTGTGTACAACGACCAGGATCCAGGCAGAGGGCAGACTGGGGGTACCCACCTCATGGAATGTGACTTACCCTGGCAAGGATCAGAGAGGTCTCTAAGACCCTGTTGCTTTGGCCTGTGCTGAAAGAGCTGCAGCCCATCACTCTTCTGCTGGTGCCCAGATGAGAAATGGGGATTAGATTTTTCTTACACTCTCTTTTAAAAGAAGTGGCAGAAAGTGATTTACCCCTTTAGAATTTTATTTTGCTGCCAAGACAGTCCCTCTCTCTGCACCCTAGTTCCTTGCAGACACCATCTCCAGGTAAAGTAGATCTCCCTTTTTCCCTGATGCTCAGGACTGACCAATCTCTTTTTGAGATGTAGGAGAGAAGTGGTATTTTCTCTCTTCTGTACCCTCTCTAGATGAAGTCACAAGCACAGCTGGAATTAATGCAGGTGATTGGGTGAGCTCATGAGAAGTTTCTATGGAAGCTGTAGCATTAAACCCCTCCATCCTTTGATGGCATCCTTAAACCCTTGCACTTTTGCTGAGAGCCTAATGAAATCAGAATGAAGCAGCAGCCTGTATGTGGAGAAGGAATTAGAGATATTAAGCAAAGAGCAGATTAAGGTTAAAAGGACCCCAGATCCACCCAAATATTACCCCGCAAAAAGAAAAACTTATCTGTCTCACAGATTTTTTCTCTTTTTCCCCCAAGAGAAATGTAATCACCGAAAGTGTACTTTAAGGAGCTTAATACATGACCCACAGGGTGAAATTATGGTTGGTTTAAATCATCTGATGGTCAGATCTGCTGGGTCTGCTCCAGCTCCATGTACCCCACTGTCTAAAGGGCTGATCTGCAGGGAGCCCTTTGCATGGAAGAATTTCTTACAATGAGGATGGTGAAACACTGGCAGAGATTGCCCAGGGAGGTAGTAGATACTCCATCCCTGGAAAAATTCAAGGCTGGATTGGACAAAGCTCTGAGCAGCCTGGTCGAGTGAAAGATGGCCCTGCTTATTGCCATGGAGTTTGGTCTAGATGGTTTTAAAAGTCTCTTCCAACCCAATCCGTTCTATGAATCTATGATCCCAAAAGGCTAAGTAAGGATACATCTGCCCATGTCTAGGGGGAAAAAGATGTTAAATTAGTAGGTCATGTGCCAAAGGAAAGTGTTGTTGGCTTTTTTCTTTCTCTTCCTCTTTCAGTTGGGTTCTACATAGCCTGTGGTTGGTCTCCACATAAAACCTACTCCTAGATGCTTTCATAAAATGTTTTCTCTCCCCCACCAGTGATTTCCAGTTTTCAGGATATTGGCTCTGTTCCTGGGAGCACTGTGCCTGTGAGGTTATAGCTCTGGATGCATTTGACTAATGAAGCACACAAATGATTCCCACCTGCAAAAGTCGGATGTGATAAAAGACATGCCACTTGTCACCTGCAAATTGTGATCCAGGTATCACAGAACCCTGGAAAAGTTTGGATCAGGCTTCTTTGCAGCTGTTGGCTGCCTTTGTAATTGTCTATACCTACAGTTCTTCTCTCAATAGCCTGGAGCACTGGGAGAATTCTGAGCTGCATCTGAACATCCTGGACCAGGCTCGAGTCGCACTGCAAATTCTGTGTCTGTTGGTGGTTTAGCCATTTGGTTGTAGACAGGTCATTAGTAAACTTTCTGGTGTGCTGTGTTGTAACATAATCACTCGTTTCTTTTTCTGTTTTTTTTTTTTCTTTTTTCTTTCCTTTTTCTTTTCCCTCCCCTTCCCTTCTGTTGGGGGTTAGGATTTTTGCATTTTTCCTTTTTTTT
>VZRQ01002392.1:895469-905232 GCA_013397975.1 Machaerirhynchus nigripectus | reverse complement strand
AAAAAAAAAAGAAGAAAAAAAACCCTAAATGACTTCATCCCAGGGAAGGCACAGAAATGATAATGACTTACAGAGCCATGAACCAGCAGCACAGAGCAATAAGTCCGAGGCAGAGGAGCGTAAAATAAATAAAGTCCAACCTACAGTAGTCATGGCCCTTGGAAATAAATGATAGAACCAATCTGAGAGAAAGATCCCATAACTAAAAAATAGCATCTGATGTTGGCTGTGTGAAGAGTTCCCAGGGAAAGAACACTAGCTACCTTTGCAAAGCTGGGTGTGCTGCTGGTTGCACCTCCCAGGATCCCAGCCCTGGTCCAGGGTATGTTGAAGCAATGTTGTATGCAGGGCAGCTTGTGCTGCTCCCACACCAGCTGCTGCAGCCCGCAAACCATTAGGCTCTGCATCGTGGGGCTCTGAGAGTCGTGGTGGTCCCTCACACTTTGCAAATAGCTGAACCACATTAGCACCTAAAGGTATCACTGAAGCTGGCTCTCCCTCATAGGTTTTGATGTTCAGTTTCATTTCGTGGCAGCATATGGTTTTGTTTCCATCTGTTTATTATAGTGTCTGCTCTGTTGTGAAAAGGAGCTGGGTATTCAGCTGATGGATGTGGTCCCACAATTTTTAAAAGAGAAATCTGATTACTTTAAACTTTATTTTAACATTATGCAACTTCCCATTGGCATCATTAAAGACAACCTTGTACCACTTAGCTGTGTTTTAAACAAATTTTCTTGGGAGAATTAAGATGAGTTGGTTCCATGAGAAGCTTCAAGGACACGTCAACTCTAATTTTATCAAAGGGATCAAGTATCAACAGTGAAGAACAATAATATCTTACTCCTTACTAACACCTTCCACCTGGAGACAGCTCTGCTGCAAACAGATCTAACTGCCTGACTGGATTTGCAAAGTAGCCTTGTTCCTCTTTTAAAAGTGCAAAAACAAAGGGGAAAAAGTCAGAATTACATAAATTTCCCCTTGTTTCTCTAGTGCTGAGTGCCAAAGGCTGCACAGACTTGAGCAGCACAGGGTCAGACCTGGAGGAAGCACCAGAGGCTGGAGGGTCCTTTGCATTTTCTCCTTTCATTGCCTGGTATGTCTCAGTGGCTTCATCCCACCAGGCTGTCTGTCCTCAGAACCAAAACTGTCACTGCAATATTATATTTTTTAAAATTTTTGTTTGTCACAGTATTTCTGTCCCAACCCAGAAGCAGGGGTTGTGTTCAGCCTCAGCGCTAGAAGGAATTGATGGGGGCTGGAGGGTCCTGTCTTCACTGGATGTGGCTTCATATCACTTTGCTCCCTGAGAGTATCCAGAAGAGCAACATTTAATCCACCAAAATAAAAGTAAAATTAATGACCCCCACTCGCGTAAGTTTTGGAAAGAAATTCACATGCACCCAAACCCTCTGAGAATGGTGTTTTCTATCTAGCTCTCCATCCAGTCATAACTGACTAAACTACTTTATACGCTCTTGGATTCTGGCCCAGAAAATGTGTGGTTTCTTAAAATGATTGTATATATATATATACATATATATATATATATATATATATATATATATACACACACACTCTATTATATAACAGACTATCNNNNCTACTTTATAGCAGCCAATACCTTCTGAAATTTTGGTGGCTAAAAATTGGCTGATCTTTTCCTATTACATATTTTAAAAACGGGCTGATATTCATACATAAATTCTGCGTAAGCTTCATGAAGTCTTAGTACCAATAGTGAAAAGGAATGTCAACAACTGCTTAGCTGCTAATAGGGGCCAGAGATAATAAGGAAAGTGGCTGGGCAAATTGCATTTCTAGGAATTTTGTCAGTTATACAAAAATGGAAGGGCTTGGGGGTAAAAACATCTTGATTCTTTTCATGAAAGAAGTAGGTACTCTGAGGTTGAAAGGAAATTTGAAAATGGATGTATAGGGTCCTAATTTACTTTAATATTTCCTGTGTAAAGTCTTAAAGTTAAAAATTGATTTTTCCAATAAACATTGCAAGCATAATGACATGGAGGTATGTTCACAGATCATGTACCAGATGGAGAGCTAAGGAAAAAGAACTACTGTTCTTAGAATGAGTTTTGTCTTCTTTTCTTTCTCAGGGAAACCTGCATTAGTTTGAAAGAAAGGGATTAGATCTGAAGTGTGCAGTAAGAAAGACTCTAGTTATTAAGTATGAATAAAAATGGAAAAATTTGGCCCAAAACCAAACTCAATTAGGAAAAGAAAACACTTACCTCAAATATAATTGAAATTTCAAGGAGATTTCTGATATAAAAATTGCATTTATAATTTGGTCCCAGCATCATAAATTGGTAATCATGAAGTCTTAGTCAAAACTTTTATTTGCCAACCAGTGGAAGTGTAATTGTCACTGAAATGAAAACTACTTTGAGAGTCCTGAGTTCAGCACAATCACAAGTTAAAACTAAGCAGGTACATTCAGACAATGTCCAGGGTCTGTGTGTCTGCACCTTCATGGGAAGAAACATTTTGACCTCTTTTTTGCATCATTTTTCATGGGGCAAGCACTCTTTTCACACAAAAAAATGTACACTAAGGACTCTTAAAAGTTGGATTTCAAATTAAATTGGGTCATTCTCTTGAACTCAGGTTTTTTTGAGGGGATAGATTTTTTTTCTGGTGGATTTTTGTGTGTGTTTGCATGTTCAGATTTCATGAAGTGGAAACTAACAAAATAAAAGGCCATCCCTTCAAAGCAGAAAAGTAAGTTCTCACTGACTTCTAATTTTCACCCCAGATATGGATCATAGAATCACAGATTCCCAGGATAGTTTGGTTTAGAAGAGGCCTTAAAGATCATCTCATTTCACCCCCGGCTATGAGCCCAGACACCTTCCCAGTAGACCAGGTTGCTCCAAGCCTCATCTAATCTGCCCTTAAACACTTCCAGGCATGGGGCAGCCACAGCTTCTCTGGCAAACCTGTGCCACAGCCTCAGCACCCTCACAGCCAAGAATTTCTTCCCAATATCCCATCTAACCCTGTCCTCTGGCAGTGGGAAGCCTTTGGCCCTTGCCCTGTCCCTCCAGGCCCTTGTCCAAAGTCCCTCTCCAGCTCTCTTGGAGCCCCTTTAGGCACTGGCAGGGGCTCTAAGAATGATTTATCACAGAATGATAAATGCCTTAGAGAGAAATCCTGTTTTCTGTCTGCCTTCTCCCTTTAGGAGCAAGCAATTTGGGATGGAGCAAGAAAACCAAGGGCAGAAAATGGGTAGGCAGTTGGAGCAGAGCCATCACTCAACACTCCCTTGGTCACTACCAGGAACTGAGGATCAGTGTCTGTCCCTGATTTCAGTTTTTCTGGACTAAGAATGTTTGCAAATACATCCCTGTGTTTCTGAATTTATTTCATGATAGCTTCTGCCACAATATGTCTTCCCTGTAGGAATAATTGTTTGTGTTCCTGGGTGCATGCAGCAGGATATATTTTTGCTTCTGCTGTCATGTGAGTCCCTGATCCCTCCCACCCCCTTACAGCTGCTGCCTGTGACTTTAACACCTTCTCTCTGGGGTTTTGAGAAGAACACCTTTTTCCCAAGCCCATCCAGCTTGGTAAGGAGACCTGATTGTTTCTGGGGAAGATTGGTGTATGCATGCATTAGGGCTCACTGATACTTTGGCTCATCATCAGCTGTGCCAAGGACACTGAGCTGTCCCAGGGATGCTGCACCTGTCGTTCACCCAATGGTATCCTGCTGGGCAAAAGGGACCCTTCACTGAGGACATTTTCATGGTACGTCTGACAGACTGACTTTCCTAAAATGACCCAGGTTCATTCAGCACCTGCTCTCCTTCCTATTGTATTCAGAGCACTTCTAGGACAACTCTCAACATCTCTTTTAGCTTTTGTTGGGATAAGCATGTAAAATGATATCTCCACCTCATATCAACTCATTCTACCCCTTCCAACATGGAAGCAAAGGCAGTTGTTGGACAAGCCAAGAGCATGAACCTCCTCACAAGAGGAGAGGACTCAAAGGGAAAAGCGGTGAAAATGTATAATGTTCCCAGTGAGCTTAGACAATATTTAAAACTCAACAATGGAATCTGACTCCTTCTGAAAACCTCCAAAGCACTTAAAAATAGGAATCTGGTCTCTCGCCTCCTCTCTGCACCCCATACTCTGAAGCGCATAACAATGGAAACTGTTCCAATGTGTTCCCCTGCAAATGACTGCTGGAAAGCATCAACTGCTTCCTGTAGGCTTCTGCCATCCCTTCCCCGGTAATATCTGCATCTGCTTCCAGATCTGTAATCACATTTTTTTAACCAAGTTGGGAAGTAGGATTTATGTGACTCCATTTAGATTTTGTCGCTTGGCAATAAGGAGATAGTGATTTCAAATTAGAAACGAGAAACATGAGATTCTGATCTAAGAGAGAATCTAGTATCTAATAATATGTGCCTGGCTATAGGTGACAATTTAAGATGAGTTTATGGAGCCCCTGTAATTACATTTTCTATGTGTGCTTTTTTGTGGGTACCGGGTAACTGCAAAGTGATTACATGAATATTTATTCTTGGCAGGTTAGACACTGCTGATACACAGGATTAGCATAATTTTTTCCCCCTTGTAATTCTTTGTGCTAATATCTGGGACTTATATCAGGATAAAGGCACCTCAACAGCAAAAAAACCCACTAATGCTGTGCTTCTTATCTAAAGCATCAGTTTAGACAGCACTGAAACACAGTACTTGTATTTTGAAACACAAATACTTTTCCTTTCTCTGTGATATATCTAGGATAGTTTATATGCCTTTCTTAGAGGTTGTACAATGTACTGTGTTGGATCTTTTCTGCCAAACCTATAAACCTTTTTGCATGTGCGTGCATGTGTATGCACACCGCAGTGGTTTAACCAGCTTCTGTTGGGTACTATAAATACAAAATGGTGTGGATACAGGAGCAAGTCACAGAGGCAAGGGTGTGAAACTGCAGGGTATCATACTGCCTGCATCCATGCCCTTAACCCTGTGGGAAGTGTGAGGTAATAGGAGGTGAAGTCATGCCCTTTAATGAGAAAGAGCAAAACTCACTCAGTTTCTCTAGGGTATGGGAGGGTATGCACTGTGCTATCCCACAGACTGGCCCATGCCTTCACCAATTCCATCACTATTGCTCTGCAGGTCCCCAGCTGACATCAGTGTGGAGGCACATACTCGGATAATTGCATGAAACTGGGGGTAGGATGGACCTGTTGGTCCATCGGGGTATCTGATTTCTGCTCACCCTAAATGTGCTAATAGCAGAGCAAGGACACCTTTAAGAAGGGAGAGCCTGAAGAGGGCCCTTCTGCCTGGCTCCCACCTATTTGAGTGAGTATCAAGTGGCTGCTGGGATGTTTTGGGAGCAAAGACATGATGCCCCAGGGCTGTCACTTCCCTCCCTCCCTACTTATTCTCATCAGGCAGTGAGACCCAAACCATCTAGCTGAGTCCTTCAGTTGGGGGTTTTCCTCCACAGATCCCCTCTTTTGGGAATATGTTTTGGGAACACTGCAAAAATTACCATCTTGCAAAGCCACTCAAATGCTGACCTGCCCTCTGCCTCCCAGTGCCATCACTGCTGGGTATCTACTAAGAGTCACAGAAGGCAGGAGAGGACAGAGAAGGGAAATTTGAAGAGAGCAATGCTGAAGGGAACCATCACATTGGTCGCTCATCATAAAGAAAGTTCATCCACCAACCAATCTGGTCTCCTTCCTGGAGCTAACATTGCCCAACTACTACCTGAGTTCAGTGAGAGTTTCCATTAGTAATGAACCTGATTTACTTCTGAGCATCCCTTTACTGAATATGATCACAATCCCTTGAATCAGGAAAAACAACCCAGCTGTGTTCTCAGGACAGGAGTGAAGGGAATGGTGATCAAACAAGTCTGGAAAGCAATTACCCCCAGATCTGACACTGTGGCAGCAGAGCCCAGCAAGACACTACACAAGGCATCATGCGCATTCAGACTGTTATTGTAACCCAGGTTTAAATATGGGGGTTTGGTGGCCAGTGATTTCAGAAATTACTTTTATTTTGCCAACTCTTGTGAGCAGGCTGATGTTTGCACACAAAAATGATTCCTTGTGAAACACGGATCTGCAAAATGAGCAATGGGGCTGAATGCTTGGGATCTGATTTATTTCTTTGGTCTCTGCATGGAGCTTTCAGAGTGTGGAAACCCACACCAAAGAAGGAGGAAATTATTTGAAGGGAGTCTGCTTTCAAGTAGAAAAGAAATCATTTGCTGAATGTTTTAGATACTGTTGATGTTCTCAAATTTAAGGCATGAAATGAAACCTTTTTTAACAGCACAGCTGTGAGCAGGAGCCACCTCTTTGATCTCTGTCTGCACACAGTGGGGTGGTGTCCGTGAATTACAAGGAAATGTAATGCACTGTCATTCTTAAATAAAAACACACTAGCTAATTAAATTGAGACCCCAGTGACCAAGTGATTGGTCTGCAGGTTTGGAAATTTCTATCCTGCAATGCTCTTCAGCATGGGGTAAGTCACTTAACCTCTGCGTTTCCCAGTCCTCCTCCCCATAGTCTCTCTCTACAGATGAAAAATTAAGTATGATTTACACAGAGTGGTATGAACGTATTTTCCTCATCCTTCAGAACCTGGACTCTGACATTAATCAGACCTGCACTCCCTGACATAGCATATGGCTAACCTCCACATGGTCTTTGTCAGCCAGGCTGCTGTCTGGGCTGGCTGCTCCAAGGGTCTCTGTTGGTCATCATGGAGTCAAAGGTTTGGAGACCCAAACACTAGACTGCGGAGGTGCCTTGGTTTACAATGTAAGGTGTAACCAAAGTATGTATTCTACCACCATCTATATTACTTTCTGATGAGCTGTTAAAATGGGTGGAGCAGTGTTCCTTTATCTTTGCCGTGACTGACTCAACTGTCGTAACTCCCTCGGGGAAGCAGCAGCCAGTCTGAGGGGGCCATCTCTGCTATTGGACCATCAAGGACTCCCCAGAATGACTCACAGAATTATATCACCCCATTGGAGATGTACCGAACAGGTTCGCCTGTATATAATTTGGGGCTTGGGACACCACGATACCACCACTGGATACCCAGAGGACAGGAGCTCTTGACAGCCACCACTGGATCTCCAGAGAAGGACCAGACCTTTCCACAGGATCACTGTTTCAACATGACTATATGCATCCTCCAATGGCACTCCAGCCACCATTTGATCGGACTGCTACCACCACCCTGACCAACAGTGTGTCAGGTTATATTCTGACTTCGTTGGTTTAAGCCAGTGTTTCTGTACTATTGCCTTTATTGTAATTTTCCTATTAAATTGTAGATCTGACTTGAAATATCTCAAAGGTATTTGTGTGGGGATTCCTCCACCTGGTTTACCTTCAAACCAGTACAAGGGGTGAAGCAGGGAGCGTGGTCCCATGAGACAATGGGAAACACTTATTCTCTCGCTCTTCAACTCCCATACTGTGATGGGGCAGCCAAAACTTTCCAAAACAGCATCTACGTGTCCAGGACCTTCATATAAGAAATATTTACACCACTGAGCATTAGCCTAACTCATCCTGGATATATCAGATCAACAGCACATGGATATCTGGCCATGTGATAGCCAGCAGTCCTCTGGAAGACACAACTTTAGGTAGGCTGCTGAATGTCTGGAAACCCAGCAGATCATTTATAAAAGTGGTAGATCATCATAAAAAAAAAAACAAACCCAAACCAAAACAGGAAGAGCAGTATCTTAATCATGGAATGAGAAAACTACCTCAGCAAGGAACAGAATAAGAGATTATACAGAAAGCAGTAGAATGATAGATTAGCAGTGGGACAACAGATAACAAGTAAAACAGAGCAATAGAGCAGGTTAAAAGCAGTTGGCCACGAATTTCATGAAGAGAGGGCTGTCCAAGGCTGGTTTTTGCCATTGTAGTAGTACCCAGCTGGCTGGTAAAAGCTGAGTATGCACCAAAACTAATGCAGTTTCCAGGCATAAGAAATGCCTTTTCACCTGTGAAAATGTTTCCCTGTTGGATGGAGAACTGGTATTTCCCCATGGAAGAAGCTCTCTCCTCAAGCTCTGGTAAGCTCTGAAGGGCAAGGTCAGATTTCAGAGTCAACCCAAGAGGCATCTATAAGATGCTTTTGGTCCACATTCAAATCACAGGTTTTCAGGAGCTGATATTTTTGTCTTTTGTTCCCAGCAGCTTATGTGAAGGCCAAGACATTACACTGATAAATGACTTTCAATCATACAAAGTCAGATCAGTTTGTAAGAGCCTTGGGGCCAGCCTCACCTGCTTATTTAGCAGTCTCAGCACAAGAACCCTGGACTTCCTAAAGGACATGAGACTTGCTTGGTTTGGACTGTGGCTGCTCTAGGATCTCACTGGTCACTGGTGAAATTTTCAGTAAGTGATTCAGGCTTTATCATAGAGGTCTATCTTTTTTCCATGGGTTCAGGAGAAATCCCAGCATCGCTACTATCCAAAACTAGGTGCCTCATTTAGGCTCGATGCTCTTGTGTGTCAGTGAATACAGACTGCCAGCCTCCAACACTCTTCTTAGCCTCTCTGCGTGCTTGGATAAAATGCAGTGTCAAATGCTCATTAGGAATAAATGGGATACCTCAAAAGTGGGATACCTCAGGAGTACCTCAGAAAACTTAATTCCTCAGAAATCTGAGATAACTAGTCGCAATTTCTCATGTTACATTTTGGGCCAATACTTTTCATCCCATCACTGGGCATGTCCTAGGAGACTCCATCTCTGTCTTCTCTGCATCATTCCAGCAGGGACAGGTTGTTGCCAAGAGGGATAAAATTCCCCTTTGGCTTCACCAAATCAGAGAATCATTTAGGCTGAAAAATACCTCTAAGACCATTGAGTCCAACCATTCTCTCAGCACTGCCAGGTCTACCACTAAGCTGTTTTCCCAAGTGCTACATGTACATGGCCTTTAAATCCCTCCAGGGATGGGGATTCCACCACTGCCCTGGGCAGTCTGTTCTGGAGCTTGAGAGCCCTTTTGGGGAAGAAATTTTCCCTAGTATCTAATTTAAACCTCCCCTGGGGCAACTTGAGGACATTTCTTTCTGTCCTGTCACTTGCTACCGAAGAGACCAACTGCCACCTTGCCATAAACTTCTTTCAGGGAGTTACAGAGAGCAGAAGGTCCCCCCTGAGCCTCCTTTGCGTCAGTCTCAGCCCTCCACCTTCCTCAGCTGCTTATCATCATACTTGTGCTCTAGACCCTTCCCCAGCATCATGATACTGGGCAGTACCAGGATAAAGTGCTGGGCACACTGCAGGTTCTCCCTGGTCACTGCTCCATGGTAGAGCTTTGTGGACTGACTTGGTGGCCTTTTCTTCTGCATCAATCCTTTTCACGTGCCACTGAAATCACAAGTGTGAAAACAACATGCTTTATAATTTTGAACTCTGACACAGCATCAGTCCAGGTTTTTTTTCTCCATCCAGTGGTACAAAACCAGAGACACTGTGGGAGAGATGATGGCCCCCCATGTAAATGAGATGGGGGTCTGGCATGCTGTGAAGGGAGCTGGTTTGCATTATCACGTTTCCTTGCACATAGCCTGATTTTATTAGTTTTTGGAGCAATATGTGCAGGACTATATTCACTGAACTAATTTTAAGTGTCTATTTAAAGCAAACAAATGCAGGATTGCAGCTATTTCTCCTCTGCTGTCTCATCTCTAGCTGA
>VZRQ01002392.1:880469-890469 GCA_013397975.1 Machaerirhynchus nigripectus | reverse complement strand
GTGCAACCCTCACAGCCAAGAATTTCTTCCCAATATCCCATCTAAGCCAGTCCTCTGGCAGTGGGAAGCCTTTGGCCCTTGTCTTGTCCCTTCAGGCCCTTGTCCAAAGTCCCTCTCCAGCTCTCTTGGAGCCCCTTTAGGCACTGGCAGGGGCTCTAAGGTGTCCCCGGAGCCTTTTCTTCTCCAGGCTGAACACCCCCAGCTCTTCCAGCCTGTCCCCATAGCAGAGGTGCTCCAGTCCTTTTGATGCCTTGAGTGGCTACTTAGAAACAGAGACTAGACAGGAGTAAGGGAATAAAGGTAGGTATTTATTTGAAAGGCCTTCAAAGGTACCACCCTGGGGAGCCAAAGGCTACATCCAAGATGGGCCTCAAGGTGAACGACAAGTCNAGGCTACAAGAAACTTCAGAGTTACACACTAGGCAATATAGGATTTGAAAAATACAAAGGTTAAAACCTAAGGCATCACTTATAGCATCTCTGTGGCCTCCTCTGGACTCTCTCCAGCAGCTCCACACCCTTCTGATGTTGGACCCCAGAGCTGGAGGCAGCTCTGTAGGTGGGGTCTCACCTGAACAGAGCAGAGGGGCAGAATCCTCCCTCCCCTGCTGCCAATGCTGGGGGATCAGCACAGCGCACAGGGTGTTCTGGGTGCCAGCACACACGGCTGGGACATGTTGAACATGTCATCCCCCAGCATCCCCAAGTCCTTCTCCTCAAGGCTCCCTCCATCTCTTCATCCCCCAGTCTTTGTGGATCCTGGGGGTTGACCACACATTGCTGTGCCATACATGCTCGGAAATGCACGGAAAAGAGAGGAAAAATCAGAGGGAGCAGAGTGAGGCCACCTCACGTCGGGTGACTTGATTGTGTACATACTGCCTGGGTAAACAGTGTCATGTAAATATTGATGCCTCATATGCGGTCTCATAACTGGTGGGATGTTACAGCCCAGACCCACAGGGAATGGCTTGTTTGATGCGAGCAGCATGGTACGGTTTGGGGAGGGTGGGGAGGATTCAGCCACATGAAAAAGAGTCTAAAAGCGAGTTTGGGATTGCAGCTGGTGACTCTTTTAGAAAAAGAAGACAAAACAAAACCAAATGGCAACTTAATGCCAGAAAAATTAAACCTCTTCCAGAAGCAGCATTTTAAAACTCAAATACACTTCAAAGTCTTCTGGACATGGGGTCCCAGAGCAAGCTCCCAGCACTTGGTCCTTTTCTGAAGCACAGTCAAGCCTTTGTTTTGAGTTTGGAGAAAAGAAAAAGTGACAAACCACACTGTTTGGAGGCTCTCGGAACCTGCTGCCTTCCTGCTTGCAGGGATGCTGTTTGAAGGGTAGAACTTGCATTTGGCTTATCTGTATTTGTGCGTGTGTAACGGAAGAGAAACGCAATCAATTTTCACACCAATTTTAATAATTTTCCTTTCTGTAAACAATTCTGTCAGGCCATTATCTCTCAGGGGCAGAGGAATTCCCTTGAGTGCATCAGTCGAAAGGGGAAGAGGCATTTTCACCTGCACCAACAACCCCCCTTGGAGAAGATATGCTTCATGTTTCTCCATATCAGCCCCTTGCTCCACATCCAGGTGTACTTCCTAGCAAAGCTCAACCACTTTGTCATCCAGTCTCATTTTGGGTGAATCCAGGAGACTGAGTTATTATTGCAGTGATCAACTTTACTCCACATTAAAAATCGCACTCTGTTTAGTGACTACCACTGGGCCAACGCTGTTACATTGCTCTGGCCACTACAGTTGCTTTGGGCAAGCTCAGGTAGATCCGTAATTGGCAGTGTCACAGAGTTATACCTTCCTTTAAATCAACTAAAAGTTAATTTTCCCCTGGGGCAGAGACTTTTCCAGTGCTTTAAATCACATCCACTCAGTTTTCTCTCTCCTGCCTTTATCATTTGTTCAGCAAAACATCCATCTGTCCATCCCCTCTGGCTCCATGGGTATAAAGCAAGCCAGGGGGAAATAATCCAGCAAAATGAAGTCATGGGCTCCATCTGGCCATGGGTTTCCCTTCCCCACCTCCCCCCAGTAATATGTTTTGTGATGTGGATTTCTGTCGACAGAGCAAGACGCCCGACTCTCTCCTCCTGATGAACATGTCCCACGAGGACAATGATGGAGTTCCTGCGAAATTTTTACTGCTGACCTTTCCTCCACTGTGGAGTGGGAATGCATCTCCCAGTGAAGGCTGGGGACAGCAGAGCTCATGTTATAATGCTGGAAAATGTGACTTTGTCTTTGTGGAATGCCATTTCCTGCTTCCCCCTCCCCTTCCCTTCTTTTTCCCCCCTCCCTTAGAAAAATGTAGCACTGAAAACTTGAAAATTAAGGGCAAAAAATTGCTGCCTCCTCCTCCCCATCCCCTTCTCAGCTCTGTCTGAGCAAGCAGCCAGGCTGTTAAATGCTTTTACCTGCTGTGTCCAAGTCAAAAGTTAAATAATGTGTGAATGAATGTGGAAGGAAAACAAGAGGCAGAGAGGGAGCACTGGAGAGAGCCCCTCTTACAAGATAATTGCTACATTATGAGAAACAACATGCTGCTCCTCTCCAGGACTGTGTCCGTGACATCCTGACAGGTACACCTGAAGTTAATTATGTGCCTCTTGTTGAATTTTGCCCTGCTCATGGGGCTGGATCCTGCAAACACAAGTCCCAGAGCATCTCGCCTGGCAGCCAGCACTCACTTTTCAGAGGTTCAGAGTGGGTTTCAACAGGGTCACTTGCCTTTCCGTGAGCCATCACTGCTACAAAAATGCCTTTGCCAAGAAATTGGGATTTCCCAACTAGCCGTGTATGGCAAGGTGGATGCTGGAGTTGTGGACCTGCCTTTCACCCATGCCCAGAAAGAGAAATATATTACTCCTGCCAACAGGAAAGCAGTGTATTATTCTTTCTACCTATATAGTGCAGTTGCCACATCTTTTCTTCCCGCGGCTTGCTTGCTGCTCCTTGATGTTGGAAAGCTTTTGGTCAGCCAATGCATTCTCCTTTGCATAGAGATGCTGGTTTAACCCTGCACATTTCCACTGTTGCTGAATATCCTTCACTGCATCTCGAGTCCAGAACACCCTACTTCTGCATATACTCCACAGGATCACCCATCCCACCTCCATCCATGTAATGGAGTGTCTTGGGTGTCTAACAGTTATTTTTAAGTGCTAGTAATTGAGGCAATGTGGTAAATGAAAATGTTCTTGGTTCCTTCTGGACATGGATTCTTCTCACTTGCATCAACAATCAGATGTCTTTGGTTTGGAGAGTTTCTTGGAGAGCAGTTCATCTGTCTTCTCCCAATGCGGCATGTCAGAGAAAATGTGTGTCAATGTCCCTCTTTCTGTGTTGACTTCAAGGTAAGCTGGACATGACTAGTTCAAATGCAAGGGGACATGATGATCAGTGCATTTGGTCAGATGTCTCCTGTCCTATGTGTGGTGCACTCACTAAGGATGCTAATTTAGTGTCCCCTTTGTTTTAATATCAGTTTTATTGTGGTTCATGTTTAAAGAGATGAGGAATTTCATGAGTGGAGGAGTGATGTGGGTTTTCCTTCAAACTCTCTCCCCAGACCTGAATTTGCCATGTCACATTTCAGTTTGTTAAAGGCTGGGAGCAAAGAGAGGAGGCTGTATGTGCAAGTTGCAAAACAGACACTGCCTCTTTCACCTGCACATAATAGGTGGGATGAACCCAGAGCCTCTATGGCTGACCCAGCAAAAAGGGTTTGTCTGCATTGCTGACCAGAAGAACACCAGAAGATGAGCTTGAGACCATCCTGATGGTCCACATTGCTCAGTCCCCTGCCACATACCCAGCCTGAAGTGAGTTTACTCAAGAGCCCTCCTGGGCAGGGATTGTCAGTCTGACCCAGTTTTGGTCTTGCTGGTCCCATGTCTAGACATATAGTCCCATGTCTAGACTATCCCAATAGGTTTCACACCCTCAAGCATTGGTTTCCTGCTAGAAAACACCACTCCAGTAGTCTGCAGCACAGCCCACATATTATTGCAGACAGTTTAACTTGGCCAAAACACACAAAACAGTTCTATTGTCTTGGGGCCAGAGGGGCAACACCTGAGCTGGGAGAAGCCATGTGCTTTGTAGGGGAGTCTGCTTAAGACAGGGACAACCCTGAGCAGTGTGGACACTGGTCTATACCCCTTGGTCTCAGGGTCAGGGACACTCACTAGACTTTGTTATTTGGCAGTATAGACATGGCCTATGAATTCAACTGCTGGGAACTTCTGTGTCTCTATACACGGTCTTAATCCACACCCCAACATTAACCACAGCTCTTTGGTGAAGATGCCTGGCTATATCCACACCACCAGGCTATGTAGAATGAAAAACTGCTGATGACTTGCCATCCACAGTTCAGAGGGCTTTTCTTTTGGATTATCTATAGCCTGGTCCTGTGGCCCAGTCTTGGTCAGCATGTGGTAGGTGTTCACCTGGAAAAGGTCTTTGGTTTGGGTTTGTTGTGAACTGAAACATGAATGCAGATGCAGACCCCTCCCTTAGCGAGATGCGATGGTGAAGACCATGAAAAGCTCTGCCCCACAAGCCCATGTTCTTTTGACTTTTGATTCCACTTTGAAGTTCAAATAAAACTAGAAACTTGAAAGCAAACTTCATCCCAAACTTCCAGAAACAGCTTCACCATTGCAGCCATAGTGAGGCCACAAGTTGTTTGCTTGGGGTGGGGTACCTTGCCCTGCTCCTTCACTGACTCTCAGAAGAGCCTCATCTCCATCTCAAATCCCAAGTCCAGATGTTCTTTGTCTGCCCAGAGTTTTGCTTTTTTTGTTTGCAACCCTCTAATAATGACATTACTATTCCCCTGGTCATCTTCATTGATACAAATCATCCAGTCGTAGAATAATAGATGGTTTGGGTTAGAAGGGACCTTAAAGGTCATCCAGTTCCACCCACTGCCATGGACAGGGACACCTTCCACTAGACCACGTTGCTCTAAGCCCCATCCAACCTGGCCTGGAACACTTCCAGGGGTAGCCACAGCTTCTCTGGGAAACCTGTGCCAGGGCCTCACCACCCTCACAGCCAAGAACTTCTTCCCAATATCCCATCTAACCCTGCCCTCTGGCAGTGGGAAGCCATTGCCCCTTGTCCTGTCACTCCAGGCCCCTGTAAATAGCCTCCTTCCATCTTTCTTGCAGGCTCCCTTCAGTTACTGGAAGGCCACAACTACATCTCCCTGGAGCCTTCTCTTCTCCAGGCTGAACCCCCCCACCTCTCCCAGCCTATCTCCAGAGCACAGGGGCTCTAGTCCTTTGAGCATCTCTGTGGCCTCCTCTGGACTCATTTCAGCAGCTCCACATCCTTCATGTTGGAGACACCAGAGCGGGAGGCAGATTGGCTGGTGGGTCCTCACCTGAGTGGAGCAGAGGGGCAGAATCTACCCCCTGCCCACCATCTCCCCATGGTGTGGCATCAGCCCAGGATATGTCTGAATGAATGTCTCCTATGTCTTTTTTTCTGAGGATAAGTTTTACTGAGTACCTTCACCTATTACTTAAAGGTACATTATGGATTTACTACGAGCAGAACTTTCTGGCTTTCTAACTTGGCTGAAAAGCTCCCACAAACAAAACAATCAATTGGGAGTAAATAAGCATTGCCAGAACACCCCAAAACAGATTTACTATCTGGATAGCCTTAAGACTTCTAAGTAGAGACCACATGTATTTTTTTTTCAAACATTTTCTTTGGCATGTGTTCCTGGGGGAGCAGGGCTCAGTGGTGGGGTTAGGAACTGACTAAACAAGACTTGTAGCCATGCTTAGGAGATTGCAAACATTTTTAAGGCTCTTTGAGAAAACACCAAACAAATTAGTTTGAAATTAAGTTGAAGGTACTTTCTCAAGACTTTTTTTCCACCAGAGGCAAAAGTATTTCACACAAGACTATTGTCTTTCTATTGTTCACTGATAGAAAGGTGGGAACTCATTTGATGTGCACTCCTCTGAGTAGACCTGCCTCTAGCCTACCGTACACTTTTAATATTAGTCCTAAAAGGATTCCAGGTACAGTTCTAGATACTGGAGGGATTTCAGAAATGCTTTTGTGCTGCATGCCAAAATGCTATAAGCAGGGAGAGATTGTGTCATCAGTTTTCAATCAAGCCCCTCTGTGCCTCTTTTTCTAAGTTGCCAAAAAAGTTACACATAAAATCATGAGCAAAGACTTTCCATACAGCTTAAAAAATGGGATTTCTCTTCACAATGGCTGTAAGTGGTTTGGGGTGTTCTGATGAAGGACCTGGTCCTGTCTGGCTTCATATGACAGTGGCAGGAGGAGGAGTATACTTTTGCTTGGCTTGGTTTGCACATTTGCTCTGTTTTGCACCAAATTTGATAATCATATTTTACAATTCCATTCCAAGCAGGAAATCTAGACTATGGATCAGTGACTGCCTTAATTTTTATTGAAAAATCATGATCTTTATTGATGAAATTACGAGCTAGCTGGACTTTACTGTCTTGGTGTAATGAGGCCAGTATATTGCTACCAGCGTAATGTTTTAAATTTATTATAACAAAGAACAAAGGTAGCTTTCTACATGCTTTCTTTCTTCCTCTCCCTCTCCCTCTCTCTTTCTCTTTTCTTCCTTTCTTTTTTCCTTCTCTTTCCCCCCCCCTTGTTCTTTTTCCTTCCTTCCTTTCTTCCTTTTCTGTTTTGCTTTTTCCAAAACAGAGGTCCAAATTTCCAGAATTCTCCTGCAGTGCTGGTGATTATGATAGTCTGAAATGGAAAAGGCTTATTCCAGACCCCTGCAGAGCAGTGCTTTTGTAGGGTCCGTCACCTTCAAAGGAAGGAGAGCCAACTGAATTAGACATCCACTTCCTTGAATGCTGGAGAGGGGTGAGGCAAATCAAACCTTTTGTGGGCAAGGTTTCATGGTTAGGCTTGGATGAGACCAGCCATCACCTGAAACACAGCAGCTTCCAACCAAAATGTCAGTTCTGACCTCAGCTCCAGGACTCCCAATTGCCCTTTGGAGCATCTTCTCTCCCTCCACTGACTATGGAAGTTCCAAACCATTTTTGACAATTACTCTAAGTGCTTTAAATTATCTGGTGTGAATAACCCCTGTTCCTTTATCTCCACACAGATTCTGTTGGAATCCAAACAGGAAAGTCAGAGAGGAATATGGACATGAGGTGAAATCATGTGCCTCACAACAAATTATTTAGCAGTGACAAGCTCCAGCAAGATTTTGTGTTTCACTTCCAAAAAGTTTAAAACAAACAAATAAACAAACAAGCAAACAAACCACCACCCTTCTGGTTATTTTTTAGGTTTTTTTCAGGATGGGAGTGATCACAATGATATGTAAAGGATGAGAAGGATCAGGCCCATGATGCTGCCGGAGGTGGTACCACAGCCAGAGGAGCACATCTGGCTTCTCAGATCCTGGGATGGGTTGGCAGCATGAGCAGCAGGAGTCACGCTTTATCTGTAAACAGTGTAGTGTTACAGTAGTGTCACCCCAGCACCATAAACACTGAGTCCCATGATAACAGTTTTACAGTCTCCATCCAGAACAAAGCCTTGCTTTAATATTACTTGCACTTAATCTTCAGTTTGCAATATTTATTTAATTCCATATTGTTAAGAACCCCAGAGGAAGCACAGGCAAGTCTAACCTCTCCTGGATTGCAGTTCTGAGAAATCTATCATGTCAGCATATTTTATTAATACTGTTTTCCTGCATAAAATTGGTGGAATACATCATAAGTCACTTACCATCTGCTGTGTAACTGCACTGTAAAGTGTCTTTCTTCCATAGATTATTGCTTTGATAGATTAGAGTTTTGTACAGTCATGATACCTCATCCCATCAATTTTAAGCTCTCAGGAGGACCTTCATGGCTGAAGTATCTGATCAATGCAAAAGTCTTTAACGGCCTCTCGCTGTGTCCCCACAGGCTAGGGAAGTGCTAGTACACTTGCTTTCCAGATGAGAACATGTGTGTCCAGGTTTTGTGCTGCATTGCTTTAATTAAGTGTGTTTTCTCCTTCTCCTCCGCCCCTTCCATCCCAGGCAAAGGGGAGAGATAAGCAGGTCTAGGAGGGAACATCCTTTTCTCCAAAATGAATTGGGGATGGATCTGGCACTGGATGCTTTCCTAGGAGTCCCCTGTAGCATCCTAGGCACTGAACATTTGTTGTGTTCTTTGGAGCTTGAACATGTCTACACCATCAACTTTTACAGGCAGAGCTGCATGAGTGCTATTGGCAACCTAGAGACCATCCCAGAGAAGCAGCAGCATCCATGGAAGAAAAGCTCACCCACTGCCGTCAGAATCCACCTCACCCTGATTTAGCTGTATTTAAACCTGTGTGTTTAAGTATAAACAATTGTGTTAAGATGAAAAAATGAGATGCAGGGAGGCACCACATCAGAAAAGGGTTTATTACCAGCTTAGAGAAGGTATCTAAAGAAGGTGGGCTGAACTGGAACTGTGCTTGCTCCATCCCACCATAACTGCAAGACAGTGTCACTCCCTTTCATCAGGCCTTTTCTCTTTAGCATTTCAGAGATGGGGAATCTGTCACCAGCTGATACATCAGCGGTTCCTGTTCTGCCTTCCCTGATGCAATGTGTCCTCATGGTAGATATTTTTTCCCCCCAGTAAATCCTTGTCCATGAGTCAGCTGTGTCTGTGCTGTGCTCAGGATCTACAGCATGAGTCCTATGAAAGGCAGCTGAGGGAGCAGTGGAGGCTCTGCCTGGATAAAAGGAGGCTCCTGGGGCAATTTCTCACTCTCTACAACTCCCTGACAGGAAGGTGGAGCCAGCTGGGGACTGCTCCCTGGGAACAAGCAATAGAAAGGAAGACACAGCCTCAAGTTGTGCCAGGGGGGGTTTAAATTGGATAAGAGGGAAAATTTCCTTTCCAGAAGGGCCCTGAAGCCCTGGCACAGGCTGCCCAGGGCNATCCGGTCTGAGGCTTATAATAGAAATCATGACAGAGTCATGATTGTAGTAGCAGGAACAGCATCGCTCTAATACAGTTGTAAACTGGTACTGTCCTGTGGGGTATTATAAATGGAAGANGTAGATGTGGCATTTGGGGACATGAGTTAGTGGCAGTGCTGGTTGGACTGGCTGTTTAATGGTTGGATTCAATGTTTCTAAAACTCTTTTTCAGTCTAAATTACTCTATGATTCTACTGAGTTGTCACCTTAGTTTCTCCTGGAGGAGACAACCGAAAGGCTTTCTGATCTGGTGGAACATATGAACCACTGATTGGATGAGTTTGGCCCCAGGTTTTCTGAGACCAGTGGTTTCTGGTGGGTTGCAGCTGCTGTCAGATCCAAACCCAACCTGAACGTAAGTTGTTTTTCTGGGAAAACTCAATCTCTCTGGAGTGGGCCTTAGGAAACAAGGACTGATCAAAGACCTGATTCAGTGAGATGTAGAATAAGGGGTACAAGATGCTTTTGAGTGATAAGCATCTGGTAAAACTTAATGTGTGGGGTTTTATATGAATGTATGCATTAAATGCACTAAGAAATACAGTGTGAAGAGGTATAGATCAAGCATGAAATACCCATGAGGATGTGGAATAAAGATGTCAGTCAAAGGAATAAGGGATATCAGCCTAAGCTATTAGCCTGTAGTCTAAGAGAAGCTGAGGACATCATGGCAGTTGAGATGTGGCATTGCCCAGCTGGATTTTTCCCTGCATTTTGGCTCCCAGATACCCCAAATCAAAGTGAGCCATCCCTTCTTACTGCCCCTAAGGACTCATCTCCCACATGCTGGCATGCCCAGCACCCCAAAACTGTCATCTACCTGAAAGCAGTTCAGCATCCTTGGGGTTAAATCAGATTTAGTATCCAACCAAGACCTGGCAGCTGAATTTTAGCCCAGCACGAGTTTTTATGATCAAATTATAAACCCAAGAAAAAGAAAAGAAAAACCACGAACCCCCCCCCCTACCCCCCCCCCCC
>VZRQ01002392.1:794242-880452 GCA_013397975.1 Machaerirhynchus nigripectus | reverse complement strand
ATCCGGTCTGAGGCTTATAATAGAAATCATGACAGAGTCATGATTGTAGTAGCAGGAACAGCATCGCTCTAATACAGTTGTAAACTGGTACTGTCCTGTGGGGTATTATAAATGGAAGAAAATAAATGAAAAAAGAAAAGAAAAAAGAAAAGAAAAGGAGGGGAGGGAGGGGAACGGAGGGGAGGGGAGGGGAGGCACTTGGTATGCCCAAAAGGCCTGAGGAGGTGGGTTCCATGACTGGATGGCAAAAGGGCTACTTGCCAAGATGAACTTTCAAGGATTAAATATTCACCCTGGTGAAAACAGCATTCACAGTGTCTCTGCAGCCCCGTGCTAGGGAAGGTGAGATGCTGAACCAGCCCTTCTGCAGGGCTCATTCATGCACCCTGAGATGGGAAAAATTAAGCACATCCATTTCCAGGATGGATAGCTGTCTATATGTGGAAAAACTCAAATTATATAGGGCAAAAAAATGCTGGACTGCGATAATTTTTCATAATGTGCGTCTAATAAGGTGGAGGTGCAGCCTTTTCCAACATTAAGTAAGAAAAGAAGTCGTAAAGCTTTTGGATTTCATCTTTGTTATTATCTGGCCATAAAGGGAGGCAAAACATTTGTAAGTTGCTTGCAAATCCCAGCTCCTGAACTGCCACTCTAGACCCCGGGTTTGCAATAAATTCAGTCCATTGTCTCCAGGATCTCTTAAAAAGACAAAGGAGAAATTATGTTTGGCTCCAGCAGAAAGTGAGAGCTCAGAATGAGACAATAAAGCAAAAATGGTCACATTTTATTGCCTTACTCACCCATGGTTTCTTGAGTATGGTATGACTTATGGTAGCTTTGATTTACACTGGTGCAAGTTTTATCTGCTGCTGTCTTGGCCAGTTCATTCTTAATACTGAGACCTATGGGCCTCTGCTGACTTTCTTGGTTAAACAAATTAAAGGAAATATAAATGTTAATGGAAGTCACTTTATTTATGGCTAGTTTGGAGCACTGTCTCTTACACCATGGGTCCAATCCAAACCCCATTAATCCAAAGCCTACTGACATCCCTGCATCAGGCCCTATCTTTGGGCTTTTCCTTCTCACTATGAAAGGAACAGTTAAAATTAATTATAAATGAGATTATATTATCCCTCAAAAGCTGTCCTGCACAAAACTTTCTACCCTTGTCACCTCTGGGGAGGCAGAGTATTTGGGATGTTTTAGTGGCTGTTGTTTGATGACTAAAGATACTCCTCCCACAGTGATGCCTCCCCCCCTTTTCCTCTCCATGCCAACCATTCCACCCTTTAAATATCTCCTTGTGAATCATTTTGCAATGCATCACATGCTGTTTGTGGCCAAACACGTTTTTGGCTCTTCTGTATGATACAGAGCCTACTTCCAGCTCTTCAGGCACTTTCTTAATTTATTCCTTGCCAAAATTTTACTTTTTTGGCCTGGTTGAATAAAAGAAAGCTTTCTGCTGCTTTTACTTTTATTATTTTATTTTTATTATTATTGTTTATTCAGAGATGCTCTCTGCCACATATATCTCTGCCAGTAGTATACCTGCTGGCTTGCCATTCCAGTGTCTGCCTTAATGTGCTCTGATATGCTCCTTCCCCGGCTCACCTCCAGTTAAAGAAAAAAACAACCACCAAACCACCAAAACAAGCAAGAAAATGAAACAACAACCAAAGAACATTGCATGTGCTTTTTGTGCTGAAGGAAAAAAGAGCAGAAGACAGAAGAAGAGGGGACTACAAAATGTTTAAAAAGTGTAAAAATACAGGAGTTGTCCTACAGAGTATTAGAATGAGTCAGTAACTGAAGCTGTTGTGTTTTCACATGGAAGTAGCAAGTTCTGGGTTGTTCTTGTAGCAAAAGTCGTTTTGTTATCACAGCTGTGGGAGGGATAAACAGAGCTGTGAGGAGAAGTAGCTCCTCAGTGAATATGAATTATTGTAGTTTATCAAGGTTGTGGCTTTTCACAACTGATCATGTCCTGTTGATATTAGTAGAACTTTTCCCCTGAGCCAATCAGGGACTAGATTCAGAAACTGAAAGACAAGAAGAAACTATTGGGTTAGATCTTCAGGCTGGAGAAGGACAGGGAATATATCCCAAAATGGTTACAGCGCAGAGCCCTCAGCCTCTGTGTGAATGCATCCTTTGGGATGACATCTAAACTTCTTGGGTTGATAGGTAGGGTGGTCCTTCCCAGCTGTGACTGTTAAAGCATACGCATACCCATGCGCTAGCTGTGGCTCTGTCGGATTAGGCAGCTATACCAATCCAGCAGATTGGAATAATTCACAGAGGCCTGATGCCTTTGTGTCCATTTAAAAATATTTACTAGCAGTTCAAGTGAGGCGATTCTGCCCTTCCACTCAGCTCTGGTGAGACCCCACCTGCAGAGCTGCCTCCAGGTCTAGAAACCCCAACATCAGAAGGATGCGAAGCTGCTGGAATGAGTCCCGAGGAGGCCATGAAGAAGCTCCAAGGGCTTCAGCCCCCCTGTTCTGGAGACAGGCAGGGAGAGCTGGGGGCATTCAGCCTGAAGAAGAGAAGGCTCTGGGGACATCTCGTTGTCTTTTGCATTTAAAGGGGGCTTATAAAAGAGATTAAGAGTGATTTTTAACATGGGCAGATAAAGATAGGAGCAGGGAAAACTCTTTTAAACTGAAAGAGGGTAGATTTAGATCAGGTATTTTCAAGAAATTATTTATTCTGAGGGTGGTATGCTGTTTGGTTGTATTATTTCTTACTGAATTTAGTGTAACATCCTTCACTTCCAGGGAAAACAGCATGTTAGGCAGGTGGGGTGGGTTGTCCCCTGTAGGACTCATGTCCCAAGCCTCTGTGAGCTGATGAAGCAGCATTATAACCCCAGCTAGGTCATGCCAGTATGACCACCCCATCAGGTACATCCTCTAGAGACATCCAGACATCTGCTTACCCAGGTCACAGGGGTTGGTGGGGACGAGGGATAGCCATGGGGTCAGAAGAGCTGATTTTGTGTGCTGTCTTCAGGCTTTTGTGGCCACTCCACATTGCAGCTCAGCTACCATGTCCATCAGCACTGGTGGCTGTGGGGATATGACCAAGTAGGGTGGCTCAAACAAGACCCCATTTCTTTTCCCCATTATTTCACCTTAATGAACTTCCTGTACTCATGCTGACAAGCACTTGACTCTGTGAACAAAGTGACGTATGGCTTTCAAACGCATCTTGTATTTGGCTGAGGAGAGAACAAGCTTCATGAACATTTACCCCACAGATTTCCTCACTTAAAATATCTTCATGAATATTTGTTCTGTAGATTCCGTGCATTTAAGTGAATAAGTGATATGTAGCAGCCTTTGTTTTTCAAGAGTGATGATACCAGGCAGCAAAAGGAACAAATGCCAGCCTAAGCTTTTGTGCCAGCCTATAATTAATCCTTGAAATGGCTCTAGAATAAAATTCAAGTAACTTGGTGCTGAGTCAGGCCATGAATCCATATTACAACCTTAAAAGTGCTATGTTTTGCTCAGCACCTATTTCACAGTCTTTTTATGATGAACATACCCCATTATGGAAGACAAACCAAAGCCTGTAATCAGGTGTTTGTAGGTAAACAGAAAACCTAATGGAACCATGAGGTGGAATCAGAGAGTAATCACATCAGGATTACAGAGAAATCACTCAGGGGAAAAAAATCACTGCTGTCAACAAAAAGGATTCATCTCTGGTGTTCTCTTGGCAGTTTAGGATAAGAACAAAATAACCAAGCCTGAGTGCTTCTAGGAAAGGATAAAAGGTTTTTGTAGCATCCCCTTAAAGATCATTCTTTAAAGAAACCAATTGAAAAGGAAGATAACTGAGGCTGGATATCTCAAGAAGGTCTAAAGGATGTCTTTAAAGAATGCCGACATAAATCAGAGACCAGGTTTTTGTGTGCTGGTCTCCCAGCAGTGCAAGCAGGTGAGGAACTCTGGGTATCCACTACTGTGTCCCAGCTGGGAGAAACTGGTACCTAGAGTATTAGCAGGACTAAATGGGACATGGATGCTTGAAAAGTAGACCCCACTTGAGCTGGACAGATTTGCTTCAAAATTTATGTTTCCAAGTCAGGAAAGGATTGAGTGAGACAGATGTATGAATTGACTCCTGTGAAAAACAAGGAAGATTTCAGGTAAAAAACATAGAAGTCTGGTGTTGTCTATGGTTTATGATTACATAGCCCAGAGTATATTTGGGAGAAGTTTTCCTTGTCCAAATGGTTCCAGTCTGAGTTGCAAAGAATGGTACCTTCTTTCCTACCTTCTCTGCTACTTTGCCAGCTCTTGTCAAGTTAGGTCATAAGATGACCATGCCATTAATCTCATTGCTGCCCTAAATTTCCATCAAAAAGCAGCTTTTTTCACAGTTGCAAACAGAAATACTTGGCTGAGTTGGGGCACTGTGGATTGCTTTGAGATCCTTCCCCAGTCTGGGGGTTGTACATTCTCTGCTCAAGGCTGTGGACTGCAACTAACCAAGGGAAATCATGGCCCATCTCAGTCTTGCTTTGCTTTGCCTAGTCTAAAAACGTGTCATAGAACCATAGAATCACCGAATAATTTGGGTTGGAAAAGATCTGTAAGATCATGGAGTCCAACTGTTCCCCCAGCACTGCCAAGCTCACCACTAACTCATGTCCTCTAGTGCCACATCTACGCATCTGTTAAATCCCTCTAGCAATGGGGACACCACCACTGCACTGGGCAGCCTGTTCTGGGGCTTGGCAACCATTTTGAGGAAGAATTTTTCCTAATCTCTAATCTAAACTTCCTCTGACACAACTTGAGGCCATTTCCTGTTGTTCTATTGCTAGTTACCTGGGAAAAGAATGTCCTTTCCGTAGACAAAGTTGTGTCTGGATCTTCATAAATATTCGGCCCCTTTGGTCACAGATGAGTCTGAAGAGATGCTCAGCTCTCACTTAGGCTACAGAAATCTTATTTTCAAAGTACTGGAAGCATTGGGATATCTGCTCAGGAGATATAGTAGAAGGGATAGCTGCCTTGAGTCCTGAAAGAAGTCCACCCTCTTTTTTGGAAGTCAATCTTGTCTGAAACCTCTCCAAAAGCCCTTTGGATAACCTGGCCCTCATGCTGCCTTGAATGAGATTGTCCCAAGACCTACTGACTCAGAGCAAAACTTGGCACAGCTTTCTCCTTCTCCCTGCATCACATCACAGAGTCAGAATGAATGTTGGGATCAGGGACTAGAGTAAAATTGGGCAGTAACAGGCATGTCTAACAAATATCTTGCTTACAGATGAGGTGTTTCTACTCTCAGCCAGCAGCTTCAAAGCAGGGACCGTAATGAAAGACACCCCCTTGAACATTTCACATTATTCCTCCTATTCCAAAAAGACTATTAAGGCATTTTATCCTTTCCAGCTGGTGCCATTCTCTCCACTCTTGCAAATCACTGCTATTATTTATGCACCTAAAGCTAAGCCCCCCTGCAAGGAGGACTGCAGCTCCAGCACTGAAGCAAAGGAAGGGTTACTGGACTTCTTCAGGGAAGGGAAAGCACTCCTCCACCCGGAAGGGAGCATTCAACTTTGGAGAGAGGGGTTGACAGCTATTTTTTATTAGCCTTTAAAAGGCAGTGTTGGAGTAGGTGTGGGATCTTTGGCCTGGAAGAGAAGCCTTTTCTGGTCAGTCCCAGGGCTGGAAGGTCAGGCTTGAGTGGTCTCCAGCCAAAAGGCACAAAAGTCAAGAAACTCTGCTTTGATTTTCCTCTGGCTGGTGATGGGAGCTGGGCTGGTGCAGTGGGACAAAAACTGGTCACTGCTGTGGCTTGGACTGGGCACGGACTGGGCACTCCTACAGCACAGGTGATGAGTGATGACATTAAAGACAAGGCAAGGGAGAAAAAACCCACTGAAATTTAGGGAAAACGGATTGTAGCTACAACTTTACAGGCAGGTAATTGGGATGCTAGTGCACAAAAATGTCTGCTATTTAAGGGCAGGAGGAAAATAAAGGCAGAATAACTCTTCAGGCTTGCATTTCACCCTGGAAAAGGCTACAGTTTTCTTCAAGATGTCTGGTGGATGGGAAATCTCAGGTTGCTGCAATCTTGCTGATTTACAGAGGTGGCCTTGCATGCCAGCGGAAGGACAAAGAGTGGCCTCATCCCCTTGTAAAGCTGTCCATTTTATGGGTACAAGGCAGTTTGCATACGGCTTCTGTAGGATCTGACCTCCAGCTCTGGGGTTTGGGCACTACAAGAAGAACCACAGAGCTTTTGCCTCCCTCTGACTGCAACATCTTGGGACAAAAACCTCCTTTGTGTTATTTATCTTAGAGCTTCTAGGCATTGCTGAGGCACAGCCAGAGCTGCACCCCCCTCCACGCACGATGAGGTGTGGCTGTGATAGATGCTCACACAACTCTTCTCTGCATCTGCAGGGATGCTCCTTGGCATCCCAGTCCCTGCTGGGTCCCTGCCAAGGTGTATTCTTTTATTAATCCACTGCCTGGCTTCAGAACAGCATTGTGTTAAAAAAAAAAATTATGTATCAGATGCTACCGTCCTCTTCCCAGAGATGTGGCACTTCTCCCTAGATGCTGTACAGATTAGTACAGATTGTACCAGTGTATTTGCCCCTCAGCAATATCAATGCTTGCTATGAGACAGTCCAAAGGAATGACTGCTCAATTATATTCCCTATTCTTGATTTAATTTGGAAGAACTTAACTTTCTGAGTCCTTACTTTTTCATATATACTCCTGCTCTTCAGCATTTTGCAAATTATTTTAGCATCAAACAGTCTTTGCTTGTTCTCCCTGTCAGAAAATGAAGTATGTGGGTGAATATTCAAAATTCATATGATAGTAATTTGGCTTACTTTTTGTAGGTGGCAGAGCCTTAAAAAAAAAAAGTCCCATCAATGCTTGAAATTGAAACTTAGAGACCCAGTGAAAAACTTGTATCTCCTTAAACTAGTAAATAAATAGGGTCAAGGGCACAAACCTGGTCACTGACCTTTAATTTATTATTATACATCATTTCTCACCAAAAAAACCCCACTCACTAAAGTCAATGCAGGGCTTGTGGGATTTAAGAGAGATGTTTCCTGATGCAGAGTGTGGGTAATGGAGCTTAGTTTTCCATTCCAGTTGTGCTTTGGGACAGTAAATGGCCACTAGCTCAAAGCTATTTATATTTGTAGCTGGAGTCCGTGCCTCAAGATGGCCAGAATACTTGTTTAAAATGTAGGAATGGCATCCTGTCACATGCTCCTTCCAGTCACCGGTCCCAGCTAAATAAGTTTTTAAAAATTGCTTGGGAGCATTTATCCGTGGCTCCTTTGGCTTCCACGTGAAGAACACACACACCAATGCTGGGTGAAAGGCTACCCTTAACCCCTTTGGGGGATGATAGCTTTCGTAGCTAATTCATAGCACACAGCATCTTGAAACTCACTGATAAGACCATAAAACCACACCCCACAATACACATAATTGTATCATATTAAATATTTGGAGAGTGTAATGACTCAGCACACTGCTGTAGAGATTTTTTAAATGAAGGAGCATGGCCTTCTGCTCCAAGAGTGTTTACAGTTGGGTCCTGGATCTGCAGATTTTTAATGTTATCCTGAGTCATCCATGGAGGGTCTTCTCCTGGGGGGAAGGGATGGAAGAAGAGAGAGTGACGAGATACACACATAAAAACAAATGATAAATGAAATGCTGTTGAAGCGTGCATGGGTGGTCCTAGGGCATTAGTAACAGAATATGCCTTTTTTGTCTGTCTGTGTGGTTGGTTGAAATACACTTGAGTTCAGCACCTGTGTGGTATCTTGCTCTCAATAGCATAGGTATGGTTTATGTAGTGCAAGTCTGGGAAGGTCTGCAACAGATTTAGGACTTCTGCAAGGGATTGCCAGACTCCTTCTTGAGTGAGAGTCACTCCTTCTGAGTTACATTTGAAATCAGGGACAGGTGTAGCTGAAGTCCGGGTGCATAGAGTCTCACCTGTGCTGCCCATGGTAGCTTTTAAGACTGATGTCAGTCTTCTAAGGCTCAGGGGAGACCTTATCACTTTCTACAACTGCCTGAAAAGACACTGTAGGGAGGTGGGGGTCAGTCTTTTCTTCCAGGTAACAAGCACTAAGACCAAAAAAATAGACTCAAGTTGCACCATGGGAGGTTAAGGTTGGATATTACAAAAAATTCCTTCCCCCAAAGGGTTGTTCAGCTCTGGCACAGGCTGCCCAGGGCAGTGGTGGAGTCCCAGTCCCTAGAGAGATTTAAAATCTGTGTGGATATGGCACCTGGGGACATTGGTTAGTGGTGAGCTTGACAGTGCTGGGGGAATGCCTGAACTTGATGATCTTGTTGGGCTTTTCCAACCTAAATGATTTTATGATTCTGTGTCCCAACCCCATAGACACTCTTCCTAAATCCTGCAGGGACTTGCTGGTAGATTTGGAGAGGCCTTCAAGTTTCGGAGGTACCTGGTGCAACAGATGACAATAAAGCCTTATTTTCCAGTCCAGTTATCTTTCTGACATGCTAATGGATTTCTTACAGCACCCCAAAGGTATTTCTAAAGATTAGCAAGAAGATGATTTTCCAAACATTTAAGTCTAGTAACTAGTCTAATAACTAATTCCTAGCAATTAGGAAATGCAATCCAGAAAATATCATCCAGCTGCCTCCACTTCTATTAATGGATGGATACAGACACACTCTATGTAAAATCTTTCTTTGCAGTCTGCAAAGCCAAAGAGGGTTGTTTGCCAAACATCCACTTGCTTCCCCTGGGGCTTAAATGCTAATGGAAAGCCCCAGCTCTGGTTTGTTAATTGTCACACTGGTGTGACCAGTTCTGTTTTATGAAAATCCAATGAAAAATGGTGAATCATTGTCTCCTGCTGATGAAAAAGGTAATAGCTTTGACCCATAGAAGCAGTAGAAAAGGTAATGATTGCTAAACTTTTAGATTTAGGTTACTGATTCAGCACCCAGGTCCTGTGAAATAAACCCCCACATGCACACCTTGGCAGCCCCTTACCTCCCAGGTGCCCCAAAAGCACCCATGCTTTGCCACCAGACCCATACCCCAATGAGGAGCAGGAGACAAAAAACTGCAACAATTCAACAATGGACTTTCCTGATTCATCAAAGCTTAGAACACAACGTGTCACATAAAGTGTATTTAAATATGTGCTGAAATAATTTGGCATATCAGGGCCTGTGGACTTGTCTGTGCACAAAATTGTCTCAGATTAAAGGTTTGGAGTGGTTTTAAACTTCCCAAGGCTCTTCCTGAATAACTCGTCTATGCATATGGATAATGCAGAGCATATTTATCCTATATCCTTTATGTATGCATCCTTCTGGTTTCTTACTCTTTGTCCACCTTTTCACTTTTATCTCCTGTGTCCTTCTGTCCTGATGAACACATGGACACGCAGCTCCCATGGACACTGCAATGAGTAGATACTTGTACTCCAGTGCCTTTTTTTAAATGATTCCCCTGCATGTCAGACACGGTTTAATGGTGGCCCTGACAGTGCTGGACTCAATGATCTTACAGAGATTTTCTAACCTTAATGATTCCATGATTCTGAGCCTTAACCAACTGTTAGCACTCAAGAAAACCACACAGATTGGAACCATCTCCTTCTTTCCGTATTCCTCCTCCACACCATCACCTCTCAGCACCTATTAAGGCCAGTCACCTCTCAGCACCAATATTAAGACCATGAAGATCCAGTGGTAGGACTCATCTGTGTTGTTTGCACAATTCTGAGCACAGTAGGTGCCTACTGCATAATCATGAATATTACAAACTGCCGTGACTAACTACTTCTACTCCTATTGACTAATAACAACTGCATTTTCCCTGCCCTGTAAAGGTTAAGGTAATTCGGAAAAAGGCTATTTATACAGAAATCAGAGCATTTGCACAGCAAGTCAGACTGCAGTACATATACCCGGCAACTTCCCCATGTAAATATGTCCTCCTTGGAGAACCCTGACAAAACCTCCTCCTTGTAGGTACACATTTTTGGGGGTCAGTGGAATGGGAGGAAGGCCAGGGAAATGGAAGCTTGGAGCAGTTTGAGTACTTCTGGGCAACTGTCACACAAAGAAAAATGGACATACTGTGCAAAGCTGCTGGCAAAACTGGGTCTTAAACAAATAATACAGTGACTTTGGGAATTTGGGATTGTGTATACAGGGTTCTTTGCAGCTCACACAGGACCTTTTGCGACTTGTGTATATTAATGCAATCAGCACAGGGACACATACACAAAAAAATTATCCTATATAAATAGCTGTCCTGAAAATAGACCTTAAGGAAACTGTTCTGAGTCTCCTGATCCAGGGACTAAAGCATTTATTCTCTTCTTTTCTTTCACCTGAAACCCACAATTAAACCAAATGAAAAAAATTATACAAGTACTTTTGCAAACAGCATCAATTTTTTCAGAGCCCATAGCTGACAGATGTCTTTAATTCATACTCATGAGGCCTAATGTTCAGAAGTCAGTTGTGCTTTTCTTTCTTACAGGGTTTTTATCTTAATCTTTTTTCTTCTATTTTTTTCCTTTTCCTTTTAATTTTCTTTTCCTTCTTTTTCCTTTTTTGTTTTCTTTGTTTATTTGTCCTTTTTTTGTTTTTCTTTTCTTCTTTTCATTTTTCCCTTTAATTTTTCCTTTTTCTTTTTCTTTTTCCTTTGTCTTTTTTTCTCCATTTCACTTTTCCTTTTCCTTTTTATTAACCTCTTTTTTAATCATTTTTGCTTTCATTCCTTTGATTCTCTCTTCTCCTTTTTTCTTTTTCCCCATTTCCCCTTTTCTCATTTTCTTTTTGCTATTTTCTTTTAATTTTTAAATTCTGTTATCCTTTTCCTATTTTCTCCCTTTTTCTTTTCTCATTCTTCTTTCTCATTTTCCTTTTTTATTTTTTACCTTTCCTCTTTTCTTGTATCTGTTTGTTTTTTCCTTTCCTTCTTTATATTTTCCTTCCTCTTTCTCTTTCACTAGCAGGCAATCACCAAGCCTCCAACCCTGAAATCTGAAAGCAAAAACCAGACCTCAGCATCTGCTCTTTCCTGCGATTTTTCTTAGCTGGTTTTCTGTTGTTGATTTTGCAGGCAGGGCTTTGCTATGGGATAAAATGGATGTAAGTACCTGGCTCTATCTCTGCTTTTGACCTGAAAACAAAAACCAGACCTCAACATCTGCTCTTTCCACCGATTACAGAGAAGAGGCTGTGGAACCTGCAGGCTGACAGCAGGACGTGGTGAGGTACGACATGAGCAGGGACTGCCGGGCCGTGGTTCCTTACCCTCGCAGGAGAACCAAATCTACCTGACAGCCCCGAGCGTGACAAGTATCCTTTTCCTTTTCCCGGGCAGTGGTCGCTCAGCTCCGAGCGCGGAGCATCCTCGGGAACGCTCACGTTCCGGCGAAAACACCAACTCGCTATTTTTGTTGCTAATCATTGCTAATCATTAACCGCTCATTAGAATAACACTCTTGAGTCCCGCCGAGTCCCCGCCATTCCCGGGGGCCGCGGCCGCCCCCCCCCCCCCCCCGCTCGCCCGGCCCCGCTCTCGAGGGGCTGTGCCGGGATGGAGCGCGGGGAGGCGGATGCGCGAAGCCCCGCGGGGCCCCGGCCCTGCCCGCGGGGGCATCCGCGGGACGCGGAGCCTTTTGTTATGCTAATCCGAGCTGACATCACTCCGCATATCAAAGCCGACGGGGCCGCATATAAGGCAGCTCCGGGGGCCGCCCCGCCAGAGCGGCCCTGATCCCCGCGCAGCCCGGCCCGGGTGGAGGTAAGCGGGGACCGCAGGGGGGTGCGAGCCACTGCCGGGAGCGGTGGGAAGGTGACAGCGTCTCGGCGGTGCCCCTCGAAACGCCGAAGGTGCGGGGCTGGCCAAGAACAGGGGTTTGCGAGGCGTGGAGAGAATTCCAAGGAGAGGGGATGCATTCCGGCGGGATGCATGGGAGGAGGAAGACCCCGGGGAGTTCCAGGGAGAGAGGATTCTTAGAGGCTGCAAAGCAGACCTAGGAGATGCCAGGGAGAGAGGCGGCTTGGAGACTGCAAGCAAGAAGGGAGACCTGGCGGATGCAAGGGAGAGGGGAGAGCCGGAGGATACATGGGGCAGGGAGAACCGGGGGAATGCAAGGAAGGAGGAGACTCGGAGGCTGAATTAAGAGACCTGAGACCTGGCGAGGGGAAGTATGAGTGCAAGAGAGAGGGAAGGACCCAGGGGACAAGGAGACCCAGAGGGTGGAGAGACTCGTGCCCGATGAGCTGCAGGGGAGAGGAGAGACCCAAGAGTTAGAAGGGAGACTGGAGACCCAGGGGCTGAAGGCAGAGGGAAGGCCTTGGAGCTGCAAATGTCCAGGGCAATGCAAGGAGCTGCAGTGGAGAGAGGAGTCCGGAAGGCTGCAGGGTAGCGGGGACACCCAGGGGCTGCAGGGGAGAAGGGAGATGCAGAAAGCAGCAAGGGAGAGGTGAGACCCTGCAGCTGGAATCAGCTCCACCACCCTCTATTCCTTTTCTCTGCTCCCAGTCCTCACTGCAGGTAATTTGGGGATGTGCTACCCCTAAACCAGGCTGCTGTGCTCCTGGAGAGAGCTGCAGGCTGGCAGCAGAATCAGGTGGATGTCTTTGTTTCTTGGATGGGAAAACTGGAAAAATGTGAGCTGGATACTCAGACGGTGTATACAGTTAAAATTGCCTATTCCCATCTCTGAGTCCAGACCCTTGGAGGTGTCTGATTGGGAGTGTTTTCTGTGTGCCAGAGTGGGGCTGGCTGCAAACAGCCTTGAGGTGATGAGAAAAGAGAGCTTTGAGTTAAAACAGCTCCTGTTTTTAGGAGTCCGCAGGCCACTTGCTATTGGTTTGATCAGTGACCCAGAGCTCACCAGAGCTGTAAACATCATATCTGCCCCTAAGTGTGTCCCTCCCCGCCCCTTGCAAATTGGTCTTGCAAATGTAACCTCTGCTAGATTGAGTGGAAAAAGGCATTATTACCCCTCCAAATAAAAGGGGTGTAATTGCAGGCAAAGCTTGCAGTTCTTTGGGTAGGTATGGGGGAATTAGATAATTTCTCTTCCTCTCCAGGACTTGAAAAAACCCCAAACTGTGACTTTTTCAAGGCAAGGGGGGAAAAGTAGAGAATGGTGTTGGCTGGTCAGGTTTAGTGAGAGGGTTTTAGACCATCTGAGACATTTTCCACCTGATTCTTGTGTTGTCCAGCAGTTCACGGGAGTGAGATAAGGGGTCTGATATATCTAAATAGACACTGAAAGGCATGGGCAGGATTAAGGGTTGAAGGTTTCCAGTGTGCTTGTGGAGTGGTGGGAAGAAAAGGGCTCCCAAAGATTAATACATACAGAAATACTCTGAAACAAGAAGTGTGTATGCCTGGATGCTCGTGGGAGCTCTGCCTTCAAGGGACGCATCAAACCCAAATCCAAGTGGGCATTAAAGAAAAACAATCCATGGCAATGAAATCCTGCCTCCCTTGTAGGCAGTCAGTTTTGTCTTGGACTTCAAGGGAGCCAGGAACTCGCCCCTAGAAGTTATTAAAATCCTTTGTAATAACAGCACTCCACTAGTAACCCTTTACACCAGGCGCTGGGGTTGGGATAGCCAAAAAGCAGCCTGGATAGAAAAATATGCTGCAGATGGCAGAGAAAACACTCAGAAATATTCATTGCCCCCCAATACAATTGTTCCCTAAAGGGGGATATTGAGGCAGAAAACTGCACCTGTGCAAATCCAGGCCTGGGGATCAGGTAGGATACTCTTTTTCCAGGGTAAGGGGTTTCCCAAAGTGAAGCTGACTGCTCCAGCCATTCCCAAATCCCTCTGAGGGGGTGATGTGGGGGGATGCACAGTAACATTTTGGGTATGGCAGTGTGCTATGTGATGGGCTGTGAGATTCCAGAGATGCAATGTGGTGGGCAGGTTTTTCTGTTTATTTTACTGTTGTCTTTCTCATGGGATGGGAAACCACTGCAAAGACCACAAAAAGCAGCCTGGAGCGGAGTCTGAAGTGAATAACTGAAGGGAAACCCATTTACTGCTATTAATACCGCTGTTAAAATAAGCAAGCCATCCTCTGGAGACAGAGAGGACCCCTCTAAAGATTTAACTCCGGCACCTGGTTTGTTTATTTGTTTGGCATGAAGAAGGAAAAAAAGAACAAAAAGAAAAGGAGTGTGGGGGAATCCTTGAGAGCTTTTTTGTCTCCTCCAGGCTGCTCCCTGGAGACAAAAATGGGATTTTATGTTTACAAAGTTGCAGCCTTTTCCTTGAGCTCCAGGTGCCAAGGACTTGGAAGAAGTGAGAGGCAGAGTTAATGAGGTGAGAAGAAAAGCAAAAGGTAAAGAGCAAAACATTTTTATTGTAACAGATCAGAGAGAAACATCTGCAGGTCAAGGGCACCTGCATTAAGTAGGGAAATGCAGTTTTTGTAATTTCTCTCCAGAAAAAGAGAGAGGAAAAAGAAATCTGGGGAGAGGAAAGGGAGCAATGAATAGCTGAAGATTTGGGCTAGTCTAAAGATCTCTTTTTTTTTTCCTTCTTCCTGAAAAGTTACACAAACATTTTGGAGAGGGGGAGAAAAAAACCCCACTAAAGTGAAACAGCGAATGAAGTCTTGCCATGTGCAGGGTTAAATGGAAACACACAATCAGACCATAACTCTGTAATTCAACCCATACGGTTTGTCTGTCTGTTGACTCGAAAGGTTGTATCAAGGCTTGGCAAGGGAGGGGACTGAAAAGGGATAATCCAAACCTTTTCGTGATTCATAAAGCACTCCTTTGCAATTTGGATAATAGATTTCTCTCTCACAGTGACTCACTAAACTTCAGAGTTAACTGTAGCTCAGGCTCTTTCTCTCTCCTTTCAGGTTGTTCATCTCCAAGAACAAGCCATACCCAAACTGAAGGAAAATACATTGCACAAAATATTAGGAAAACTCATTTTTTAAAATTTTTTTCTTTGGAGAAGCTGATTTCCTTTGGCAAGCAGGAGAAAGTGGAGAAAATGAAGCCAAGTCTGCAATTTTTCTTAGCTGGTTTTCTGTTGTTGATTTTGCAGGCAGGGCTTTGCTATGGGATAAAATGGATGTAAGTACCTGGCTCTAACTCTGCATTTTTAATGTTTTTGTAGGAATTGCTGGTCTCTTACCTGTTTGTACAACTGCTGTTTGAGGCATGCTGTAAAGCTGTTTGAAGAGCAGCAAGCACTGCAGTTCTCCAGGCACTGACTGATTTCAAGTGTGTGTACTAGCGGCTTATGCTAACAATATGCCTTCATCTTCTTACTAAAATATGCGTGATTTAGGCTCATTTGGGGTTTTTTCTCCTCATTGATGCCAAGGGAAAGGCACACACTTGAATGCTCACATGAGCCACTTAATGTAAGTTTCCAGTGTTAGCTCCTGCCATGCCTGGAAACTCTCCCACCGGGACCACTGGTTGTGCTGAGTAGGAGCTGAGGGCAGTAGGGATGGCAGCTGAGATAACGCTGCCCATCTCCAACCACAGAGGACGTGTGACAGATAACATGGGTTTTTTGTGGACCTTTTAACCTTTGGATTTTGTGAAGGGTGTTAAAAATGAGGCAAGGAGCGGGGAGGAGGATGAAGAAATACCAGGGACTGTGGTCAAGTTGGGATTGAGTTTCCTTGGAGGTAATGTCTCTGCAAAGAGAAAACATCACTATCTCATTTCTTTGCTTAAGCAAGCAATCAGTTAGTTGCTTACTGCAAAATAAGCAAACAAGCCACTCCAACACCAATCTGGTTTCATGTCCTTGATGAGTGATCTGTCTTTTGTACTTGGGTTTGGAGCTGGGCACAAAATAAATAAGGGAATATGGGTTTGCCTCATATAAGCATCTTCTGTAAAAGAAAAGGCACAATAATATACAATACCAGGAAGACTCTGTAGTGCATTGAGGCAAGGATCTTCAGGCTAGGTGGTGAAACTGGGACAAGAGGTTCCTGTTTTGTTGCCCCTTCCACCACAGACTTCATGCTATGTCGAATTCCCATTCTGTTGTTCCCATCATTGTTATTTGAAGCTTTACTCATGCCACCTTTTATAACGGCTTAAATATGAATATCTGCAAATTAAGGTATCCTGTTGGAGCCAGTGTTTTTACTGCCTATCATGCAGTCAGGGAAGAGAGGATCTTCCAGGTCCTCCATTCATCTCCCCCAAACAGAGACATCCAACAGAAATGTTAAGTGAAAGCCTCTGGCAATGCCATGTACTGCAGGGAGCTGCTAGAGACCACACATCTGCCTTTTCTATCCATAAGGAGAAGCAGAGTGAATCTCTCCATAGGGTGTTTAAATGCACACGGTCAGGTGGGAGGAATAGTCACCTACTTTAGGGCATCTTTCAAGGTGGCATGCTTGCCTATGGCAGGAGGGTAGGAACTAGATGATTTTTAAGGTTCCTTCCAAACCATTCCATAATCTTTCATTTGCTGTCTCCACACTCTAAGGACCTTGGGACATCTTGGAAGTAGAGGAGAGTAAGGATCTGGTTTGCTCTTCACTGTTTTGGCTTTACACCTTGTAGTAGTCAGCAAAGCTCAATTACATAGACCAGCTGTTTGTTTCTGTCAGCTTCCTCCAGTATTTAGGCTCTCAGCTCTGCATATATCCCGCACCAGTAAAGGCAGGCATCTCCTTTCTACAGGACACTTAGCAACATGTCCATGGGACTCTTCTGCAACCTTTATTTCTACGCAGCACAGAAATAAAGCTGTTTTGTGGCAGCCTGATTCAGCAGAGCTTTTTTGTGTAGAACCATGACTGATTGGAGGGACTTGCCCGTATGTTTGGCATTGGTGTCCTACTTAGTCAAGGTGCCAAATCATGAGTGAAGGGCTTGGGTTTGCCAAAGGGCAGGGGTGAGATGAGCTCCAGAGGGAAGCTGATAGTATGGTGGCAAGCAATAGATGAAAAAATTCTGGGAGGCAGGGCAAGGTCCCTAATAGCTTTGCTGTCAAAAGCAGCCTTTTGGACATGAAGTGGTTAAGCTGCAAGGATTGCTTTCAGGGATGAGTGGAGGGAGAAGCAGTTGGAGGCAAGACACCACAGTTGCCACTCCTCCCCCTTCCCAGCAGACATATCCCCTCTATCAAAAAGCAAGTGGGGAAGATGAAAACTGGGTGAAGATGAAGCAAGTGGGGAAGATTAAAGTGGTATTTGAAGCATGAGCTGCATCCAGATGCGCCACTAAGCTTCCCTTACACCTGTTTAAAACCTGGCAGAGACCTAGGCTCCCTGTCCATAGTGCTTTGCAACTGGGATGCTGGCAGCTGGGATTTCACAAAATTATGTTTGGTTTTTCTTTCATTTGCTGTTTCTCCTCATTTCCCCACCCTTATTTTCCTATGGAAACACAGGCTAATTTTCCCCGCTCCCATCACTCTTTTTCCTTGGAGCTCAGGGACTGTCCTTAGAAATTGCAAGGGTAAGTTCTTGGCAAACAGAGTACCAAATACTGAGCAATGCCTCAGACCTGCAATCCCAGCCCTGGACTCATATTCTGGGTGCTGTACAATTGAAATCTGCTCCTTCCTTCTCTTGCTCATGAACAGGGAGGGGGGGAAAAGGACGGGATGAAGAAAGAGGAAAGTGCTATGTGATGTTTTCAGTTGTGGGCTTTTCTCAGCAGTCTGCCCGCTGTGTAATTTTTGTAGGCATGGTGCCAGAGGCGAGCTTCAAAGAGGATTTGGGAGGGGAAGACAGAGATAAGGAGGTGGGTTTCACCAGCCTGGAGTTGACGGGGCAACTGATATGAAAGGTGATAGGAAATTCAATTTTGATTCAGTGTGTGATGTAATTGCAGGGGGAGGGGAAGAAGAAAACCACAAATTTCAGCCATTTAGGACTTCTCGGTAACACAAATATGCCCTGTAAATTAGTAAAAGCAGGGAGAAGGTAAAATAATGAGTTACTTATTTTATTTTACTTGGCTTATTTTTATGATTTCTGTGGTCCAGATCCCCAGCTGCTGGAAATTGGTGCTGGGCACCACCAAACATCCAGCACAGTGTGTGGACAGTCAGCATCTTGTATACATGCTCTTGGTCTTGTGTAGATTGCTCTTGCTGGAGAAATTTCCTATCTTGGGCTCTTTCATCCAAGCTCCAGAGATCTACTCAGGTGTAAAGCCAGAGTATGGCTCCAGAGTATGGCTCCAGATCTTTGCTGGATCAGGATTGTTGTGGAGAGGCAGCCTTTCTCATCAATGTATATGAGACCCTGCATCTTATTTTTGAAAACACTTTCCCATCCTTAGATCAAGGCAGGTATGTGGAAAGGTTACTTCATTTTGTGGGGCTCAGTGCTGTTGTGTCACAGTGGCTGGGAAGGTGAGGCAGCCACTGGTTTCCATGAGATATGTCTTAGGGCCAATGCATCTAGCAATTCTATCCCCTTCCCCATCTGCTTTTGCAATCTGTTTAGCTTTCCCAGGTGAGTTTGGGTTTGACCAAGCAGGTGCTGAAGCAACTTATTTGGGTAGAACTGAAAAATAGATGAACACTAGAGGGAGCTGCAGCCAGATGTGCATGCCCCAGAGGTCTGCAGATGTTGGGATGTCCAAGCACAGAGTAGCTTCTAAGGCACTTCTGCCGCCACAAGGGTTGGCATCTCCTCGGTCCCTCTGTATTGAGTGTCCCCTTCAATGCAAGAGTGGTTCTAAATAAGCCAAATGAAGCAAGTGATTTGAGGTTTTTTTGCATGGCTTACAGAATATGCCCAGGACAGCAAGTGCTGGCATTAGGAATACCATCATTTTTAAGTGGAGCTTGGTCACTTTGGGAATTTCCTGCGTGTTCCTATTGTGGTGACCCACTCATGCCTCGTGTGCTCTGGAGCCATCCCCAGCTGAGCCCCATTCCCAGCTGTTGCTGCACAATTCCTATGGTTAAATTGCAGCCCTCCAGAAACAGAAGGTAGCTTAGCCATACCTTTTGGTGAACACAGGATGTCCCCCAGCCCACCAACCTTGAGCAGCCCTTCTGCAGCCAGCAAAAAGCTGGGGAGGAAATGGAAAGATTTTGTGCTTCCTGGCAGCTCCTGCTTCTCTCCCTCAATCAGTAGCGGGAGGGAGCTGGGATGTGGAGACATGGGCGCCTGTGAGGAGACTGTCTGCCTGGCAAGGGACTGCTAGATGAGCTGCTGTGAAAGGACTGCAGGATGGGGATGGTAGGAGGGGAGTAGGCTGGGGGTGAGGAAAGGGGGGTACCATGTCTTTGAAGTTTGCTCTTTGCTCCATAGGCAGCTCAGGAAAAGTTGACAAAGCTCCATGGCCTTCCTTGGCACTCGGTGAGCCAACTCACTGCTGGCATTGACTTCAGTCAAGCTTGGGCTTGAAGTCAACGGCCTTGTGCCCACTACTGCCAGCACTGAATTTGGCACCGTATCTGAAAGCAGCTCTTATTTTAAGCTTTTGCTTCAGGGTTGGTTTCCCCCCCACACCCCTCTCCCTCTTCCTCCACTTTCTTTCTTTCTTTCTTTTTTTTTTCAACCACATAAATCCTACTTCTCTGTTTGAAAAGGCCTTGCAGAACCAGGGGAGCATTTACCAGGGGATGTGGTGTCTTTCCCAGGACCTGTGGCCCCCAGATGGGGACTGATGCAGGGCAGGGTGGCAAGGGTATGGGCTGCCTCTGACTACCAGGAGCTCAGACAAGGTTGTTGTAACAACTCTGCAAGCCTTTTACAGATGAAAACCTGAGAAAATGAGGCTCCTGAAGATTAAAAACCTTCAATGAGCTCAAATACAAAAAGAACCCTCAATCTCTGCCTCTCTTTATTCACATTTACCACACACTTCACTCTCCACAGTCACGTAATTTTGTCTAAATCTTTTTGTTTCACCCAAATCCCTGCACGATTAAAGGGTTTAGGAATAGGCATTAAAAAGAGTGCCTTTTCGGAAAGCAAAGCTGACAATTTGGATCAAAGTTCACGGTTTCTCCAGCAGTCCCTTTGTGAGACCTTTTCAGATCATGTCACACAAGGGAGGGTGGGGAGATGCCTCCAGAGAGAAGATTCTTCCACACTTCAAGGGTGTTTTAAAGGATACCAATATTTTGCTGCTCAATTCAAGGAGTTTTTCTCCTTTGGCTTGACCAGGAGCAGTATCCTACTCACAGAGTACCTTGTAAACCAAATAACATATGACTTTCATTGATATCTGCTGAGGTCTGAAGGTGCTTCTTCCTAAGCTGCAGCTCCAATGAATAGTCCTCTCATGGAGCCCAGACATGCAGAAATGGGCCCATACCTCTCAAAGGACCTAACACTGCAGAGCATTATTGTTTTCAAATGAATTTATTATGCCTGAGATAATTAAAAGAGTAAATGAATGTCACAATCCATCTATACATATTTCCTCTGTAATTATGTTTATGGTTTTCTGTCAGTATCCATAACTTCAACTGAAAGACCTGCTATGTTATATGGAGAGCAGGAGATGTTTGTTTTAGGCCCTGTTTATTTAAAGGGATAGATCAAATATGTATATTAAAAAAAAAAAAGAAAAAACCAAAAAAAAAACACCCCTCAGTTGTCTGGAGGTTGAAGGATGGGGCAGGAGAATTAAGGGAGAAAAGCACAATGTTATCAGGAGGAAACAGTGGAAAACAGCACTTCCAGGGTGAAATCAGGTAAAATCCCCTTTTCAGATGAAGGGTGTGAGTCCACAGAAAGATCTTTGTCATGGATTTTTTTTCCCAGGTTGATGAATGAAGGCTGTTCTACTAATTATGTCCTTGAGGGCTGGATTTTCAGGATGGCTGTGCCCCTTTGGCTCCCAGTTTCCCTCCCAGTGCTGGTGATCAGGGGAGACTGGGTGAAGATAGGACAGAGATCCATCACCAAATCCTACCATGGACCAGACTCTCCTGGGGGTGTTTTTCTTTCCACAAATGGACATGGTTTCCCAGTAATGTCTTTGCAGGCAGTGGGTAGCCCTCCCCTGATGCTGCAGAATTTAGGAAGCAGGGAGGGATGGTGCATTTCCACAGGGAGGATTTAGAGTGACATGGAGTGGAGGAGATATTCCTGAATTCCTGAATGACTGGGCAAACCTGGGTTGTCAGGGCACGGACTAGATGACCTGTGAGGCCTCTCACATTCCTGAGCTGTGATTTATAAATGCACTTGTCTGTCTCAGCAAGTGACTATAGTACCTGAGTTTTCCATCTCCATTACCTTTTACTTTTTCCTCACGATGCTTGGAGATGTTTCCAATTATAGGTTCTCACAAGCAAAGGCATGAAATTCAGGCCTGGGAGATGTTCAGAAAATACCTTCCTGCGTCTTGCAGTTTTATTTTTGGAAGGCTTCTTGGAGCTCAGCTCATTCTATAAGAAAAAGCCATTGCTGTCATTTACTGAGTTCTCACCAATCAGAAGGTATTTTCCCTCTTCCATGAAGTAAATGGCCTTCTTGTTGCATTATAAAACTGCTTCTCTAATGGTGATCACTTCAGACCATCTGAAATAATACAGTCTCATTACATCACATCCCCTTTGTTCACACTGAGGATGAGTTTCGGTCTGAATTCTGCTTTCATCCCAGCCTGTAGGAGGTTATTTCTGCTGTTCATGACTTGTCTGTAATGGTGAGATAGAGGTACCTCAACATAGCCTTCCAGGTCCTTTAAAGAGGCTGAATACCCCTATAAAGGATCAGAAAATGTGGTGCAGGACCTAGGAGATATATGCATCCTTCTGGAGGGCTAAAACATTCCAAGGCCTCTCAAGTGCCACCCAACACCTCTGATTAGAAAACTGAGTTGGTGCCTCATAGTACAGCCTCTCTCAGAGACTTGGAATGTTCCTCATTTGCCTGAAGTTCAGGCTGTGAAGCTCTCTCACTTCTCCTGCCACACCCTGCCATCTTCCCTTGCTGCTGGGACATGCTGTGCTGGAGTATTTATCATTTTTACTCTATTACTGATGAGCTGCTTTGGCCTTTTGCCTGATTTGTGTTTCAGCCCATTCTTGGGAGTTGCTGATAGGCTTTCCGGGATAAGTTTTCACAGATCCCTGGTGTCAAGTGCTAGGGGTTGGACATATCTCATTCAGCTCTGTGCTTATACCATTCAGTTGTCTGTGTCCCTGCTTGGTGTCTGGGTTTCCTATACAGAGCAGAAAATGACCACTTCTAAATCATGATGGTATGTTACTGTAGGTCTCAAAAGCACAAAATACCAACTACTTCCTAGATGTGGCTTTTTGCTTTCCATGGGCTAAAGAAGGACCCTGAAGGACCCTGAAGTGTGCAGTCCACACTGTAGAGGTTTGCAGTCAGGTGACAGTCATACTATTCAGAGACTCCTGTCTCTACCTTCAAGGACATGATCTCTCTGAGATACCTGAACACCCAGGTATATCACCAACGAGTTTGGTCTCCACCAGCTCAGGTTCACATCTAAAGCAGGATGAGTTGCCTTCTGGAGGGGCCCCTCTCCAAATGGAACATTGCATGAACACCAGTGTATACGGGACCAAGATGAACCGCAGGGCAGAATTTCTGATGATTAAATCATAGAATCATTTAGGTTGGAAAAGACCCCTATGATCATTGAGTCCAACCAATAACTTAACACTGACAAGTCCACCACTTTTTCCTTTCCCTTGAAATTCACTGGTGAGGACTTCTGTTTGTAGTATGTTTAACAGACCTCTTAAATACATGTATGATGTATATATTTATGTAGCGAGCAGAGTGGTGGTTTCCCTTCCAAGTTTGCCACCGATTATCTAGTGCCAGAAATGCCAAACTCCAGTCACCTGGGAATTTGTCAGTGCAGACCTATTCAGCCCCAGCAAGGATTGTAGCTTTTCCCTGCTGGAAGAGCAGTTGGGGTTTGCAGTTAAGCGCAGCCCCAAAGGAGCTCCAACATACACAGCATGTGGTTCAAGCCAATGTGAGGGAACTGGTTGAACATAGATACGTTTTCCTAAAAACAGAAGATCAGAGTTAATACCTCCAGTTTTGGTTAGGGCTCAATTTTAGCTCTGTTTCCATCTCATTTAACTTCTGAAGGATGTGGATGTTACAGTAATAAATTGAAATGCACCCCAAAATCTGTTTGCTAATAAGCCAAACTAACCAAGATGGCTTGGGATGAATCTGAAAGCCAACACATTTAACAAGGAGAGAAGGAAATATGTGTTAAAGTTGTGTTGCCAGGATCAGATGCCAGTTATTGATGCAGCCAGCTAGAAGACTTTTTTATGGGAATGAATAACATTCATGACTACCCTAAGAAAGCCATAAAGATACAAAGAGAGTTACACAGCAGGCTTCTGCTGATCATTGTGGGTGCTCAGGGAAGAAGCGCACAGCCCTGTAAGATGCATATCAGCATTTGTTCTTTTTTTAACCTGGAAAAATTGGCAATTGGACAGTAGAAGAACCACCACTTTGGGATGTTGTTCTTTTCTTTCATGGTAACATGCTGGTATTCATGGATCCCTTCTCAGATTTGACTGTGGTACTCTCTGTACGTACTCCCACTGAGCTTTTGCACTATGGTTTTTGGAGACTAGAGAAACAGACTTATCTATGTGCAACAGTGATGGAATCAGTGGAGGCCCTTGGCATTAATTCTAAGTGAAAGCATATGTTTTGCAAATTCGGTGATTTTTCCCTAGGCCTCGCAGGGGATTTTCTCCATAATTAATTACATGACATTTAGCAAAATCCTTTGAGGGTGTGTGAGACACATGCTGAACGCAAAGCACTGATAACACCAACGTTGCTTTTTTTTACCCCAAATGCAAGTCTTGGAAGGTCCGGATTTCTTTTATCATGGAACTGATGGGTCATTTTTCACTCTGTTGGGAGGTCTGTGTTCTTCATTCTTTAGCAAAAAACCTCCCCCATGGAATTTACACATCCACTTGACTTGACATATGCCCCTGGAGCTTTGTGCAGACTCTCCTCAATAATGGAGAGAATTGTACACTGCTAAAAGGTGTTTCTTCCCGCCGACCTTAAATGCCTACTTTATATGAGGTAATTCACTCTTCATAGTTGCTCATCTTTCTCACCAGCTTTATCTAGGCACCTATTTACAGAAAGCTTTAATTAAGTCAGGTGAACATAGGCAATTGGACTGGGAGTGGAGAAATGAGTGTTGACCTGAAGATTAAATTTTTTAGGTGTTTTAATGCTTTTTTGCATGTGCTTGTCTCCCCAGAGCTCTGTCCAAGACTCCTTTGGCTTTGACCTTGAATCAAACCCAGCACTGCAAGCAGCTTGAAGGCCTGGTGGTTTCTCAGGTGCAGCTGTGCCGCAGCAACCTGGAGCTAATGCAGACCATTATTCAGGCAGCACGGGAAGTGATAAAGACCTGCCGTAAAACTTTTTCAGATATGCGGTGGAACTGCTCTTCAATTGAGCTGGCTCCTAACTACCTGCTGGACTTAGAGAGAGGTAAACAGCACTGCTGGCTCAGTTGGGACTGGAGTCAGTAGAGTCAGCCGGTGTGTGGGTGGGTGTGTGGGTGTGTGTGTGTGCTGGAGATAAGAAGGGTCCTGCTCCCGGGAGGCCATGGAGGGACAACAAAGCCTACTTGTCCTGTTCTCTGAGACCACATTCATCATTATGCTGCCAGTCATGCCCAGAGGGTCTTGGGTCCAAGACCTGGTCTACCACAACTCTGACAAAGCCCACCACCATTCTGGTCTGTTCATCCCACTGGGAGTCATGGGATGAGCACAGGAGCAAAAGGAGGCAGAAGAGTCCAGGGAAGGGCTTATCCACGTGCTCCAAGAGCAGATCCCACCGCATTGAACAAGACGCCAAAATCCATGTGACTCCTTGCCCTTCTGGGATGTTGCCTTATGTTGAAGAGTTCACTTAGGAGATGTGCTCCAAACTAGTGGTGCCATGGGACATCTCAGCTGCAGTAGGCTGGTGTGTTAGCTGCTCTGTGAGAGACTGTGTAAGTCTCTTTTTGGGGAACATTTATCTGGCCCAGGAGGCTGAGCTGGAGTTCTTATCTCTTTCAGGCACAAGGGAGTCAGCATTTGTGTATGCCCTCTCTGCTGCTGCCATCAGCCACACCATTGCCAGAGCCTGCAGCACTGGGGACCTCCCTGGCTGTTCCTGTGGTCCCATCCCAGGTGAGACACCTGGACCTGGGTATCGATGGGGAGGATGTGCAGACAACCTCAACTATGGTCTTATCATGGGGTCCAAATTTTCAGATGCTCCCATGAAGATGAAAAAATCAGGATCACAAGCCAATAAACTGATGCATCTGCACAACAGTGAAGTAGGGAGACAGGTAACAAATCCACAAGAGTTATTGTACTTGTACAATCATCTGTAGTGTTGGTCACTTGGTGAGGTTCAGTGTCTTTTTCAGCTACCAAAAGGAGCATGTTTCTCCCACATTGCTCTGAACTCCTTTGGCATGCTGAAAATGGTGGCTGTATAACTCATCCTGTGACTCAGGAAGGCCCAAATGTTATTATCAGCCCTGTTTAACTGTGGGTGGGATGTCTCATTGCCAAGGTTGGCTCTGGCTTGTTTACCACAGGAGGTGTGGTGGGGATGGGTCCCATTGTGCTCTGCCAAGGGCGTTGCACACGTGAAGTGCTGTGTAAATGTGGAGGATTATCATCTGCCAGATGCATCCAGCAGCAGTTGCCTCCAGCCATCCCTGCAGCCAGGAAGGAGGATTTTTTTCCTTTTTAAACTGCTATGCTAGTGATTATTCTCATATCTGGCACAAGCTGCTTATAACAGCTTGCATCCAGTGGAGGGATAATGCTTACCATGTGCAGTGCCTGGAGTGCACTGATGTACAAATCCCTATAGCAGGCCTCCATGCAGCTGAAGAAATTGTTAGGGGGACTATAAAACTGACCCCTGCACCCATCTCTGGGGCTCCAGTAGTTCCATAGACTGCTCCTACTGCACAGCTTGGGCCTTCCAGGGGTGCCTGTGCAGGCAAAACTTGGAACATGCTGAGATCATTGGTAGCTTGCTGTGTAGCTACAGGCTGAATGCACCTTTGCAGAGCACAACCATGCTGAATTTTCCCTCCCTGGCTCTTTTTTTCCCTACTATTCCGACTCTATTCAGTTTGTTTGTTTGTTTGGGTTTGGGGATTTTTAAAAATTTTATTTTATTTTTGTAATGTCTTGAGTTTTTGTTTCAATTGCAAAGGGCATATTTTTGTTTGAGACATTGCGTTGCCATGGCTGGTGCATTCAGCCCTTCCTGGCAGCATCCTGCCATGTCCCACCAAAATGAGAATTTCAGTGCAGAATCAAAGTAAAAGGCTATTTTGGCCCCATGACCAGCAGAAAGGCAAGGGTGAGAGTGCCCTGAATTCAACAAAACCATGACATCCCTCTTACCAAAGCCCAAAGCTGCTGGAGGTTGGAAATTATGTTAATTATCTATTTATGGAATGCTTTGGTGTTCATCTCCTTAGGAATTTAGAGGGTGGAAATGCAGCCCAATATAGATACCTGATCAAAATTCAAAATACTCTTCTGTCTTCTGGCTATAAAGGAGCCCTTGTGAAAGTAGTCCTGGACTGACAGTGATCACCAAAGAGCTGTAGGATCTCATTCCCTTTGCAAAGTAGAAGACTATTCTAGACTGCCTGTGCAGAAATGAGAACAGGAGTACTTTTCTATAGCCGTCCTGCTAAGGAAGTGCCTTCTCTAGCAAGCTTGTGGGATGTTTGGAGGTAAGAGAAGGACATTTCCTAACTCCTGCATTCCTTTTTGCAGGTCTTGAAAGCCTCTCTTGAAATGAAATGTAAGTGCCATGGAGTTTCTGGGTCATGCTCTATCAAGACCTGTTGGAAAGGCCTTCAAGAACTGCGAGACATTGCATTGGACCTCAAAACCAAATATTTATCTGCCACCAAGGTCGTTCACCGGCCCATGGGCACACGCAAATACCTTGTGCCAAAGGATATTGATATCAGGCCAGTTAAAGAGACAGAGCTGATTTACCTGCAGAGCTCACCTGACTTCTGCATGAAGAATGAAAAAGTGGGGTCACATGGGACGCAGGACAGGTGAGGACTTCTGCAGTGAGTGCTCACTGGACTCTGACCCCAAAGAGGAAAGGGCAAGAGGGGAACATGTGTGAATAATGGGCAACTGGGGAGGTGGCATATACATGCAGGTAAAGCACATCTCTAACACACAGTATGGTTTACCAATGCCTAACCCTGTTAATGGTGGCTGTGGCCAAGACAGAGCTGCTGACACATTTTCCATTACACAATCAGGCACAAGATACATTTCAAAATTCCCCAGGCAGCTCACCTCCACGGGAACTTGTAAGGATCCAGCAACTGCTCTACGCTGTGTTGAGTATCAGTCATTTCTTGCAGTCACTGCTGATTAGAAGAGTTGTTACTCTAAGGTTCCTCCAAGTAGCCAAATGTTAACCCAGTTAGAACCAGCGTTCCTAGATTGCCTTAAAAAAAACCCCCAAAATTACAAAGATGATATTTACGTTTTTTCTTCTACTGCATATTAAAGGTCCAGGTGTGTTTGTATTGCTTATGACTCTGCAGAGGGATTTCTTTATTGCATTAATATTAGGGATTTAAGGTCCTTATGGTCAAGCCCAACCTGCACTGGGCAGCATACTGTCTCCTTTCACAGGCAGCAGATATGCCTTTCTCTTCCCACCGTCTATTTAATTTCCTTCAAGACAAACTAATTCAACACTTTAGCAATCTGAGTTACTACTCTAGGTGGGCAGAGCCATTTGATCTCTCTAGAGCAGACTCATCAACAGCCAAAAAATTGTGTGTTTCCAGAATTTTCCTAATTTCTGCTAGGTGGCTGCAATAGCTGGATTTCAACCTCTCTCTTTAGTTGCTATCTTGTTGGCTTACCATTCTTTAGATATTTCTCATAATGCTTCTTTGCTCTTTCTGTTATTTCATGGTGGAGGCTCAGGCAGTGGCAAGGAGTATGTGCCTTGCCTCTTTTGGGATGCCCTCCTTTTAATGTAGTGGACATAGTGGTATTTGGACCATTATGGTTCAATGGAGAGAAGATTTTGCTGAAATGAAATGACCCAAACGCAGAAAAGATAAACAATATATGCATGTGGGGTTGTGGCAGCTGGGGACATCAGTTAGTGGTGGGCTTGGCAGTGCTGTGGACTTGATGATTTTTTCCAGCCTAAATTCTGGATTCACGCATGTGATTCTGCATCAGTATTTAACTGGTGGAGCTGATAAGACAGCTGAGTGAGACAAGTCTGTCCTTTTTGTCCCCTGATGTTTTATGACAGTTAATGTCCTGTATCCTCTGACATCAATGGCTGAACTACTCTACAACAGCACTTACCTGACAGCTCTGTGGTGGGAACACCAGGCTGATCTTCATCACTAGTCCAGCAGTGGAGCAGTAATTATCAAGTGAAGATGTTTATAAGTCACTGAGAATAGCAGGGAAAAAGCACGTATTGAAACTGGTTTCTGAAGGAAAATGTCATCTGAGCGAAAGTGAGGTTTTTGTGGATTTGTGTGGATTTTGACATATTTGTGCCTTGAAAAAGACCTCTTTGTTGTGCCTTTCTGTTTTGCAAGGAAAAAGAATTGGTGAAGATTATTTTGAAATTAGTTTTATAGGAATTGCATTAAATGAACAGGTTGTGTCAAAATAAAGCTCAATTCATTACAGATTTACCAAGTAAAACATTTTCCAGGAGCTGAAATCCTTTCAAGGGACAGGGAGGTGTGACTTCTTCATCTAATCTTATTTTACAGTAGATTTCAACTTTTTTATCCCCTCTAGGGATGAAAAATATGTCAAGGTCCTGAGTGATTTTTTTTTCCTTATGAGGAAAGGAAAATGTGTATTGCAGGCGTCTGTTTATCCCGAGCTGGATGACAGCCGTGATTATGAACCTGCCAGCCAAGGGTCCACAGGAAGTGAGATTGAGTGAGGATTTAGAAGACCAAGATATTAAGGCAGGAGGGGATGACTTTCAAAAGGAACTTGTCAAGAAATACTCCTCATTCTCAGATGTGCAAGATGGTAATGGCCATGGGAGGGGAGGAGGTTGAGATAGTCCCATGCTGAGCTACAGGCGTCACTCGGGCCAAGTTTTAAGGTCATGTGTGGTTGGGCTGGTTTTCATTACAATCCATCTGCAGCCTCTTTTGAGAAGATGCCTGGTGTCTCAAAATTGGCATGTGTAACACAAGCCGGAGCAACTCCTTTCCTGGGCTAAATTAGTAGAGGAAATAAGTGTAAAATACACACAGTGTGTTCGAAGATTGGTCCATGCTTCCTGGGGGGACCAGGGAAAGGGAGGGCATCTTCCCTAGTCTCCTCCTCCCATGGATGCCTTTTTCTCTTTGCAATTTTTCTCTCATGAAGAGGGTGACTAAATGCATTTTAAATGTGGTGGCTCTGTTCCAGCCTGCCTCAGGGCTGCAAAGATAATGCCTAATGACAGGGATAAGGTAGAAGGAGCACAAAAGGGATGCTGTTAGGGAGAGGGCATGGCAAACTGTGATTCATGCTTACTCCAGAAAGATGTAAAAATGCCCACATGGGAATAGCTCAAACATGTTTTTATTTTATGAGTCACGTCCTGGAGGCATTTGAACAATTTATCTTCATGCACATCAAAATTTTCTGGAGATAGATCCCGCTGTTTCCTAGTAGTCCAGTTTTTAAGGCCTGTCATGACAATGAGGTCAAAAACCTTTTTTTGTTGAGGTCCCTCATTTGATCTACTCTCTTTTCAACCACATACCCATTTCCTCTCTGGCTTTTTTCTGGGTGCAGAAGTCAATCCATGCCTGGGCTGTTACAGTGCAGTCCCCTATGTCCACAGCCCAGGAGACTTTGATCTGGGCATCTTCAGTATATTCCAGCCCTGCTTTCTGCCTCCAAAGGGATTTGGAGGGAACAATAAGCCCTTTTCCTTAATTAAAATATTCATATTGATGCATTTTTTGACAAAAAACAAGCAGTTTTGCAGCATATCCAGGTAAAGTCCTTTTCCTCCTCCCTTACCCCAAGGTCTAGTTCTTGCTCATAGCATGCTGGAAACAGAACAGAGGTTGATGGTTAAGCTGCAACACCTTGGACGTATTGGATTTCACTGTATGCTGTAGGAAACAATGCTGCACTGCCAGGTGGGTGGAAGGGATAATCTAATTGGTGATCCCTCTAATGTGAGGGATCATGTTATGTAGACTTATTGTGTGTTTCTCAGGCAGGAAAGGGAATTGAATTACCTTGTAGATGAACCATATGAAAATCCACTCAGAAAATGTGTCCCCGGTTACTCAAAAGCCTTTTGGAGTTCTTTCTTGAAAGGATTTCAAATCCTTCTTCAGAACAAGCCTGAAACATTTTCTAAGACACTTCGGAGTTTCTTAGCTTGCAGAAATTTAGAAATGCTTTAGAAATCTACGTGCCTCTAAGTGCCCAGGATGTATCCAGATTTCAAAGTCAGGGAACTAAACTCAAACCTGAGGTTTGAGGCCTCTTTGAAGTGCTCTGAAGCTGATTAAGGAGCTGATTTTTGCAACCAGTATCCAAGCGTCCTGCAAACAAGACTTCTGCCACATAGACTCCAGCCAAACTCTGTGTGCTTATATACCACCATCACACTTTCAGAACCAATTAAAAATGGTCTGGAGAAAAGTCTAAAGAAGCTGATCTGTGATGCTGCAAGTAAAACTTTCAATAAAACAAGTCAACCACTGGGAAAAAATGCAAATGTTCCCCTTTTTGGAGATCTCTTGGACAAAAGCCCTTTTTCATCTTTTAACTAAATAGGTCAGTTGCTCCTGCCTGAAAAATTCAGTACCAGCTTTGAGTAAATGAAAAATAATAGCAGATTATATAATTGAGATCCCTTTTGTGAGAAAAGAAGCAAAAATACGAATCTTCTTTATAACTAGGGTGCAATGTATCATGTTTCAAAGGCTGTTTAAGATTCCTTAATGAATCCAATGAAAGGGAAATTCTGCCATGCATGCAAAAGCATCCAGTCCCTGAAGCCTTGCAGAGATAACAGAGCTGTTTATTACTGATCTTTCCCAGAGCAGTTTTGGAATCAAGCCGAATGTGGGAATGAGCTCTCTTAGGCTGCAGAAATCGGGCTGCAACAAACAATGTGCTGCAGCTTAGCTGTGTTGATCAGCCACCACTCCTTAGCCGACTCACTGTGGCAAGGAATGTGGCCACTCTCTGGTGGCTGCTCCATGCTCATATATCCTTTCTTTACTGCAATATAAAATATTAGTCACAAATGTCTTAGGCGGGTATGCTTTCTTGGATATGAACATACACAAACTTGGCTGAGCATGCATCTGCTGCTCAGTTTTCAGTGTTCAGTGGCAGCTCTTGATACCGCTTCTTTCCTGCTATCCCAAAAATATGCTTTGCATTGTGTGATAGTGTGGGGGTTGTTCAACCTGTGGAAGAGAAGGCTCTGGAAAGACCTTAAAGCCCCTTCCAGTGCCTAAAGGGGCTCCAAGAGAGCTGGAGAGGGACTTTGGACAAGTGCTTGGAAGTGACAGAACAAGGGGGAATGGCTTCCCACTGCCAGAGAACAGGGTTAGATGGGATATTGGGAAGAAATTCTTCCCTGTGAGGGTGTTCACTGGAACAGGTTGTTTAGAGAAGTTGTGGCTGCCCCATTCCTGGAAGTATTCCAGGCCATACCAGATGGGGCTTGAAACAACCAGTTGAAAGTGTCCCTACTCATGGCATGGGAGTTGGAACAGGTCGATCTTGGACTACATTGGCCCCCTGTAATGAGCACTGGTGAGGCTGCACCTCAAGTACTGTTAGTGTTGTTCCCCTTACTCCAAGGCAGACATTGAGGTGCTGGAGTGTGTCGAGAAAAAGTCTGTTTGAGGAGTCTAGAATATAAGTCCTATAACTGACAGTACTGGCATAATCGAGGCCGGAGAAGAGAAGGCTCAGGGGAGACCTTACCACACTCTACAACTCCCTGAAAGGAGATCATACTCAGGCCACGGTTGGTCTCTTCTCCCAGGAAACCAGCAAGAAGACAAAAGGAAATTGCTTCAAGTTTTGCTGAGGGAGATTCAGATTCAAGATTAGAAAGATTTTCTTCAGTGATAGATTGGTTAAGCATTGCAACAGGCTGCCCAGGGAAGTCACCAGCCCTGGAAGTGTTTAAAAAATGAGTGAACGTGGCACTTTGTGATATGGTTTAGTGGACTTGGCGGTAAAGAGTTCAGGGTTAGATTTGATGATCTTGGAGGTTTTTTCTGACCTTAATGATTCTATTCTATGACGCTTTGATCCTCAATGTTCCCTTCCAACCCAAACCACTCTGTTATTCTTTGATTATATAGGGAATGAAATTTCTTAGCAGAAGCACTCGTAAGTAGCTGGGGAAGAGTAGTATTTATGGTTAGACAACATTTGATGTTTGGTTTTTTACAGCTTCTTTTAGTTTCTGTTAGTGAGAGCACAGAATAGGATGAACTCTGAGTAAGTAATAATGTGTTCAATGATAGTTGTTTTTTGGAACAGTTATCAGATGTGCTACCCTTTTTTGATGAGATTCAACAAATTCTGAATAAGAAGCAGCAAACAATGCTTTTGTGAGTGTCCCAGAGGAACTGGAGGAAAGCTGCTCTAGCTAAAAATGTCCCTGTACACAGCAGGGGGGGCGGGTGGACTAGATGGCCTTTAAAGGTCCCTTCCAACCGAAACTATTCTATGATTTTATGAAAGTCAGAAAAACATTAACTTTCTGTTTCTCCCACCTTATTTAGCTGCTATTCCCGCTTTCCCAGGCAATGTGCTTGCAGCTGGTGCCCATTTCAGTAGCTGGGCCAGCTGTGCTTTTTTTTCATTAGCTTAGTTAATGTGTGGGGAAGATTGAATTCTTCCTACTTTGAGAGACATGAATTTGATCATAAAGTTTCCCGAACAGGTTTGTGAGTAATAAATTTATTTGTGAAAAGAATAATTTCACACACTAAAATTGCTATGGATAATGAATCTAGCTCTCCTGAACATATTTAGTCCATGAATTTGATCATGAAGTTTCCTGAACAGGTTTGTGAATAATAAATTTATTTGTGAAAAGAATAATTTCACACACTAAAATTGCTATGGATAATGAATCTAGCTCTCCTAAACATATTTAGTCCCTCTGCCACCAAATAGCATTGGAGTTAGAGAAAATTGGATCTGGGAATGATTTTCCGTAGACACTGATCTTTTCAGGAGCAAGATGGAACTGAGACCACCTAGGCTGTTACTGAAGACATTTCTCTACTCTGCTCTTAAAAGAAGTTTCCCTAAACAACCTGTTCCAGGGTTTTACTATCCTCAGTGTTAGTCTTTTCTTAATCAAAATGTAACTAAATGTAATCTAAAATAAAATTAATTATTTCTTGTCCCCTTTCCTCGGCATATAAAAAACATTTTTTCTCTCTCCTTGTAGAAATAATCTTTTATAGAGGGGAAGACACCTCTTCTTACATACTTCTCTAAATCAGTTCCTTTATTGTTTTCTACTTTCTGAACTGCTCCTCTGGCTCCCCTGGGAACATTCCCACATTTAGCTGCATCTTTGAGAAAGTGTGTTGCTTACTTTGCATTTTAATCCACTGTTACAAAATGTCCTCAACTCCTTCTTCCCTAGCATTATCCACAAATTTTTAAGCTCACTCTCAACTCCTCATTAATGAAAATACAGGCTGGTTCCAGGATCTCCCTTGACATCTCCTCACTGACATATGCTATTGATAACTCTTTCTTGTACAGTTGTTTAGTGTCAGTCTCCAGTCATTCCTTGCAGATGAGAACACAATTTAAAAGTAGATAAGACTCTGACCTCAAAATTTTATATGAAGCTGTGACCTTGATGTATTTTTAGAGATGTCCATTGTGTTACATAACCCCTGAGGGATTTGAATTATTTTTCTCTTTATTTCATACACTGCTTCATTACTTGATATTACTGGAGCAAGGGGCACCAAAGAAATAAAGAGGAATTTGATTGAAAAGAGAAAAAAAATTACACAGCAGTACTGTGTTCTGGGATTTGGGACTGCTGGAGTTCATGAAGGCAGATAGGCTCCCTGTGGTCAGAAAGGGCTGAGGGAATCACACAGCCAAGATGTCAAGGAAGGAACATCCCTTCTATCATCCCTAATGCAACAGCCTAGGTGCTGGTGGTGTGTGAGAAAAAGGACTACAGAAAGTGCTCATATTTATCTTTTACTCCTGTAACAGCATCTCCCTCATCCACTGGGAGATGCACTGGGCCAGAAAGTCAGTTGCTGAGCCCCGGAATTACTTTATTTATGTCCTCAGAAAAAAGTCCTTATCAATAGGCCTGATGAAGTGAGGTTCCAGTGGGTATGTCGTCCCTATTATCATATGTCATAATCATGGGTGACAGTACAGAGTTGGCCTCAATTTGGATCCCAGGTTCCAGCTGGTGCAACCAAAAAAATATTTATCCTTCTATCTGCTGATGGGACAGAGTAAATTGGGATCCACAATGAAGTTGTGTGACATTGCTAAGTTGGACTTCATCGATCTTAGAGGTCTTTTCCAACAAAAATAATTCTATGATGTCCCCATAGCTTTTAAAATTAAAATCCCCACTCTCCATCTGGGGAAGGACTCTTAGAAGTTCTGGGATGTCCTTCACCACCTCTGCTGAGGAGCCACCCCCATGATGAGGCTGTATGGTGTTTTGCAGTACTTCTGCAAATGAGGGCTGGAAAGGGGAGATTTTGAATAGGCATTTAGCAGTGCTGAATGAATCAGCAGTGCTGACCTTCTCCCTTCTTAAAGAAGAAAAAAGCATTGTGACAATGTGAAAGCCTGTTCTTGAGCCAGAACTTTGGCTGTGATTACAGCCGAAGCATAATTTCCCAACAGTCTTCCAAGTGCTTCTAGAGGTTACAGTGTTGTGTTAAGATGCAATCGCCTCCCTTCATGTTTTCTCTCCGAGGCTCAGGAGGAGGGCATTTCTCTGAGTTGCTGGAATTATGCTGGACCAGGCCCAAAAAAAATGAGATTGAACTTAACCCATCAGTGGGGAGCCTGGTGAGATCACAGCCATAGGCTCTGAAAGCCAATGTTCAGGGCAGCTTCTGTGGGTAAACTCTGGTCTTTGGACTCCTTTGTCTTCCCCCACTGGCTGAGAAACTACCTTTTCCATCTTGTTTAATGAAAGATTAATATAATTCATATCCAGGCTATTCTTTAAAACAGAAAACAAAATCTCTGCTTAGTGGCGTTGTCAGGAAAGTTTCCTAGAAGCCCATATAGGTTTATGATGGGGTCAAAAGCTTTGTTTTGGCTATTCAACCCTTCCATTCTGAATGTCCCTGTTTCCTGATACCAAACTGAAGGAAGCTTGAGAGTTTATTTAATAAGATTTTGCTTTTTTCCTTTCTTTGTTTCAGGCTGTGGGGAATGGGGAAGGTATATGGGAAGGCCCCTTTTTTTTTTTTTTGGCAAACTGCATATTGATTATGTGAGAAGCAGGAGAAGCAGGAAATAAAAGTAAGGAAGGTATGTCAGAAAAGGAAGATACATTAGATCAATCTAAAAAACAAGAAAGAAAGAAAGATGAATGAAGAAATAGGAGAGGAGAGGGGTGGTAATAAGGAAGTGAGGGAAAAGACAAATGCTGTTACTAGCTATTGCAATCTGGCCAAGCTACAACTCGTCATCATTTTAAGTATCTACAATAGCTGCTGCTGAATGCTGAACTGCTTTGCATCTGCTATTGCTCCAGCCAAGCCACAGCTGAAAGAAAAGCAAAATGTATAGATGGATACAAGTGGCAGAGTGAGGCTTCCTAAATAAGAAGGTTAATATTAACCTGTAGGTCAGGAGACACACAGCACAGTGTTGTATCGAACATACATGTAAAATATAAATTATAAAATACAGAGGATAGAGCATAAAGGACATGATACAAGCTAACACTCATGAGACTGCAGTATATAAATCTCAATTTATAGACTGAAAAAGCTAAGTTTTGGTGCCTACACACAAATATCTTCATGTGAAGTTAATGGAGCTTGATTTAGACGGCTGAACACGAACACGGACTGTTTGAGAAACCGTAGAGTAGATGAGACACTGCACAAGGATAACAGACAGAACACAAGGCCCAAAGACTTGTACCCTTTTAGACCAGCCTCTGAAGCTCACACAGGATACACAGTGGCATCCTAAAGCTATTCATTTCACTGTAAACCAAACACCAACTTTTGGCCATTGCACAGCTCTCCTCATGTCCCTGCCCTGACTGGCTCCTCATTGGCTGTCAGGGGCTTTGACACCCGGCTCACAAGGAGGCAGCTACATGGAGACACTTAAATTGAAGCATCCTAATCTACGATTTCACAGACTCATGCCCAGAAAACTTGGTTTCATTGCCTCACTGTAGGTTTCTACTGATATTTAAGTGTCCTAAGAACACTTGGGCTAGCAGGCAGGAGGGTCACAAGTCTCCCACAGAGCTTGTGTTATAGCTGCTGGTTCTGCCTAGATACCTTGAGTACTTAGAGCATCTCAAACACGGGGTTCCTGTGTTCAAATGACTGAGTTGAGCATAAAATGTCATTACTATCTGGATTATTGTAACAGTGACCAATACTACAGTATTATGTCATCTCAGTCTTCTACTTATCTCACAGTGGCACTGCAACTTAATGAAAACCTTAATTTTTGTTGTTATATCGAGACTGACAGCTTGGAAAAGTAAGACTCGTATCTTCCTTCTGTGTTTTGTTGCCTTTTAATCAGATACTTCTGAAGGAACAGAACCAACAAACATAAAGCTGAAAAAAAGAAATATGGGTAAATTTGGGTTGTCTAAATCCAGGCCTCACAGAATCCAGGCCTTAGAGCAATCAACCTGGAACATTCTGCCTGGATCATAATTCTCTTCCTTCTAGATTTAGACTGATTTTTTTTTCCCCCCATACAAAGTACTATACAGAACTTCACTGAATTAAGAAAGTGAAGAACTACTGAGGAACAAAAGTGGAGCAATCTGAAGACCATGAAGAATCACAATCTGCTGATTATCATTATTTTGCCTATAGATGACCTGCAGAAAACGGAACTTTTCTTGGCTCTGAACTGCTCAAGTTCATTCATTTCAGAGCACAAATTGTACACGCATTCGTAATATGGATAATGCACACAACCCTCTGCTCAGGTGTTCCCATCTTTGGTGCACAACCCCTGGCTGTGCTCTAAAGGCAAACAAGCCTCAGATCTGGGTGCACGTTCTGCCCCTAACTGCTTTGCTTTCCTTTAGAGGAAAGCCAATGCACGGCGATAAGCAGGTTGCTTTAATGTACACCACGACCCATGGACACGGCTATGGTGGAGAGTTTTGGATCGATGTTCACTGCAAAAAGTTGCTTGCCAAATGTTTAAAATACCTGTATATATTCACGGTATACATAAATAAAACCATACAGTATTGACTCTATTGAGATGGGTCTATTTTTCAGAGATGCAAAAAGAGAAAAAAAATTTGGAAGGCTTTTCTTGAGCTGCTCTTGTACTCATACACAAAATAGGCATCACTAAATTACAGCACTAAATATAAACACCGTATGCCCTAAATTAGAGCAATCTGCTTTTTGATTGGATAAAAGGATACAGTTTTGTTAATCTAGGAGATCCAGGTAACTAGAATTTTAGTATTTTTTAAACTAGTAATTAGTTAAGTGCAGTGTCAAGGTGTTCTGCTATCAAGTGTTTTAAAAGCTGTTTGTATAGAATAGAAAATAAAAAAGTTAGGTACAAGAGTAAGCTATGATAAAATTTTGATAATAATTACATCAGTTATATAAGCAGTAAAAATAATACTATATTTCTTCAAGAGGGGTTCAGAAAGAAAAACGCAAAGCAAATACAACACGATATTAAAGCTTCTTTGAAGCCTTTCTAAGACGAAACCTTCTGTGTGAATTGGCAATCTTGTTCTACCTTGTCAAGGTGATTATGAGTATGAAAGGGGTAAGGAAACACTAACAAAGCATTCCTCTGTGAGAATACACTGAATGCAGCATAACAACTTTGTAGCATATCAAAAGCATATCAGGTTTGCTCCTTCATACATTATGAAGCAAATCTATGGCTTTTTTGCTGTCGTTTTAATGTCTAAAACAGTTAGAAAAAAAAATGTGGGCAAACTGGGCCTTCTCATCTCAGGCTAATCTTAGAGTCTAAAATAAACACCACCTTATCAAAACTTAATATTGTTTAAACTCTATGCCGTACTTTCCACCCATCAACAAAGTAGTAAGTAGTTTAAACACATATAACATGACAGCTGTTTACCAGTGCACAACAACTTCAGAAAGTGAAAGCATGTAATTTTGTGCAATTCAGTCAAAAAGGTAAATGCCCAGTGCACTAATATTTATAATAGAAGTTTCTAGATTGAAGAAACAAAGCAAATATAGCATTTTACCCTTTTAAATGTACTAGAATACTTTTAGTTGAAACTTCAGATAAATTGCAGTCACCCTATCCATGTCCAAATACCTTCACAGGCAGCACTGATTCAGTCTAGACCCACGTATGGGAAAAACAGGCATAATATTGTGCCATGGAAGAAGCAATGGCAGAGAAACAAAGGCTGGTCAGCGCTGGCTGATACATCCACATGGTACAATATGATGAAAAGAGACAGACTCTCTGTCACCATCCTGAGGGCATTTAAAAGACATGTACATGTGGTACTCGGGGATGTGGTTTAGTGGTGACTTGGCAGTGCTGGGTTAATGACTGAACTTGATGATCTTAGAGGTCTTTCCCAACCCAAATGATTCCATGACACCCAAGCCAAAAATGTCTGCTCTTTAGCACTGTCACAGTCATGATACTTCTGGATTCAGAGGTAGAAAAGTCTAGTCTGAAGGTTTCTATCTTATAGCTCATTGTATCATGAACACACAGTTTCTACATCAGTCAAATAACCAGCACGAATTTCTGACAACCTCTGTAGCTCCCATGCTGCCTCTGTGGCAGCAACCAAAGCCAGCCTAATTTATGAGCAGGAACTTAAGATCTCTTAAGACGGTCTGACTGCAAGTCCATAAGAACACTTTATGCACGAAGACTAACTTGGATCAATACACATTTTCATGGAAAATTTTCACTTCCTACCATGTCAGTTAAGTGCTGGTTTTTTTCAGGATGTAAAAGGGCACAGAGGGCTTGCACTACTTTAACTTTCATGGTGACTTCCTTAGAACTTCTCAACAGGCCTGATCCCAAAACACATGGAAGTCAGCAAACTGCTGTTGTTGCCCCAAAGGGCTTTTGACCAGCACCGTATTTACTCAGGAGAATTAATACTGCCAAGTTGCTCTAATCCTCTCCTGGGCAGCAAAGTATTGCAGAAAGAGCCACTACATAAACAAAAGAGACAAACCCTGCTGAAGCAAATATGCAAGGACTGATAGGCTCAGTTAAATTATCATGTCTTTCCAAAGAATCTTCACTCTAAATCTGGCTATGACATTTACTTAACGTGTTACCTGTCATTTTCCCATTTCTAAAGGAGGAATAGTACTTACTCAAGACTCTCTTAGGGAAAATTAATGTTTTCAGGGCACTTTAAAAATTAAACCAGCTATATATGTTTGCCAAGCTATCCAGCTGGATTGTGGGCACACTGATTGAGAGCATTTTGGTTGCTGTGGACTGTGCATATATTCTCAGTTTCATTTTTGTTTCATTGGTTGCTTAATGAAATATGTGTCCATACATTACCAATGTAATCTATGAGATATATATACATATGTTTGCGTAGGAAAAATATGTTACTTTTATTTCAAGCTCAAAAGGTGGCTGCTTACAGGAAAGAGTAGATTCTATGAATATAAACACCAGTTCCTTTTCTTTTATCATTATTTTTATTTTTCTCTTTTTATCCTAAGCCTTGCACGGAGAAGTCAGTTTGCACACTTGTCCACTGAAGCCTAAAGGGGCTCCTTCAGTACAGCTGAATATCTGGTAAACAGATCTAGCTCTGCCTACAGACTGCTGGTATTACTGCTGGATGGACAAGAGACCAACTTGTCTTGGTCGGAAGAAGAGACTTCTATTGAATAGCTACAGATGCCACTCTTGTACAGAAAATACATTCCAGCACTGAAAATCGCTCTGGCTATGGAATTCTGTGGGACAATACAGCTGCAGCAGCAGTGTTATGTGGCACAGTTGTGCATTTTTGTAGCATGTATGAAATTTCAAAGGAGATAAACCAGGTCTGTTATGACAACAGGACACACAACCAGCCCATAGCTGTAGCCACAGCTTTCTAGTACGTGTAAAAACCACTCCAAACTGTTTGCCTGCCATCTGCAGCTTTCACACCACTGTGCAAAGGATACTGGGGACCGTATCAAGAACTTAAAATGCCATGATGCAAAGGGAAGTGTACATACAAGGTACCACAGCGCGCGAGCGGTTCTTCTGGACATTCTCCTCCTGCTGTGCGACGGTGCTGTCGTTGGGCTCAGCCTGGTAAGCACACAGAGCTTCCCACTCCTTCTCCAGACGATTCTTGTTTTTCAGGTGATCTTCCATGTAGGACTGGAATTAAAAGAATACTGCATTAAGCACTGACTTAGCAAGGCTGAAAGCTAAGCTAAAAGGATGTTTCTCAAAGCACGGGAATCCTGAGATCTGGGGGGAAAAAATGCTCAGTTTTAAGGTTGATTTTATTTACTTAAGATAGTTAACTTCAAGCTTATTTGTGCTATAAAAATGAAAATGATAAAATGTACCAGTGCTAACAGAGAGGAGATGCATGACACATCCAGTTACTGAGATTTAGGAGGAAATTATTTCTTCTTCAGTACCTAGAAAACCTAAGTCCAAATGTCTCTTTCATTAGGCAATGGAAAAGAAACAAAGTTCCACTGACAAAAATTACTACAAACAACAACTCCTGTCAAAACAAAGGATTTTGCAACTAAAGATCAAGGACATATACACATCACAACAGTGATAGAAATGTTGAAAATAATTAAAAAATTTCCAGGCTGAACTGTCGTGGCTCAAGCACTGGGTCATAAGAAACTCCTCTTGCAGATGAACTGGCACAGAGAGAGCCTTGAACTGAGGAGATGTTGTTAATTAATATTAATATATGTTGTTAAAGATTGTACATTGCATTCAGTTAACAGTACTAGGAAGAGCATCGCCAGAGAAAACTCCTTGTGGCAGGAATGATGGCCCATCAAATTATATTGGCACAGGTCTTAAGCTTTTGCAGATCTCCCAAAGGTAGAGATCCAGTCCAGCATCCAGGATCAAGAATTCAGTTCCAAAGAATTGAGAAAAGTGAACCAAAACCCTTTTCCTTCGTCCCATGGATCAGAAAATAATCCAAGTATGTGAGGGGAAGAGAGCAGAAAGGCAGAAGTGGGGGCAAACCCAGAAATCTTCCCCTTTCCTTAACATGAAAATTAAGGAAGTGATCACCTGGTACTGTAAGGCTACTTACACAGCCTCATTACCTTGCAGAGCCTTCCATCTTCTCTCACAACAAGCAAGAGAACCATCTCACATTACACCCCCTGCCCATATTTGTAAAATAGACTCCATACTGCTTTTACTAGGTAGGTTGAAATTAACATTCTTAAGCACATTTAAAAAGGGACAGACTGTTTAGGAGACAGGCTCAGGGCTGGAGTAAATAGCAGAGCTGTAGGTGCTTCTGGGCCAAACATCAGTCACAGTGGTTATTGCTGGAACCTTCACTAATACAGCCCAATCTGTAGCAAACCTTGTCTACAAAAAGCTCCCAGAAAGGATTCACTGTAAAGTATAAAAAGCACTTTAATTGCTTAGAAAACCTTTTCCATAGACAACCTCTGTGATGTTGAATTGTTCTTCCCAAATGCGCTTTAAAGAAAAAGGCTCTCATGTCCTCTCCACAGGTTCAACAGAAGGTGTAAAAAGCTTGCAGCTTGTCCTGTGCTAAACAGGAGCTCTGCAAAGCTGTTGTGCCACTGTGCTTCCCACCTGGCTGGCAGGGCAGGATACTGCTCCCTCTTGCAGCTTGAACAGTTTTTTGATGACAAAAGAGCCCCTGACACACAGCTTTGTTTGGTGCAGGGCTTGTCGGGCACCTGCGTCTTTACACAAGGTTTGCAAATCAAACCTGGTCCTGAAAAACCAATTCAAGAAGCGACGCTTCCAGAAGGGATGTCTTAAAGGACACAGAAAGATATTGCATTAGCAGAAAGGTTTCTAAAGAGGGTAAAAAATAGTGGTGGCCTAGATACAATCAAAACACCTACTGTGTGATTGCTTCTTTTCTATAATGAAGGAAAAAGCACTGCAGTGGACAGAGCTGTGACCTGACGGACGCGGAGCTGGAAGAGCGGCGTGGCCCTGCTGTGTGTCAGGGTGTGGGTCAGGTAACATGTTCCCAGCATTAACTTGCAAGTTAACAGGAGGAAACCATCCTCTAATAGTTTGTTTGTCCTTGTCAAAAGGCTGTTGCTACCGGGGAAAGGAGGGAGGCTGAAGAGCCTGTTCTTTTCTCCTAGCAAGTCTGTGCCTGGATATGTATACTGAACACCAAAAACAAAAAAAAAAAAAAAAGATAATCCCTCCAGAGCAGAGACTTGCTGGTATATAAGAATTTTTATGAGGCAAAGGGAAAAAAATAGGAAAATCTTACAATACCACAGAGCCAAGACTGCTGGCTTCAGAGCAGCTGTTTAGCATGCAGCAGAGATCAGGCAGTCAAGGACCAGCCGGTAGCATCTTCCCATTTTAAACCACATTTTTATAATCTGATACATTTTGACATGCCCATCACCAATGTCCCAGAGACTTCAGGGACATTTTATGCAGATATACAGATCTGCCAACACTGAATCTCTCCAAAATACTGGTAGGTCCACAAAGCTATAGGAAAAGGGCCATGAACATTTGATTCCAAAGGCAGGGCTGAATGTAGTAAGGAGCTTTCTGCTGACTCCAGTTTGTCTCTTGGAAGATTTCAAAGATTGTATTTTAAAAAGAAATTTAAGTTCCTTTTTTAACCATCAAATCTGACACACTTAAGGTAAAGTTTAGAGTTAAGGTAAATTGACTGCTTTTATTGCACATGAACTGTTAAATAACGCACTGTTCTTTCGATGCTTTTACCTTCATTTTTCAGATAATCTTGAGTGTAAAGAAAAATGAATTTTCAAATGAAAACACACTGAAATCTTTACTTTAACCAACCATTTTTTGTGTGGTTTCAATTCCTGGATCACATGGATCAGATTCACAGGGCACCTCCTGACACACCTTGAAGAGGTCTTCGACTATTTGAATGGACCCATGGAAGGCTCTGCACAATATGAACAGATGATTTACACACATTTTTAAATGCTACTGAGAAAGAAGCTTGCTTTAAAACATTCAGGAGCCAGACAATTCCCTCAGTGTTAAGTAATCTTTCATTTACAGTCCTTCAGAGCCCCTACGCTCATCCCCATTTTGCTAAACAGAAGCTTAGTGATTTTGAAACACTCTCTTGGGAGCTGCTGGATGTACATTAAATTGAGTGGAACTTCTGATATTTTAGAGATTGTATGTCTACTCAAATCCACTCCTTAATTAGGATGTTTTGATGAGACATTCTGCAGTGTTTGCCTGGTACAAAAGAAATTCATTACCGACATGTCAAACACGCACATGACTGTCCTTGTCCCAGAGCTGAAGGTAAAATAAATAGAGGTTGTTGCCACTGTTATTGCAATGCTCCTCAAGCCTGCTGAAAAAGCAGAGGTCTAGTTTTACCAATATGTGCACAACGAGGCAAGTCCTGTAATCCCAAGTAGATGCCATTATTTAAACAAACACCATCTGCTTGCACAGGTCTTCTGATGCACCTTAAATTCTATTAATCTTAATTTTCCTTCCACAGGGCCTCACCTGCAAGGACAATTGGTAGCCCAGTTCATGCTTTCTCTTGTTTAGACAGAGGAGATACTCTTGCTACCAACCATGCTGTGGGGATAAAGAGGATGTGCTGACATTATGTGGACAGAGCGGATGTGCTATAAAATCTATTATTACTGTGAGACATGCCAGTTGTAAGGTAAAAGAGGAGCTTCCAGCCAGAGGATGAACAGCTGTCCCAGGGACAAGGAATGGCCAAGAGAGATGGTGCCAGCAGCCCATATTAAGACAGATTCCATGTGCCTGAACACAGGCACAAAGACAGAGCACAGTGGCCTGGCTTGGCTTTGAGAACATGGCTTTTAGACTTTCCTGTGTGCTCAGTTGATGTTTGTAACAGGGTGCCAAACCACTTAGGTTTTCTTTATGTTTTTCTTTACTCTTTTATCAAGAGGGGTGTCCAATGCATGCTCTGTGACTAAATAAGGTTAAAAATATAACCATTAAATTTGAATTGACTGGTCAGTCTCTAAATCATAGAATCACAGAATCATTTAGGTTGGAAAAGTCTCTCAGATCATTGAGTCCAACTGGTAACCCATCACTGTCAAGTCCACCACTAAGCCATGTTCCTCAGTAGCACATCTATATGTCTTTTAAATACCTCCAGAGATGGTGGTGACTCCACCACTGCCCTGGGTGGCCTGTTCCAGTACTTGACAGCCCTTTCAGTGAAGAAATTTTCCCTAATATCCAATCTAAACCACCCCGGCTCAACTTGAGGCCATTNAATATAACCATTAAATTTGAATTGACTGGTCAGTCTCTAAATCATAGAATCACAGAATCATTTAGGTTGGAAAAGTCTCTCAGATCATTGAGTCCAACTGGTAACCCATCACTGTCAAGTCCACCACTAAGCCATGTTCCTCAGTAGCACATCTATATGTCTTTTAAATACCTCCAGAGATGGTGGTGACTCCACCACTGCCCTGGGTGGCCTGTTCCAGTACTTGACAGCCCTTTCAGTGAAGAAATTTTCCCTAATATCCAATCTAAACCACCCCGGCTCAACTTGAGGCCATTTCCTCTTCTCCTATCACTTGTTACTGGGGTGAAGAGAAAAAATACTTTCTTCAGAGATAGTATGGTTTGCATCTGCCACTACATTTGTTTTAAAAATGCCAATTTTATTAGCTGATGTTCAGTTACCACAATTATTTTTGACAACATACTTCCATTATGGTACTTGAGTAGAAACCCTTTTCATGACTGAGGATGCATCTTTCAGTGAAAAGATGTGCAGCTCTCAAATTGACAGACCTTGACAGGTCTAATTGAATTTCAAATGTCAGCTGAAGACATGGATGTGAAATTATCTTAATCCTTGCGAGCGGTGACCGCTCAAACCCACACTGTCCACCCAACAGTGTGGGAACCACTGCTTTCAAACTGCTGCTGCTTTTTCCAGAGATGCAGAGGGCCAGGCAGTGCTGTCATGCTTCCCTGGGTTCCTCAGAAGGAATGTGCAGAGGGGAGAATTTGTCTTCGCTATTATACAGCAAACTGTGCAGTAAAAGACTATACTTGAAAAAATTTGGTTTGTATTCTCTCCAGTTAATTTAAGTAATGGCTTTTTTTTTTGCTTTTGTTCCTTGCTGACTCATGGGTTGCATCGTTCTGGCCCAGGATGCCCTAGAAATCTTGCTACTCTGTTTGAACTTCTTTGTGTTCTTTAGTACACATTGCATTGACTACATGTACGAGGAACACTTTTCTGCATAAATCCAATTTGCTTTCAACACCACATATGGTTTTGTCCTTCCTTTTTCTGGCTTAATACCTTATCATTAGTGGCTTCACAGTAAATTTCTCTGTTCCCACTCAAATTACTCACAGCTATAGAATTCAGAGACAGAAGAAGCCTATCTGATTACCTGCTTCCAGGCCTTCAAAGAATGTCATTTCTTGTACTTCACTAGAATCTTTCTAACATTTGGCTGCTCTGTATCTAAAGCAGAAGCCAAAAGCACAGTTCATTACTACTTCTTGGGACTTTAACTGTTCTGAACTATACATTATATACCTGGAAATACACAAATATTTTCAATAAGGAATACTAATTCTCATCTGAGATGGTTTTTTTCATAGGGATGTCAACAATATTGCTTTTTTATTTCAAACTTAATTTGCTACTCATTTTCACCAAGCCATTTATTTCAGCTTTAGTTTGCTTGCTCAGAATATTGCTGTTCTCCATAATTTCTGCTTCTATATATTCCAGTGTCTTCACAGATCATGAATTAATGGATCTATGCAAATTATAGATATCTCTTCTTGAGACTCTTTTCTTCAAAGATAATTTATTTGTTGTATGTGTTTTCAGGTTTAACATTTTCAGGCTTTCGAATTACTCCTCTGTCATCACATCTGTGCAGAACTTCGGACTGTGACAAAAGTCATTGTCACTTCCATTCACTTCCACATCATTATTTAAAAAGTTAAATATATAACTGGATCTAAGAGCAATTCCTGTACTCTTCCAGACACTCCTAGACATAGCTTTTGATCACTACTTTTTGTACATCACTCTTTTGCTCCATTCAATCCACATAATTATCCTCTAAAAAATTGGCATTAATTTTTCAATTGACTATTCATGAGACAGTGTCAAGACTTTATTAAAATCTTTATATATTACATCTGTTGTTTTCACTTCATCTATTGGGTTTTGTAATTTTACTTAAATAAAAAGCAATCAGGTTCGTCCAGGCAAGATTTGCTCTTTATAAAATTATGCATATTCTTACTCACTGCTCAGCTATCCAATGGAAAGGGTGAAGGAGATTAGCAAACACACAAAGGAAAGACTCCAGCCTTCCCCATTCCCTGAAATGACACCCTTACATTTATTTTCTTTTTATGCCCTTGAAAAATCTCTCTCTAGATAATCAGCAACTCTTTTTTTAATATGTACTCCATTATTTTCTAGGGCTGGAGTCTGGACTTGGGGAATAGCAACAGAAAGGTTCATTTCTCTTCTCTTTCCCTTCTCCCCACTCCTCTTTTATAAAATTATTACTTCATTCTTCTATTTTGGTGCACCCAAACTTGTCCAGACCTGATCAGATAAAGCTCCCTGAGATCGGTGTCACTATTAGAACCTTGAGGCGTATTCAGATCCTGCAGAGCACCACCATGTTTTTTCTCACGTCCCAGCACGGTTTCAGAGTAACACTGAAGTTCCTCTGGGGTCTCATTTGCAGAAGATCAGTCTGTGTCCCTGAGCTGCCCTGGTGTCCTTGCACAGACAAAAGACTGGGAGCTCATCACACGTGTTTGCATGAAGAAACTTTCAGTGGTGCTGAAACATGGGAGCAGACCCAAACTATGCCCATGCTTTCCTACCTTTCTTCCTAGCAAAACAGACCTTAAGTAAGTAGAGGATGCACTATCTCAACCAATTCCAGTCTTTCCATCAACTAGCATGTTAAGAAAATCAGTTTTCTCCAATAGACAGTTGTTCCATGAAAGCACCACAGTTGTTTCTGATGCTCTAATCCAACCAACCCAGAATAATGCAGAGCCTGTAACTCTTACCAAGACCAGCTCCATCTCTGAAGCATTAATCCATAACTGTCAGAAACACCAGCTTTAGTTTAGAATATCAAGTTTTCAATATTAACTGCAAAGAAATTTCCTGGGCTAGTTCTATTTGTCTTATATAGACATATAAAATGAAAAATACTGTTGTGGCAGCTCATTGTTAGTATCTCACAGAACTCATATCTGGAAGAAATCTCAGTAAATTACCATCTGGCTATAAAGTCTCACATGTTTTCAATCCTGGACAGTGTTCTGCATCCAGGATTTCATCACCTGATTAGTCAGTCATTTCAGGCTGAAGGCTCCTTTCTCTTTTCTAACTTGTCCTGTGCCATCCCAGATCTCCTGCTTAAAATAACCACAAATGAAAAAATATAGGAAATAAAAACTTGGGAATTTGTAATTTCTTTTTGTAAAAGACACTGAGAAATTATTATTCCTCCTACATGTATGCAGCCATATTACTACCATGATGTGTTTTGATTTAATATTTCTCATATTTCTCAGGATCTGATTACACCACTGAAAAAAATAGTTTTGAAGCTTTTCAGTTTTGTACTGAAAAACACTATGGAGCTCTACATGTAATTTGGCATAAAACACTACTAATATCATACATAATATGGTAGGTGATGAAGGAAAACAAAAAAAAAAAAAACCCAGAGGGAGGCATTTCACTGACAAAGCAACTATTCAGTGTGCTTGAGAATAATATCCCTAGATTGCTTCAAACAGGTTGCATTATTTGGAAATAATTTAACTTCCATGGTGATACCAGCCAACAATAAAAATGACATTCCATAGCTTCAGTTTCATATTTTTTAGATGTAAAGCTCATTGTAAACACCCAAGCATGCACACAGAGAGCAGTTGTGCTTTCAGCATGCCATCTAAAATAATGTTAAATTACTGTCCCTGGTTTGCTAGAGAAGTATCACCTTTGCACAAGAAGTGCAAGGCATTATCTACCAGACTGGACTAGCGTGCAACTTCTGCAAGAATGGCTGCAATTCACAAGTATATTAGATGGCCACCTATGTTCTGTTTACCTAAATTAATATACCCTTGATGCAGCGTATATCACCATCTCTCCCTCTCTTAATGCTCTGATAATAGAGTTTTGTAACTTGTAAAAGGATTACTTCAATCCAATCAGCAGGTGCTGGGATCAGTGTGTGTCACACAAACACTTGCTAATCCCTTTTCTTACAGCTCCCAGCTGCCAAAGGTGTTCAGTGAAATCCCAGTGAAATGGATGGATACAACCTGGTGTGGACTGACACAGGTTGTCATCTCTGGAGGATGTCTTGGAAAATACATGTGATGTCAAGCATTGCTTCAAATGGAATGGTGCAGGCAGGAGCACTTTTAAAAAGAAATGCAGCTAAGAAGTTAAACATTAAAAAAATGGAATGCTTAATTATGAAATATTTACTCTACCTGGCTCTCTAAATATAGCAGAAGATAAAGAAATTTGCTCTACAAGGAATCCCTTCTCAAGGAATATCAGCTACTTAATGGTATCTTCTAGGTCTTAAAATACAACCACCCTCATCTCCCCCTCCTTACCCCCTTTCTTGAAATCTAAATTATGCCTATGAATTGTCACCTCTGCAATTACTTTGCTTTAAATAAACCTCAACAAAAAAGAGAAGATGATTACCATAAAAGGAATATAATTTGCTCTCTTACAATCCCTGTATTTCTATAGCTCCTTGTCCAACCGTCTGAAAGTGCTCACATCACTTCTGCAGGGGAGGCAAGTATCACTGCTGCTTCACAGATGGGAAATGAAAGGGCAGGAACATAGAAATGAATTTCATAGGGTCCCAGAATATGCTCCTAAACCACTTATTTTTGCAGGAATATTCTTGACAGCTGTTTTTTCCTTACCCCATGACCATGTTTACAGACATGGCTAAAGGTCAGGACACCTTAGTCCATATCTGATAACATTTTTGTAATTACAAGTATACCAAATGTTCTGACTGTGATGGAATTAGTACAGGTTTTGGGTTGGGGGTTTTGTTTAGAAGTAAGTACATGGTTTAAGTGGCAGGTGAGCAGATGAATTTATGGACATGCTGAATGCTGTTTATATGAATACATGCCAAGGTAAACAATATATACATAAGAGATGAATTATCCAGAACCAGTTTCTAAAATTTCTGTACTTCTTATAGCGGATTTCACTATAAAAATCTTAAATAATAAACAGCCTTCACAAAAAGGAAGAACGTTACTTCAAAAAATTAAGGTCTAAGCCTCTGAGCCAAATACTGTTACTTCACAGCACGGGATATGTTGTGACATTTCTTAAAACCAAAAATAAATCCAAAACAAGAAAAAACTCAGCCCAAACCTCCCCATAAAGACAGCTCTGCAGTACAGGAACTGGCACCAAGGAGAGTGTCAGCTGAATTCATCAACTGAGACATTTTGGGAAGCATTTCTGGTAGCTTTGCTGAAATGTAACAAGCACAAGCGCAGTTGAATAAAAACTAGCTGGAAAACTGAACAAAAAGATACAAATCAAGTTCTTTGACTCTTTGTAATAAATACTGACACCCAACACCATTCTCACAGGAAACTGCTATTTTCTTCTTACACATTAAATCAATTTTTCAGATGATCCCTTCTCACTTCTTTTTTTTACTAATGTTTTGAACACCGTACCACAATCCAAGACATATCTGTGATTCACTTATATGTCTGTTGTGTGTCTGAAATGAAAACTTCAAAAATATTTTACTGCACACTAATTACCTGGCTGAAAACACAAAACCAAATTTCCTGGCTTCTTCTTCTCATAGCCCTGCTAACTCAATAAAGCATCTAAATTTGGGTTGTCTGTTGGGTACTGTATTTTCAGATTTTAATTTTAATGAATTGAAGTCTGTGTTTCTTTTCAGAGCGATTGTATAGTCATCTTCATTTACTATATATATAAAAATTGCCAAGAGATAAATAAAGAATTCTGAAAATGTCATGTTTAAAAATAATCTTCTCTTCAAGCGTGGTCAAGTTCTTCAGAGATAATGAGACCACTAAAACCCAATCAACCATGACCAAGTATATCCAAACGATACAGAATATGATGTGATTTATAGATAGTCTGGAAAAATATGACTGTGCTAAACACTGGCCATCTTGAGGGCAAAAAGGAAAATATTACTTTTACAGACATAATACCCCTGGCTAGAGCACAGGGATAAGTATTTATTTACTGCTACTCTTAAACCTGTGAATAAAAGTGAAAAGGTGCTTTTCCAGGAAAAAATAATAACCCATAAAGGAAAACCCCTCTGCTTTTCAGTGTGGGTTTGGGGGTTTTTTGGGTGGTGGGGCAAGGTAAGATATCAAATTGATAGAGTTTGTACCTAAACACACACAGAGGTTGTAGAAAACTGAGAATATGCAATACGAAATCCAAGAAGTCTTGCAATTCATGCTATACCCACAGCCCACAGGCAGACTATACATATCAGAACAAGTGACCTTATGGTCACCTCTGAGAAAAAACAGGGAAAGAACAGACTGGATAATCAGCCTTGTCCTTAGAAAACTCGTGTAACAGTTAGAGACAGGACACTTCAAACTCCACAAACACCTTCAATGATCACATTCTTGCACTCAGGACCATTTTAGGACCATGCCCACTACCCTGGAATTTCCATGTTTGCACACAGCAAACCACAGAGAAGCAACCCAGTCAGTGAACTGCCAGTTCCATGGATGCAGAGCAAACTCAGTGCAACAGTAAAAACAAAGAGCTTGACTATAGAAGACAGCTCAGAAAGCAGGTTGGATGAAATACAGATTTTTAAATGGTCAGACTTGATATCGGAGGTCTCTTCCAACCTAAACGATTTTATGATTCCATGACAGTAAGCCATGAAGAAACTTTTTTTCACAGAAGCTCTTTCAGGACTTAAAAGAGCCTGTGGGAGAAGACACTTCTGCCCTACCCCTTCCATGTCACAGCTACATTGAAACAACATGCAGTTGGAGAATAAGCAATGCTGGCTGTGAGAAAGATGCAGCTGGCATCTACCCAGCTCCCAGATCTAGAGGAAGTGTCCCATTTTTCAGGTAACCTTTTATCTATGCACCATGGGATTTTCAACTGAGGCTGGCCTAGCTCAGTGATTCTCAAATATTTTTCTCATGAAAGCACTCAAAAGGGATTGTGAAGTGATGGTAGAAAAGCTTTAGAAGTGCATAAGCTGAAGACATCCTGCCTACTCCTGGGACTCTTGGGTTTCCATGGAAGCCAATAAAGGATAACACTTTAAAGAAGTTTGAGGAACACTGGTCTAATCCACAGATTAAAATATTTGAAGTGACAGAGGGCAAAATAAGAACAAGGAAAAAACAATGTGAAAGAGGACAGAAGAAGAAGCCAAGAACAGTCTGTAGAGGTCAACAAAGAAGTGAAATGATGAAAGAAGACACTATACTGCAAAGGAAGAAAGTCAGAAAAACAAAAACCAGAACACGGCTAAGTAAGAAAATGCTATGGGAAGAAGCAAATTTTGGTCATAGCTGATAACATTTCCATGCATGCTGTTTCTTTTCCTTGGAACCCTTCCCTTCAAATGCTGAACAAGGAGGATACCTTGAGGGAGTGACAGTAGAAGTTTTGAGTAGACAGTAAAAGTACAGCTGACTATTAAACAGAAAGAAAAAGAACCTAAAATTTGGTGCATGTGCATGATTGCTAAGGATTTAGCAGATTGGGCATATATATTCTTGAAGAAAACTGTTATCAATTCAGAAGAGACTCAAAAAATGTGTGGAAGGTATCCTTTCCCATCATAGAGGTTATTTACTATAGACTGCATATCCTCAGTTTGGTTTTCACAAGTTTTTCCAATATGTATTTAGTATCTTTCAGTCAGCTCTCCAAATATGGAATATTTTGCTCTTAGATAATGAGGTGAAAACCAAACTCGCAGCATGAAATCTGACAAACCCAAGTCCAGAATTCCTTTATACTTTCATGTATTGAAAAAGAGTAATGAGTGACAAAAAAGGGCAAAAATATTACCCTTCAATACCATCCTTTTTCTGTCAAAGCCAATATGATGAGTTGTGAGAGCACAGCACTGGGACACCAGGGAATGGGAGACTGCTCCTGGCTCTGTTTCCAGCCTTAAGGTTTGTCTTGGTTAAGATGCTTGCCTGTCTGTGCCTGAGTTTCCTGGACTAAAAAGACAGGATAATGATATCGACCTTTAAAAAGAGCTTTGAATCTACTGATCAAAAGTAGTATATAAGCATTGGCTTATTATTATTTTGGTTACTGAAGTGAGTTGAAGGGATTCTGGTGACTTTTATCAAAATTTCTTTTATCAGGCCCCAGAATCCTACCCGAAGGACAAAGTTTCTCAAAATTCAGTTGTGAGGACACACATATGGTAAGTCAAAGGCTGGTGCATACCCTCAGATACCACAGAGTTTTCTTGACTACAACAGAATTTCAAAAGACACAAAAGTAATTTCTGGACTTGCAGAAGAAATAGTGTACTATGCACCATTAGTACATTTACCACAGCAATTAGACACTACCATGATGTTTTCAATCAAACTGGCCTAATGCAAACAAAGACACCAAAAGGTGAAAGGAGGCAATGAGGAATGAAGAAAGCACTTTTCTCAGGAAGGTATTACACACACCCACCCGAGCAGCAGAAGGACACTCCTCTGCTATGAGCCAGCACTGCCCTGGGCACCTTAGGTTGCTGTGGTTAACAAACCCAACCCTTCCGGGTGCCTTCCCCAGCAGCAGATAAATAGCTGCATCAGAGATACTCCTTCATTTAGAAAGTTTTGGGTTTGGGTTCTGCATTAGCTTCATCCTTGAAAAGTTCCAGCTCTTAAGTCCATCCCAGCCTACCACACTGGCATGGTGACTGTCTCTTATTGTCCTGGTCTACATAGTTTGCTATGATTCTTACAGGTTAGGAAGAACCCCTGATGCCTTTGACCTAACACATAATTATAATACATACAAAACACGATTTTATGAGGAAAGTGCTTCTCTGGGTGTCACTACTGCATGCTATTTACCAGCTGCTACATTTAAGCTAAAATTCCTTTGGTATTTGATATTGATGAATGAAGTGAATGTACACTCTAGGACACTTCCTGCTGCAATACCACTCCATCTGCAAGACCGTTCCAAGGAACATTGTAGGACTACAAATAAAAGGTCAGTTCTGTAACCTGCAGTTTTCAGAGTGAGCCCAGTGAAGTTCCACACAATCCACACAGAGGTAAAGCTTGGAGTAATCTCATGGTAGAGCGGGTACATGAGGGTTTGTTGTGCTGATGGTACTTCTATACATAGTCCATCTACTCATGCAAATAACGTCTTAAAGCATTTAAATGATCCCTATCTATTCCACTGGTAAAATTTGTCACTGGCAAAGACATGTGACATCTTTTCCATTAGCTTTTTTCTGTAATGTGACACAGGCAAATTAAAAAGGTTCTTTAACGTACATCTCCTTCAGTACTGATGTGGCTGAGACCATGGCAAATTAAATTTTATAAATTACAACTGCTGTGCTTTTTGCCATTTATGTCACTATATATTCACAATTTCCTCATCCCAAGGAGCACAAACAGCCTTGTCAGCTTCATTTGTACACTCCTGTAAGAGATGAAAATTGCAAATATTGCAAGGAAAAGTTTTAAAATTTAAAATGCTAAACAGCTTTCCATTAACACAGAAAAGTTGTATATATTGTATCTCTGCTCCCAAATATTTATCTATACCTACAGAGGACATCATTGCTGTACATGGTATTTGTACACAAGCATGCATGTGGGTATAAAGCACCCACCACTGAACAGTCATCTCAAGGCACATGATACTAATAAAAATATACAAAACCTGAAAATACACCGGTATTTAAAGGAATAAGAAGGCCTAAATAAACATGAAGTAACACCGTGTCATAAATATCTCACCAAGATCGAGGGCCTGATTCTGCCTGGGCTCCCACCCGCTAATCACTTGTGTGCAGACACAGCCGTGGGTGCAATTTCAGCTCTCAGATTTTCCTCCTGTAGCTTTTCCCCCCTTGTTATCTCAGTAGACATTTTCACTTTGGTGAGATATTGAACTACCATCCTGCTACACATTCTAGGAATATGCACGCAGCAAGCAGCTCGGCATCAGCTCACACATGAACAGCCTTAGCTCCCATAAAATATTCATTCATTTAAAAAATATTTGCACCCTGCTGTCAAACTTAGACAAATTCATACTGAGCCTCAGAAAATAGCTGTTTTAATGGTAAATGATGTTCCAGAAACCTCTTTCAGGCTAAACACTCTCGTCAAAATTATTTTAATAAGAAAGATTAACAATTTCAACATTAGCTGCTAATCCCCTTTCATTTGAAACTGTGCTGATAAAATTCTTTGCTTGTCATTCAAATAGTAAGTAATAATTATAGATTTGGGGCCTCCATCTCTTGCTTCATTAATAGTAAATTGCATGGAAGTCTGAAGCATAAAGTCAGCTTTGATACATCTCAAAATGCAATTTCCATAGCTTTCCTTAGCTATGTACAATTAATTACAGAGTTAATAAGGGGAATATGTTAATGAAAGGGAAATTATTCACTCAGACCACCTGGTCTTATCAAATTTCTTTAATATGTTTCCTTCTTTCTGTGAATTTGCATGACAGCAAGAACACAAATCATGGTGTGCGTTGCGAGTCCTTTTTTTTTTTTTTTATTTGCAACCAGCTAAAGTCCAGTTCAATTAAATACAGAAAGAATGAAAGAAGTAGTCAGCAGTACATAACTGACTGCACTTGTTTTCTCCAGTTTAGTACCTTTTTAATTTTAAAATAAAACTCCTTAAACAGCTTTATAATTACCAGACTCTCTTCAATACTTAAGTACAAATATAATGCATCCAAAAAGGAAACATTGTCATCTTTTATGTTCTTTAAAGAAATGTGCTGCATGTGCACGTACTTAATAAAAAAGAAACAGGCTTCAATTCTCTGCACTCAGACAGCTACTAGAGCTTAGTTGCTATGTGCAGTAGGGTTTTTGGATGTTCATGGGAATATTTTAGTTGGTACAAGCAGTCCAGTCAGAAGGTGGCAAACCTTCACATAAATCATCTTAAAAATAACACAGTTGTGATACATAGTTGGAGAAATGTATTTTAAAGATGGGTCAAATCCAGAAACCAACCATCTCCAACAAACCTTAATGGATTTACTCCTGACCAGACAGAGGACAGAAACATTTTAGGACCTGGACACCAGCCCTCATAGTCAATCCAGAAAGAAAAAGGCCAGAGAATAATTTCTAGAGCAATGGCAGGTCATGCTTGGAGGAGGTGATTCTTGTGAGCAGTTTATCACCCCTCCCTTCTATTCTTGGTTCAATGCAAAGGTCCAACATGCAGCCAGCAACAAGAGGCAGACCATAATTCTCCCTTGCTATGAATAGGGTTTTCTTGGCCAGCTTGGCAACCTAAAGCAGCATTACCTCATGAGTTTAGGAGAAGAGGATAAGGGAGACATGACAGCATTGAGGGAGAGCTGCCAACTAGAAAAAAAGTAAGATATTACTCTGGTCTGAAACAAAAGGACAGTTACATAAAGGAGACAAACTCATAGTAAAATTATGTCTTTTATAAAGACATACTGGGGTAGGGATGTAATATTTGAGGGTAGGGATGTAATATTTGAGGGCAGAATACTTTACCTGGTTTTGACCAAAAAGTGAAACAGTCCTCTTTTATTGAATAGCAAATACTATATCATCCACAAGCAAACTTCACAGATTATTTTAATGTTTATCTCCTTATTTAAAAATGTTTCCACAGCTGTGTCGTGGGTGCATATGCAAAATTTGATCATCACAGGAGCATTCTGTCTGTGTCCTACACATCAAATTTTCCAAATACCACCCAAATTCTGTTACCTTACTCAGAAAACACTGCCAAATTATGGTCTAATCCCAGACGGAGTTGCAGAAAGCAAAGTATAAGTTTTTTTAAATCTTGCCCTGAAGATGAGCCTAAGCAGATTTTTTGAATCAGTGGAGGGATTGAACTGTCTTCATTACAAATAACCAGGCCACGTCCAGTAACTTCTGCTGGCATGGCCCACACAAAGAGAAAGAGCTCTCCAAAATACTGATGGAGTTCTCATTGGCATCATAAAATGCAAGTGACACAGCAGTGCAAAAACACAGTGCCAATATTATGTCTCTTCCTTGGAAGTATCATGTAACAAGCCCCAGTCTCACCTTGAACTCTTACACATTTTGAGAATCTCTGAAGCTGTAGTCCCATCTACCACACGTCACTGGATCTTAGCAGTGCACCATGTCTAGCAACCCATGTGAGTCATTTCTTTACCCCACAGTGAGTCAAAACTCAGCACCTTCTCATATCTGAACTCTGCCACCAGCTCAGAAATACTCTGTAACATATATAATTGTCTTGGGTCTCCTGCCTGAGAAGTCTTCCTGAACCACACTTTCTAGTATCATTCTCCTTCCAAATAGGCATTTCCACCTGTTAGACCCAAAATACGATTAACTGCTGCATCTGCTACAATGAGTTATCAAGGATTTAATGCATGACGTTAGCATGCACAGTAGAACAAGTACAGCAAGAGCACTTCATCACTGAGGATGCATTTGGAGCCGAAAGACAAGATCTCCTGGATTAATGTCCATCTCCACGAGACTCCATGGTTCATGAGACTCGGAAGAAACAGAGTATCCAGTAATATTCCTTGTCTCCAACCTGAAGTATCAAAACTCAGATCTTTTTCATTAAATGGCCATCTCTTGCTACTTGCTACAGCTGATACTTGTCTCGCCTTGACATTACCTGGATGTCCTCTAGAAATGCAACAAAGCTGGGTGAAACTGGAAAAAGTCCAGATAGCCAACAAGATTTGTTTCAGCCAAGAAAATGATCCTTTCTTTTTACTTGGTGCACACAGTTGCATAACCTAGTTTGGTGTCACATATTTCTCCCAATGTAACACTTTTAAAATTAGTACTCTAGAATATTAGGAGAAATGTTTTGTCTTTCTACTAAAAGCCTTAGGGAATTATATAAGTTAGCTAAAAGTGTCCAACAAAAGCAGCTTAAACAAAGCTGGAATAAACACTTTACAGTCAAACGACAGAGCAAGATGTAGTCACAGAAATTTGGTGAGTTATTTCTAATCATACATACATTAGGGGAAAACAACTGACAGGGAAGAATTTTGGGGGAAAAAAGATTTTGAAATCAATTTCATACCATGTTCAAGATGAATGTTTTTCTCAATTTAATACTGACTCTGCAATTGTCATTATTTCCTAAGGCCCATTCAACAAAATTAATATAGAAAATGGGGAGCAACTTATGATGAAACAAATAAAAATGGAAGAATCAAAGGGTTCATGAATATTTTTTCGAAGTTTTATTGATGAAATCTATGTAGTACATACATCCATTTATTAGATTTATGGCTCTATTAGTAGAGCTGCTTCCATATGCCACAAGATTTTTTTCACTTTTCTTTTTCTTTGCTCTTATATGTCAAGTCCCAGCTTTAAACAAACACAGGCAAATGTTTCAAAATAACTTAAACATTTAAGGAGAGAAAAAAATATGTAAAATGAAAGGATAAACACTATTTCATCAGCAGAAGATCTTTCAGGAGGCAGCCCTCTCTGCTTGTCCCTAAAAGCATGACAGCTCAGGAAGAGATGGGTAAAGATTTTCCCATCCACAGTGTTTATGTCTTTTAGGGATATTGGCTGTCCTGTCACTGAGTAATGCAATACACAACAGCCCTTTCCCTTGTGACTCCTCCTGTCCAACTGTTCATGACGAAATGGCCTTTAGGGCCAAAACCTTCTTGGGACTTAATTTGGTGAGACTTCTACAACTATTTATACTGGCACAGCTGAAAGATAACTTGGGGTTTAGATCCACTTAGCACCCGTGTAAGGAGTTTATGCTTTTAGCTTAACTTTGCCACTGACTTGTTTCCCTTCCCATGTGAGGATTTTTTCCTTCATTTTCTCAGTTGCAAGTTTTTTTTAAACAGGGTATTTATATCCTTGAGATGCATGAAGAGGTATTAATGCTGGTAGAAGGAGATGGTGGGAAAAGGAAAAAAATATTAGAACCCATTTAATAATCAAACAAATGATTGTGACAAAGACCTTGTTTTCCATACCTGCACTCCTCACCTTTGTCCCTGCCAGCATTAATCACCTCTGCAGCATCTGTGTCCCCAGGCAGTGCAGTGCACTCATGCCCTGCATGCTGCTTCGCTCAGGGAGTGTTTAGTGTGCATACGGATTAAGGTCAAGGTGGAAAGTACACCTGCTTCTAGCTCAGTGCTATTTGTCCTTACATGCTGGAGCTTCTCTCTTTATTTAGAGGAGTGTGTTTAGATGCCTTTTGCTCCCAATTTTATTGCAGCTTTAAGAATAAAATCAAGGAATTTCAGCAAGATGTAGTACAGGATCTAGCAAATACCTTCTCTTGTTGAAATGTGTCTTCAGTCACTCAGTTCTACGCTCTTCCATATTCAATTAAAGGAAAACCTATAGCTGCTACCCTATAGAACTTATTTTAAAAGGAGTTCATTTTAAAAAATGAGAGTGAGGGTAAATTGCTTAGAAACCATCAAAAAGTTACAGTTCACAGAGTACAGGATACCAATGTTATCAAAACACCCCAGGTTCAATCTTGGAAACTATTTCCTCCTTGTTACCTTTCGCAGTCCTATAGCAATCCTGCCACTGATTCAGCATCAAAACTAAAGTGGATGCAAAATTCAGCACCTGGGGTTTGCCGGGTTTGGCAGCACCAGGCCCCCACCCCATGGCCCCAGCTGAGGTTGTGTCACCTTCTGGGACACAACCTGTCCCAGGAATTTGAGCGAAAGTTCTCATATGAGGCCATCCTTTACTCCTCTGTGGTGAATGTCCTTCTGGTTTTACAGGTATACTGCCAAATACAAGGGGATTAAGCAGACTTGTATCTCCTAGATAAAAGGCCCTAGATTTCAGGCTCTAGATCATCTGTTCCCACTGCCTCGTTCAGCCCAGGGGTGAAACTTTCTTCTCCTGAAAATTACATCATCACAAACAATCACAGATTATTATTATTTCCAATACATAAAGCAGTTTCATACCCTCAAGGAGAAGACTCCTCAAACTTCAGCTTACTGAAAAAGACCTTTTGTAAACTGACACTTTCCGGAATTCTAATTTATGTATAATGCTCCAAATTTTGCATGTCTGTCTTTGCAAGGAAAAAACCTGCAAAACACAGAAAATCACTTCTGCTTCTGCAAATTCCCTCCCTTATATGGTATTCAGGTAACAACCTCATAATGTTATCATCAAAAGCATACATTCCCTTCTTGCAGTATTGTTCTTCATTTAAAACCTCATAAAAGATTATTTTAACCAAAAAAGCATGGTAATACATGAAGCAGATGTAGGATCCAATCCACCTTGGTGCTGAACTTGTGCTACTCCACAAACGAAAGAGACTCCTTCATGTAAGCTTCAAACATCAACTGGAATGTGCAGGCACAAAGGAGGCATCTCAAGAGAAATCCACTCTCTGCCTAATTCTCTGGAGACCTTCATAGCCACCCACTCACTTCATCAACTAGAAGGGGAATTTATGGCCTCAAGTCAACACCAACACTTCATTAAGTGCCTAAAATATAGGAGCCCAAGTTAGGGAGGCTAAATCTCTCCTGATCACTTTTAAACCCCCTCTGGTTTTCTTGCTGGACTGCAAACAGAATTGTTGCCCTTTATTAGAACTTCTCTTGTCAGCTGAAATAGAGACATACACATGAGAATAAAGTGGGTGGAAATTTAGTTCTAAGTTCCTATTTCCCTTGTTGTGATCTTCTGAAAAATGTTTTCTTGCAAAACAAGTGGTGACTGAAATGAGGGCACGCATCCTGAGCTGTTGCTCATGCTGAAACCAGCCAGTCAGTGTCACAAACATGACGGCATTAAACATGCTCCTCTAATTACGTTTTCCAAAGTGCTTGGATTTTTTAGAAAGACAGAATCAAAATGTGCCATATGCGCCACCCTCCTGTTAGAAATGTGATGAAAAAGACAGTGAAAAGGAAAAAAAAAAGCTCTGAATGTTGTTATCGCTGTCCTTCTGGGCCTCCTGCGCCCTCCCTGCTTCCTCCTGCCAACAGCTCAAACCACCTCACAGTGCTGTCAGCAGTGCAGAGGCATTGCCTTTGCTGCACAGGGAAGTGGCAGAAATGAAGGATTTTTCACTTTGAAGGCTGGTTGCAGTCTGAGTGAGGAGAGTGCCCCACAGCCACAGGGCTTGAAAGAGTCCTGGTTTCTCCACACCTCGAGCACTATAAACAATGGGCTAACAACAAGTGGCAAGTCCTCCAAGAGAATAGCACCTGTGGCCAACCCAAGTTCCAACAAACCCTGAGGTGACTTAGATATGTCTGCAGGTATGACTGATAGCGTTTTCCAGCAAATTAAACAGCTTTACAGAAATATATCTGACCAATGGTACCCCTGAATAAGATTACATGGAGTCATTCAGCAGTCACACACTTCTAAGCTATTTTCATTGAAGTTTTTTTCTGTTTATGAATCAAAATTAATTATTTGCTGCTGCCACTTTACACAGTAATCCACTGTTTTGTTTTCTCTAGGGACATCATGGCACCTAGGAGCAATAAGGACTGAGGAGCCTTAGCTCAGCTAACTACCCCTTCACTGAAAATTGTAGAACTCAAAACTGCATTTATAGACCTCTAAGTGCATTTACCCAGTAAAGCAGAGGGTATTTGCCATTCTTATTAGGCCCCTTGCTAATACTTCTCATTGCTTTTTTAGGCACTGAGACATTTTTCAAAGAAAATATTGACAAAATTTAAAAGGCAAAAGGATTGTGGCAGTGGGAAATGAGAAGAACTGAGAAATGTTTTGTGCTGAACGGTATAAAAGTTGCAAAGTGGCCCCTCACTCTCCCCCACTTGTATCTGCAAGGCAAAGCCAGGAAGAGTTCATCTCCCGTGAGTTGCTTCTGCTGCTGAGGTCCAACAAGCCACGTCATCCCCAGAAGGAGAGAAATTCAGGTAAATAAGGTATTACAGATATGTGCATTTATTTTTGAGCAGAACATAAACTGGGTCAGCTCTCCAGTTTCACTGTGACCCACGGTGACACAAAACATGAGCATTTCTGATCAAGTCCAATCATCTGCTTCTGTGCTGTAGCTGAGGGATGCTGATCCTTCCTCGTAAACCTAACCCAGCTTCGCCTTCGGCAAATCTTGTATTTATGGTTTAACTACTTCCTTAAGTAAACATCCCACTGCCTGCCTGACCCTCCTATTAGGCTTGCCCTGATAGCGAAGCTAAATGCATCCTTGCAATGCTAACACATATTTTCTTCCTAATTGTATCATCTGAGGCCATTAAGAACAATTTTGCCCCATCCTGTATGCCACAGCATACAGGCAGACTCCCCTGAATCATTGATTTTTGTTTGTTCAGGTTAGACTCAACAAATTAACTGTTTTTACTCTCTCTGTGTGGTTTGCACTCTCAAAACACTACAGCATTTCTTTACCCTTCTTTGAACCCTTACCATCTAAGATATAACATCTGCTTTTAGATAGTTAACACATGTATGAGTTCATTCAGGGTTAAACAGGACTGACTGAATTATGGACACTGAACACCATAACAGTGATCTTGACCAATCTGATTATTTTTTAAAGTTTATTTATTGCCATATGAAGAAAATTTTTTCTTGCAATTTTGCAGAAATTTGCAGAACCAGACTAAGTGGTTCCCATATGCAACTTTCTCTCCTTTAAGCATGATTTTGAGATGATTTCTTTATGTTTCCCAGTAATATCGCTGAAAACAATTTTTCTCAATTTGAAGTAGTTGAAACTGTTTGCAAATGTTAAATGCATATTTCCATCTACATGGGAAATTTTGCTCTTATTTCCATACAAATATATTGCCTCAGAACTTTTTGAACCTTGTCTAAGAATTCGTACTTATTTTGACGTTGGGCAACTGGAGACGTTTGGAGGTTCCCCCCTCCCTCCCCCCATCAAGTATTTTACTTAACTATGAATGGAAATCGAGTGAATTTTGGTTATCGTTAGGAAAAAGTGGAACAGTCAAAACCGTAACAAATGATTTTGTCAAGGGAGCAACCCTTCCAAACTGCACTTGTCTACCAGTTATTAACATAATAATTAATTAATTACTTTTGGGAGGGGGATGGCAGAGATGTATTTACTCAGGATGATGTACTCTGAGGAAGTATCTGGTTTAAAATCCCGCCATGCTTTTGCTCAGTTTTACAGCTGACCCGATCAACACTGAAGGACTTGGCTGAGATCAAATTAGGTCTTTGGGTTTTGCCTGCCTTCATTCCTTTCTCCATTATGGGAGGTTGGCTTATAAGAACTTGAAAAATACCTCAGAAGATAGTACTTTCAAATATAAGTCCAGAAAAAGAAAGAAGTTTAACAATTACGGCCCAAAACTATGACATGATGGAGAGAAGTTCCCAAAAGCATGGCAAACAATCAGCTGGAAAAGGTGCTTACTTTAGGTAAAAGCAGAAGTCAAATACATAAAGCAAAATAACACAGCTTTTGGTCAAGTTCTTCACCATCACCTAACTTCTACTCAGCTAACGTCAATGCACTCTAGAAAGACAGTAAATATTTAAAGAAGACTGGAAATAAGGCACAAGAAATGGAGGATTACTCTACAGCTCTCCTAGCAGGTCAGAAACAAGCTTCACCAGTCCCAGCCACTGGACTCTGACTCTTACACAAAAAAAACTCTTCATACATCCATCTTCTACACTGATCCTGGTTTCAAGCTGCACTTGGAAGTAACCCAAGTTTTCCAACACAGACTCCATCAACAGAATATATTTGGGTCATTTCAAACAGGAGAAATCCAGCTTGGAAGAAATTCATCCAAGGACAAAAAAAAAAATCCAAGCAAGGCTCAGAAGTCAGATTCCTTTCCTTTTCTAAGGGTGACAGAAACAAATTGCTCCATATCACTAATCTTCTGTTGCCTTCTCAGCTCAGATACCTCCACACATTGGAGACACATGAGAAAAAGCAGTGAGCTGATCAGAAATTTGGCAGCTTTCTTCAGTTGTCCAAGCTGAGGTAAACATAAATTAATAGGACAAGAGGACACCACAGGGCTTATCTTTTTTAAAGCTGGCATGCATATGCCCAAGATGAAAGAATGTTCCCCAGAGAAGAAAAAAAAAGATACAACAAAAAAGAAATGGAAATAAAAATCCCTTTAGTTTTAATTATATGAAGTTAAGATTACCAGTGAAGTTCAGGAATATTTCCTACCTTTTGAAAAGACATCTTCCCTGTCTTTAAAAGCTACCTCTTTCCAAAAGCTGCGCGGGTGCCTAAAATTCTGACGCAATTTCTCATGCCATGAAGACAAAAGTGCCTTACCAGGATCATGTGACCGGTGGAGATGTCCATGTTGGACTGGACCGGCTCCTCACACCAGGACGATGTGCTGCTCCGGGCTGAGGGGCTGGGGATGGGCCCATCGCTGAACTGAGAGGAAACGCTGTTTATTCGGGAAGAGTGCAGGGGCTCCGGGCGATCAGAGGTTTTCACTGCCATGCGCTGGCGGCATAGCTCCTAGAGAGGGAGAGAGAGAGAGAGGAGGAAACAACCTACGGTTAACACTAATTACAGGATAGAGTCTACTAAAGACATATGATTTACAATATGTTTCCAGGGCTGGAAGTGTTTTCCCCCCTCACTGCAGTAATTTTTGGGCGGCTGTCTGTTCTGTGAAGCAAAGCTACAAAGAGATGCTCAATGAAATTACTACACGATGACTACCCTAACCTTTCAAAAGTGCAATTATGACTGCACGCACATCTCCATAGAGATAACCAAAAATCATATTTTGGAGCTTGACTCCTCTAACAGATCTACTTTTTTTTCTCCCCCTAATATCGCCCCACGTTCTGCAAAGCCACTTTTGAACCACACAACCTCCTGAAGTTAATGGGGTTGCACGGGAGTAATTGAGAGCACTGCTTGGCCCTGGATATGCAAACTCAGCAAGCTCAAGGCAACTGAATTGATGTGCTCTCCAGTGTAAATCCTAGTTGATAGATGCCTCATTTCTCTTCATTAAAACAGCAAACTCGCAACACTTCCTCCCTGATGTGGGGCAGAGAGGATGAAGAATGACATTAACGAAGAATAAAAGCAGAAATCTGTCATTGTATTGTTTAAGCAGCTTTGGTGAAGAAAGAAAATTCAAGCTATCACACACACTAATGCAAGTCATGTTGAAACACCAAAATAGATAGCACTGGGAATACGTATTTTCAGTTGCTCTCATGCATAGAATTCATGCAAAAATACAGAATTCTGGTTAGGTAACAGAAAATCCTGCCAGTAAAACCAACTCCCGATAGTATAAAATTCTGATTCTAGCAGGATGAGCAGACCCACAGTTACATGGTCGTGTTGTGATGTTAGAATCAGCTGTGGTGGTGAGATCACAGACATTGTAACGAAATTACAATTTGCTAACATATGACTATTGGCCATGAGAGGTACTTGGCTGCCTGTGGCACCCAGCAAGACCGGCGAGTCTATAGGACGTGGCCATATTGCACACGCGGCGTGGGTACACATTTGTCTCAGATTACTCATTCTGCACAGATGAGTACCAAGGGCACAGTCTCTTGCCTCAGGCTAACAAAATAATACAGGCTGAAGAATTCATACAATTGAAATGCCATGGCTTCTGTTTTCTTATTCATTGATAATTTAGTTGCAGCCCAAGTGCCATCAGTAGGATGATCTGAAAACCATTATTTATCAACTGCAATAAAGTCTTCTTTTCAGACAGGAGTTAGAAATATAACTTAAGACTATGTTTGGGGCTCTTTTTAACCTTGCAAACTTTAGGACACTGAAGAGGGATCCTAATCCATGCAGCAGCAAGCATTCAAACAAACTCCCTGAAACCATCATATTGAGCCTCGTCTTGTCACCACACGACAATGATTAAAGACCCCTCCAAATATTCTTTTCTACCAAAACTTCTGTCTTACTTGCCATTAGAGATGCTTATGTGGACTTTTACTATTTGATGATGTTTAATACAGTATGTGTGTGTATATATAGATATAGGCATGCATGTACAAATTAAGATACACTGAGATGAAATTCGTATCATTTATAAACAGGATATATTTCACTGCCTGTTACAGAAATACAGTCAGAAGAAGCTTGAGAATGACTTGTATGTGATGTCAGTTGTTGGAACAACTGTACAGAAGACTGTCCCAAGTGAAACTGCTACCTGACTCCGTCACTGCATTTTGTATATTTATTAATTTCTCTATGCCATGAAAGAATTTTTCTAATCTTTACCAAAAATAGGGGTTTTCCACACATGAGTAGAATGTATTCTGTCACTTGGTACCTTTGTAGCTTCCTACTAACCTTAACAGGAAAAATATTGGAAAAAAAAAATTAAACTTCAAAATTACGTTGACTTGAGTCACATATACTGGTGTTAGATAGGTCAGTTAAACTATCAGTATTAAACCCAAGACTTTTTAATAAAGCAAAAAATGTCATTGTATCTCTTATTTTTAAATATAGGGACAAAGAAAAAAACCTCTTTTTCTCCTTTTCTCTGAAGGATCACACACTTCTTAAGAAAAGATAGCAATAGTCCACAATGACTATTCCTAACCTCAGAATGACCTTGCAGTAGTGTAATTTCAAATCCCTGCTTTTAGCAGATTTTGGGAAAAGTATAACAGAGCGGAAACATTTTAGACAGAAAAATAAACCTACAGAAAACCAAAAAGCTGCTCAGATGTTTAGATATCAGCCATTCCCAGAGGGAATGGTTTATTGGACTAAGCAAAAGTATAATAAGTAAAGGTATAAAAATAAGAGGTCTATCACGTAACTGCTAGAAGGATGTGTCTTCTGGCTAGCATGCCATGTGGCATTGATATGAATTTATTATATTCTAATAGACATCCTGCCACTTGACTCACCCCAACTCTGTGCTAACAATAGCATTTGTACTTAAACAGGATCTTTGTTTTTAAGTTGATCTGTTCCTGCTGTTCATATCGTGCCTCAAGTCATAATCCTCTGCTTTTACAAGTGGTTGCTGTGGAAAGGATTATAGACCTCTGCTAACAAAAAAGAACTGAGATCAAGTGATCTCTAAGAAATTAATGTGCCATTTTTACATGAATTATAATGACAAAAGAAACAACATTATAGACAACTGGAATAGGTTGTGGAATAGATTAGCCTCTAACCAAAAATATATTTTTGGACATGAAGTATTTAATATGGTGCTAAGAAATGTTGTTTTAAAATTAAGTTTAACATGTTCATGGTCCTAATGGAAGGTGAAGTTGAGAAACATAACAAATTTAAATGTGTTTAAAAAAATGTACCTGATCTCAAATATTAACATATTTCTTTCCTGACTTACATAGAACCAAAACCATTATTCCCAGAACTGCTGTAACTGTCAAATACCTCAAACAAAGCAACCACGTCACTGCACTCTGTTGTAAAAAAATGTTTAATGTAAACAGGAAGGTCAAATCATAGCTGAAGTAAAAACACCTCTGAATTTCTTGACTGGAGTTTTAAATCTCCATGACAATGGGTTTTCCCCTGCCTGTAAACAGAAATTTTGGTTTGAATTTATTTCCAGATTAGTCTGACAGCCCTCGACAGCTCTTCCTTCCCCCATTCTCAGCCAGCCATCCCTGGCTGAGGAACCTGCCCCATCCCCCCCCCACACATCAGCCACCTCAAGACAACTACAGCTTCTGCTTCTCCAAAGCCACCTCTCTGCTAGCCCAACCATTCCAGCTCCCACTTGGGTTTCTAGCCAGACACTGCAGGGATAACATGTTTAAGACCACCATATGCAAATGCTTTGATGCATGGGGTGTTTTGGGGAGCCCTATGGGTTCCTCCAGGACATACAGACAAGGAACATCCAGCTCAAAGCAGGGAAACACCTAAATGTGATTTGGCCTTGAGATGGTCATCAAGGTACCCTTCCTATAAAAGGCATTGGGAATAGTGGGGTCTCAGGGTGTGAGGTGTTTCACACCATCCCTGGGCACTTACTGAGCTGGCATCTCCTCACAAATGCACAAAGCCCTAGCTGGTTCAGACGCTCGTTAGTATGATACCTGTTAGCAGTGCACTTCTCTGCATGCTCAGGTATGCTCTGCCTTCCTCTCCAAAATCTTTACCCTCACAAGCGTTTTGCAAATCAGCCATTTACCAAACCACAACTAGAATTCAAACTTGACTAAAATGTCAAAGCTTCACACTGTGAGAATGACGAGAACTGTATCTCTGTATTGTCTCAGCCATTAAAAACATTTTCTAAGAATAAATTCAATTTACTGCTGCATTTCTATATTTAGCAGAGTGGCTGAGACTATTTCTGCCATGCTGCGACTCAGTAATGTCTAGCCATTGTTTGTGTATAGTTCGAGTGCCATTCTTCATTTAAAAACATCATTTACACCTAAAAAAGCAACCGTAATGCATACAGTGAAAGATGAAGAAATGATCCTCCTGACCTTCAGGCTATGATCTAATGGATGGGTTGGACATAAACATTTATTTAAAAGGTAATTTGAAGTTTACGACATTATTTCCCATCACATGGGAATTGCTATCATACTGAGGCACTTACTCTGTTTTTTATTTCCCAACATTTATTATCAAACTTATGTGGTGGTCACATGCAGTATATAATGGAGAAGTAATATCGCTGTATGACAGAAACTGCCATAACCAAGATAAATATTCTGTAAATAATGTTGAGTTAAATGAGTTCAAAGTACAGCAGCATGATCATCTGTAGTGAGCTTTTTATTTGACACACAATTGATAACCTTAAACAAACCATAAACAGTATTCTTGGGAAAACCCTGGACCTCTTCACAATGAGGTTCTAAAATGTCCCTAATATTTGGCTGGCCACACAGAGACAGGGAGAAGCATGAAGTGCAACTATTTCCTCAGGTACAACAAATAGATTTTCAAATCCATACATTCCACTTGTGAATGAACCACTCTGCTGCATAGTTTATTCACATTTAAAGAAGGGCATTAAGAGCATTGCTGCACCTCCTAGACAACAACTGGGAGCCAGTCTTACCACCGTGTTTTGTTAGATGGGTCTCTCAACCTGAAGAGGTGAGAAAGTCTCCTCTCAAACAAGGAGGCATCAAGTCTGCTCAGAAATGGAGCCCACAGATACCTGCCCAGGCCTGGTTTGGAGATGTGACTTGCTTATCAGCAGAAACGTTAGGCCACGTCACCAGCCAGTGACAGGAGCTGTGCTTTCTGCCACGTGGCTTCGTGATGCACAGCAGCCACTGGTGTCACAGAAGGGCAAGACAGCAAAAGATAACTCAAGAGAGAATTTTATGTGTCATCTACTGGAAAATCCACTTAAGGAAATCGGAAAATCCATTAAAGCCACACAGTTTACTAAAACATTCGGTTTTAGAGAGAAATCTATGTATATGCCCCGGTAAGGATTAGGAGTATAAGCAACCACAGATCTAAAACCAGATGTAACTCAGGCTTGAATGGGTAATATTGAATCTTTTCCCTTGCTTTATTTGCAAAAATGGAATTTGAGAGCCTCAGGGTGACACAGTACAGGCAGGAGACCTGACTGGAGCATCCCAGTTAAGAGATGGCAAACATTCACCTCAGCTTTGCAGCCACTAAAGATGAGCCATTCCACCTCAAAGCTGCCTCCAGAGAGGATGTTGCAAATACTCAATGCAAATTCTCTAAGCAGTATCTTCATCTATTCCAAGTCCAGCCAGTGACCACAGCACATGAATCATTCTCCTCTAGCTGGTACCAGGTGCACAGTAAATGTTCAGTCCAAAGCAAACGAAAATAGCTTCATATCTAAAACACTGCTCTTCTTCCCCAGCCACTGTCACCTCAGATCTGACTAACAGGACATCTGGGATCTGAGGAAAATGTCAACTTTTAAGTTTATTTAGAAAAAGAAATATAATTTCATTACTACATATTAATGAAAATAATCTGTTTTGCAGCTAATCCCAAAATTTGCACAAAGCCAAAAATTAAGTCCAGGAAATAGGACTAACATTTCCATGCTTTAAAAAATTAAAATGGAAATCACTTGAGTTAGTCCAGAAACAAGTGTGTCACAATTATTTTCAGAATTAGCAATATACAAGAGAGAATAAACCTTTCCATGGATAATTATTAAGAAAATGCAGAGACACTAAACAAAGAAATTACTGCTTATTAAAAGTGATAGCTGAGTGTACACCAGGCCCTTCCAACCTGACCTGCCTAATATTCTATCAATCAAGAAACAAATCTGCTTAAGCAGGCATGACCACAAGAACACTGTGTTCATTTTACATGTGAAACAAACATATTTTGCAGAAATTTTGAATTAAAAATGCTGACACTTAATTCTAAATTATTTAAGGCTACACCTTTTAACAAAATGCAAGATGAAGATTAGGAATATAATCTATAAACTATGTTTAGAGGAATAAGACCTTTAAAATGCCTGTTTTTCTTCCCCTCAGCTTTAATACATTTAATTTAACAGTAGTCTCATTTTCCTTTTCAGGAGGCATTATTCACAGGATGAGCCGAGGTCTGTACGTACAGCCTGGATTTCACTGTTCTGCAATGGATGCAGTCATAAGACAATGAGATTTAAAAACCGAAAAAATAAGGTAATCTCTTTTTTTAACAAATGAATCTAGGACTACAAACATCATTATTCTCTAACTAAATTTGCCTAGTGTTACTACAGGGTGAAGCTAAAGTCATTTGGCTGCCTTTGTTTTGCTTTGGCATACTTAATATGCTTGCAGGTATTGTAAATTTAACTTAACTTATTTACTGTATTTGTAGCTTTGGGGATAATTACAGCTTTATTAACATTTATTTTTGAGTTACTGAAACATACTTTCAAGCTTTAGCTTAATTTTAGCATACTTTTTGTCCAGGAATAAAAGAGCGCTTTACATACGTGGAATATTTTTATGTATATTTTCTATCCTTGTCAGAAAAGGCAACTACTGATATCGGTGTCCCTTCAGAAAAAGGATAAAGGGATATATCAGAAAAATGTTTGAGAATAATATTTTGAAAGACACAGCATCAAAGGTATCATTACACATCTATACTCTGGCAATTCTTATTTTTCTAGACTTGTATATGATAGATCTTGGGAGGAACAGAAATGAAAAAAAAGAAAGAGAAAAAGAAGAAAGTAAAATCTATTTCTTTGATTGTCAATGCAGCCTCCATCTGTCCAGTTCAGTTCACTGTCTGCCCTCTTGTACCACACTCTGTATATCTGAATATAACTCTGAGTGTCGGGGTGGGGGGGGTTGTTGCTTTGATTGATTTTTAAATTACCTAAAAACCAGGGCTGCTGTTTCTTTTTGAGAGCATCACAGACAAATACAGGCTTGAGAATCATTCTCCTAACAAAACCCCAATGTTGATTGTGGTCTCGGAAATTAAAAATTTCAATTATTTTAGCTTTGTGTGTGTTTCCTGGTGATGACTCATGTAATTACGATTCCCCTTTCCTCATGTATACAAAGAAAGTAGAGGCCATGAGGCAAAGAAAATATGGCTAACTTTATATGGAAAAATTACTTCTTTTTTTTTTCTTTTGTATTTTTTTGCTTTATTCCCTCTCTGTAAATTCAAACACTTGCACAGTCTTATCCTACCAAATCAAACAAATGAAAAGCCATCATGGTTTTGTACACATCTCCAGGTGTCCAGCAGACATGAAAATTTCTGGCTTGCACAGAACCAAAGGTGCTGCCTATGCAATACACCTTGAGAAAATACTTTTACTTTTATTCTTTCAGTAACCTCTCATCAATGAGGAAGTAATCTGAATAGTCCTGAAGGAGGCCGACATCTCTGACATGGCTCACATTGCCAAGGAAGACATGACAGCAGAGGTCTAACAGTATTTCTCTGAAATAATGATAATCTTGCCCTCCAATCCATGCCAGGAAAGCACAGGTATCTTTGGGGATAATACTGCTTTCCAGAGGGTCAGTGAAAGAAGACCGTGAAGACCATGTTCAGGTTACTTGGCTGGGGAATGTTTTCCTATACAAAAATACAAAAGATCACTGGCTGGAGCTGCATATGACAGTTTAGAGCCTTTATTTCTAAAAGAGGAGTTTTGTGAAACAGGTGCCTGACTAAACAGGACTGCAGCACCCTGGACTTCACAAATAGGAGACACCAAAAGAAAGGTTGTTATTCTTTAGACTGATTTGAAAGACTACCTTCCCTACATGATGACATCATGGTGGCTTCCCTAAGGATTTAAAGAGACTACCTGGATGACTGCAAGGAAATCAGGGTCTGTTTCCAACAGGAAATACCTGCAAACTGTGGACCTGAAGTCATCTGAGACCTACTGGTGTAAAATCACCCAATTTTTTTCTCAGGGCGTTCCTGACAATGTCTGAGCTTCACAGGCCTTGCAGTTCAGAACACTGTAATTCTGGAAGAGGTGGTGCATCAGACTGACCTACCTGCCACAATAAAAAAAAGTGCTTTCAATCAGTGCTGGTTTCTAAATTGCAGTTCCCACATTTCAGCTATGCCTGCACGTAATGTTTTACAAGTATATGAGTATATGGCAGGTATGAAGCTGGAAGAGGAAAGATTTCTTAAAGGAGTAACCAGAGAGATAAAAAAGAACATGTAAAACACACTTCACCTTTTCCATGTTTTGTTCATATTAACTAACTCCAATACATGCTCATGAGGGCACAGCTGCTCCTTAATACGAATTTGCACAGAAAATTCACCACTAGCACAGCGAGAGCCACACAGCACAGTAGGGGTTACAAATAAACCATAGCAACAATTGAATTAACCTGAAAGGCCACGCAGAACCACGTGTAAATCCCCCGTGTATTTTGACTTTGTCTAACCCACCCAAAGCCCGACCAGCTTCCAGCAGATGCCAGCGCTCTTAAAGATAACTGCCACAAATGTTTCCTTTTTCACTCCCAGCGTTTATAGTTGCCTGGGGCCCAAAGTAGGCAAAAAATGCAATCCCAAGACAGCTGTAGTTTCTCAGGAAAGCTATACATTAAGGCTGTGTAGTCCACTGTTTTATTGCCCTGCAGGACTGAAAATGGGAGATCATTTCTGCTAGAAATAAGAATTCCTAGCAGCCAGCAGGACTCGGTGTGCACTTCTAGCCTGAAGAGAAACAAAATAGCCCACTAGTTTATGTCTAAAAATGTTATTTTACCCCATTGCAAAGATTAGTATTGCTTCTCCCTAAGTCTGTGTAAATGCATTCATGGTAACAGAGTTTGTAAAAGCAGTCAGAGAAATACAAAAAGAAGTCCTAACAACTTCTAAAATCTCAAATACTTTTTTCTCTCATAGAAAGCAGCCATACACCAGAGGTGATGCAAGGAAAAAGGAAGTATTTATCAAGGCTGCCCATCGGCAACAAACTTTTTTATAATATTATCTATCATGACAGTCAAAATTGCCAGTTATTACCCCCTCCTGATTTGAAAACTAAATGCACTGCTTTTCATCCATTGTCCACTGGAAAAAAAAAATTAAATCCCTCTTCACCTCTGCGAGGAAGAACAAAGGCAAATTTAGTGAACAAGTGTTAAAAAAGGATCTGTAAAGAACAAAGTTGCTACTAAGCCACAGTAGGTTGTTATGAGCCAAATCTTTGGTAATACAGAGAAACTGCACTAAACTATGGGAAAAAATAGTACGTATGAGTTTCCTCGAGTCTCTCAGTACAGACATTCTTTCTATCACACACCACAAAAGCCTTCAAGGATTAAAAAACGGTCAATATTTCTACACTTTCACTGTATTGGTGTCATAGGAGATATTGGAAAAACTAACAGGGATTTAATACCTGGTACTGATGGTCAGAGACACAGAGAGACCTCGTATTTTGCAGAAGACGGCAACAACAGCAAAAATGCACAATTTCTCCTGGGCTCTCCTGTGTCTTTCAGTACAACCATGCTCTCAGCTGGATCAGGGTTGTGCTCTGACAGTGCCTGGCCAGAAGAGAGCTGCAGCCCTCTCCAGTGTCCCTGACCTGCTCCATGGCACTAGTTCCAACAAATCCCCTGCAGCAGCAGCAAGGGGTTAGTGTGTGCGTTTGCATTCAAAGAAAAGGACTTCCCCAGCCATTACTGAGGTTCCTGCATTTTCTTTTCCCAGCTCATACAAGCACCGGGGTCACTACTCTCCCTTGGACCTCTCCAGGCACCAGTTTGTCGGCAAGAAGCACCATGGGAACAGCACAAGAGAACACATTCAAGGTAGGCACATTCCTAAAATGTGCACACTTTATATTTGGATTATTTTAAGACCTGGGGCATGAAGCTACAGGCATCTTCTAAAACATTATTAGCTGTTTTATCACATAGAATATTTTTTCTCCTGTGCTCCTTTGGTTTTTGAGACTCCTGCTAACAACTTGTGCATCAACAACATTCTGCAGAAAGTGTTGCTTGGTGCAGTCGTATTCTGCTGATAGCTTTTCTTCTATTTGTCTTTTATTTTATGTATTTAATATAACTGAAAATCTTTGCCCTGGTGCTTGGTCGAAGACAGAATAAAAGTTTTACAATTCCTTCAGTTTCTCATTTTATATATATCTTTTTTTTCTTTTCTATACTGCCACTTGTTACTGTTTTAGAAGAAATAATCTGTCTTTTCAATCTCTCTCCATATGAGTTTTCCATGCCCTTAATCATTCTTGTCACCTTTTCCTCGCTCCCTCCATTTCTGTGTTGTCCCTTTGGCAATGGAGTGACCAGCACTCACAGAAGCCTCCAGCATTGATTTATACTTAATTAACTTCTAAGGGCCTCAAAGAAGCAAACAAAATTCTTGGTTAACAATGCCTGCAGAGCCATTGGGTTGACCCAGACCTCCAAAAAGAAGCTGAAATTTGGAACAGCTTGCTAGGCAACCCTCATGTATGTCTTAACTTCGCACCCAAGTGCTTTCCAGTGAGGTTAATTAGGAACTGCAGCTCTTTATTTTGTTCTTGGGGGTGACAATACACAGAATTTAAATGCTCAAATTCCCATGTTACTATACATATTGTTACCACGCAGTACAGAGGGAGATGTATGACATCATTTCCCTATGTAAGATAAATTTTCATGTATACATTGTTTTGCTCCCAAATATACATTCAGCTCCATCACATTTCTCCTCCTATCTGATGTGAACAGCCAGCCACTGGCACCTTCTGCTGTGAGCCACTGCAGCAAAACCTCTTCCAGCAAATCACACCACTTCACTCCACTCGAGGCATTTTTCTTTCCCAAAAAGCCAAAATGAACTCCAGTTGAGAAGCTGAAAAAAGGTAAAATCCAAGTTTCTTTTCCCCATGCTGTCAGAAAGGCACTGGCATAGTGAATTTTATCTTTTCATCTTTCCCTCATTCTTGTCTTGGTAGTTAGTGGCAAAGATCAGTATGTCTCCAACACGTGAATATTCTCCCTGATACACGTGTGAAGATCAGGGGGATGTTCAGACCAGCAGTACCAGAAAATGGGTGGTGTTGGTCCTTAGGGCTCTACTGCTGCCCACTTCAAACCAGGCACACCTCTGCTGTTGGCAGTGGGACCCAGGACAAGCCTTCCAGCCTGCACGGAGGGCAGCGATCTCCAAGTCAGGCAACACTTGATGAGGGGTAAAGGAGTGATTTTAATCAACCAAGGTAAGCATGCAATCTCAATACCAAAACTGAGTTTGATCAGGATAATTTTGATCTGTTCTCACTTTGGAGAGCAAGATCAGCCATTTCTGAGATCTCTTGAGATGCTGCCAGAACGTGGCTCTGCAAAACAACAGCCGTCCTATGTAAAAGGAAAAAGCTGGAATCATCAAGAAGCCTGCAATTATGTCAGCTAGACAGGAAAACTGAAAAATAAAAACTGCACGGAAATTCAACAGGGTTTTATCACTATGAAAGATTAAAAATTAAAAAAAACTATTGCCCTGGTCAAAATCTGTGCTTGTTCAGAATGCAGTCATCTCAAACAACCATCAATAAAATGTCACTCATTTGTCTTTAGCAAAAAATACAGAAACTGGCCAACAAAGCTAGAGAAAACCTCATGGATTTTCTACTCTGGATAAGCCACTTAGACTAAATTTGATTTTCTCCTATTCAAAAGCTATTCTCTCTCACCCTCCAAATTAATTTTGTTTCTTTAAGGGATTTACTTTTAGGAACGTCCTTTTACTGTCTCCCTTCTTCAGTCTTGGTTTGGTTGTTTGCTAAGAATACAAGCGATGAAAACTGTACCTGCATACTGAAAGGGGAGAACCTGAACTGGAATGGGAAGAGCTGCAGGAATGCCCCAGCTGAATTATAGTACAGGGACAGACACTGATGCTATGAGAGCTTAGAACCTGCCACAGCAAAACCACAGAACAAAGTCAGGTAAGCTGTCTCAGTCCTTTATGATGCCTTGCTGGTGTGCATTAAATCACTCAGATTGTCTTTTACTGGTCTTTAACTGCTAGAAAGCTTTTAGGTCTCTGTTGTGCATGAAAACACAGAGACAGAAAATATCTTGGATTGGAGGTCCCCATCCCTGGAGCCATAGCTTTCTCTCTGTTGAGAGAAATGAAATTGGGCCTCTTGTCCAGCCAACACAAATCACATCCTCAATGTCCAACTCGTTGTGGTTCAGCACACAGGCTCTTCCTGCCCTCCATGTCACACACACACTCATGAGGCTGTTTGGGACAGCACTTCTCACTTGTGCCTTTAGGAAGACTGGAGCAGCTGAGCAGCACGGCCCCAGGAGAGCTCCAGTCTGCTCTACCCAAACTTGTCTTATAGCTTATACCACAATAGAACAAGCAAAAATATCAGTGTCCACTCTGAATATTCCACTTGGCAACATCCCTACAAGAGTCTTACAGGGCTACAGGCAGAGGAAAGTTGAGGATTTGAGACTCACTTTTGTCCATCTGTCCCACAAAGCAGCCAGGTCCGTATGGGCTTGCCAGGGTAAAACCTCAGGTGGCTGTGGTCAGCCTCGAACCCTTCCCAAAGGTGAAGCACAAACACAGTGCAGGAAGGACAAAGACCCTCGAAGGTAAAATCTTGCTGGTTTGGGCAGGACACAGACCTGCTCTGCCCACACAGCCAAGCACAGCACAGCCTCCCTGCACGCGCAGTGAAGGGGAAAGAAGTGACACAGCATTCCCCATTCCTCCTCCCTTTGACCACCCACCATGGTGTGCAGGAGGAACAGACTGGTGTGCAGGAGGAACAGAAAGCAGTAGAAGAATGCTTTTATATACCTTACAGACTTCAGAGAATATACTGCAACCTGTTTCTGCTCACAGGCAACATGGTCCTACGAGAACTGACAAACATCATCTACCACACCTCTTCATGTACACAAAATTATTTCCTACTCCCTTTCAGAGGCCCTGGTACAAGATTTGCCCTGCCAAAAAAAAACCCAACAACAACAACAACAACAAAAAACAACAAAAAAACCCAACCAAAAACCCAAATCCCAAAACTTCCCAGTAAAAAACTTTAAAAAATGTATTTTTTTTTCTTCTAGTGCAGCACTCTGGAGAAATATGAAAGGATCAGCAAGCCAGATTGCAGTGTTAGCTGCTGAGCACTCAGAGAATATACAATAGAAGAATGTGTCAAATCTGAAACATGATAACAGAGCTGCTGCAAAAGAAAAAGGAAAATCCTAAAACAGAAAAAAGGGTAGAAGTGTGTAGGAAAGACAGGCCTGATTATCCTCTACATTACATGGGAAGAAAAAAAGGCACTGAAGACAGTATAGTTATTCCAGAAAGAAATCGGGACACTTGAAATGATGTACGGCCTGGGACTGCAAATCAAATACTCTCCAGCCCATTAGGCAAGGCTGTGGTTATCTTTGGCTTCTTTATAACGTACAAGCACTGGGACATAATCAATTTACCAGGGGGAGGCAATCCATTGTACTAATCCAGAACCAGCCCACGCTCAGCTGGCAAACAGCCTGTGGCACCGCAGGGATGGGTGAAAGGAGCTCCGAAGCAGGAGCAGAATGCTCAGGAGCCGGATCCCCGGGAGCAGGAGCCCAGACCGTGGTGGTCCAGGACAGGGAGTTAGGGCAGATAAAGCAACAGTAATTCTCACCCTCTAAAACCAGGTGGCTACAGCCAAATTATTAATAAAACTGCCTGCTGAGCGAATTTCTTTTTCTTTGTCTGTGCTAACTCTGCTAAGAAACTGGGAGAAATTTGGGTGGCCTGACCTGAAATGGTGCCAGGACCATTTGAACTATTTACCAGTCTAATTTACCAGGCGAGATGCAGCCTGCAAGTCCAGAGCACCTCCAGCACATTTTCTAAGAAATGCCTGTTTGGGTAAGGACTCTGGGTTTCCCAATAATTAAAAATGAGTCACTAAATTAATTTCACCTCCTACTATTTTCACTTAGCATTTTCTTGCATCTTAGATACACAGAAATTATACTGCGAGATGCTTGGGGCACATTTGTCCTCCTTTCACAAGACACCAAGCTCAAACACCGCACTCTTGAAAAATAAACTAAGTTGGCTAAAAGGAGAGGGTCAACATCACCTTTTTTGTCTCTGCCACTTTGAACTAGTCCTTTTGCAGAAAAATGGACAACTGCTTGAAAAAGATGGTTTTTTAAATGTAAATGTAGACCCACGTGGCACCTTCTCATCCAAGCACTCCAAGACTTGCAGGTATGCTCATTTTCCTTTCTCACCTGCAAAAAACCTTTCTCTCACCTGCCCGCTCTAATGTAAAGAGTATTTTACTCCTAAGTGTTGCTGCACTGCCACTGCTGCAGCAGCCCAGGATCTGGGCTGTGAAGGTTAAACCTTCTCTGGTACAGGCCAGTCCATTTCTGCAACACCAAGTAATTCACAGAAGTTGTTCATGTAGATAGAAGGCTGGAAGAGAGCCATCAGTAATAAACCAAGTAAGTCCCTCTCCCATGGCCTGTGTGTTTGCCCCAGGGCTGCCCCCGGGCTAGGCCATGTGTGCTGGAGAAGAGGGGCAGAGGAGGGACAGGAGGTGACAGGAGAGCCCTGCTCCTTGAGACACATACCACAAGCTCAGATAAAGACTTCCAGAAGTGCCCTCTGAAATCTCTGCCATCAAGCTCCAGCTCTTTAAGATGGGCATTTCTCATTGAACAGTATTTTGAAGTTGGTTTTAAATGCTGTGTTAGCAAATACACCCCTATTTATTTGTTGACCAAGCAAGTTTGATAAATTTCTGCTGATTTATAAATTCATACAGAATTTCGGAATGCTGTTTTGAACACTGCTACCATTTAACTGAATTTTATGGCTACCACAGGAAGCAAGGTTAGGGAAAAACAGAGTCCACCGCTCCACAGGAATTGTGGATATCTCTGAACACTAATCAAATAAAAACCTGACTAAAAGGTAAATCCAGATTTGTGCACACCCTGTTTTGCCTCATTCTGCTTTGGCCATCCACTGTCTGACTTCAGTGAAGTGTTTAAACATAAAGTAAACTCTTCTTCTAATAACCTTGAAACACTCCCCCCTTCTCTCCCAGAACTGCTATGTGTGACTACTGTGAATTCTGTGTAGTCACACATATTTTGTACACTGTGAAAACTATCTCACCTTAAAGTACAGTGGTTTATGTAACAACTGTTTGTACAAAGTATCTGTAGGTTCCTGAGAATTTATTCTGAGACAAAATGCTAATCAAAGAGAAACAAAACTGCTGACATAATACACAATAAGCAGACTTAAATGGACAAGAACAACTCTTCTAATTCGTGTACCACCCCCAGTATGCTTTATCACTAACAATTACAGTTTGTCCTGTAGCTTTACATAGTCATGAGATGATCTCTTTTTGCCTCTTTAAATAAGGACACAGGAAAAGAAAATATTAAAAATACGTTATGCCCTTTGTTTTCCCAGAGGAAAACACAAGCAAGCCCTTCTCAACATTCTGCCTTAAGGCAAAATTTTCATCTATCCAAAATCCTCATGAAATATATTCCTTCTGAAATGTTTACTAAATACTCATGTACTGAATAACCTAATCCTCAGTGATATCTTTTGTGCTTAAGTGTAGGAGGGTCCTTGAAAATTAAATATTTTAAAGATAGAAGGTAATACTTTATGGTATGGATTATCCCCAGTTTACCTGCTTTCCATGGTACTCAGGCTGATGTTAATTGGAATATTACTGAGACTTGATAAATAAGAACAGCAAAATTTTCCTTCCCCCCCATTTCACTTAGTCCACAAAATTCCGTTTTTAAGGAGTTGATATACGGAATTACTATAACATTAAGGTCTAATATTATAATAACTAGTTTGCTTTTGAAATTCAGTCTGGAGTATAAAATATTAAGCCATATTAGAGGTAATGAATTATCTGTATTTAAACACACAAACCATGCATGATGGTTAAGTAGAGGGTTTGTTTCCAGCAGATCCTTTCAGTTGGAGCCTTTTAAAATATTTGCAGCAAAATATTTATTGTAATTGTTGCAAATAGCGTGTTCCTAACATCTCTAATAAAAAATACCAGCAGGATGAAATCTGTAAGAGCACAGAGAACTTCTTAGGGGCTTTGAATCCAGCAGGATCACATAATTAATAAGACTGTATTTGACAAAGGAATATATAATTTATATATAATACAATACATGTAATAATGTAGAATTTAACATATAATTTACAATTATATGCCTGCCAAATCAAGTAATTAGGACAAGTTTTTAAAACAGCTGATGATGTAATCCATCTGCACGTATCCTTGAATACTTCAGGCAGTTTAAGAAGGAACTTCATTGTGAACTGTTTGGTCTCTTCCCACTCACTTTTTAAAGGAAGTTCTTTTGGCTGAGATGAAGGAAAATTAAAAAGAATTTTATTGACATAAAATATTAAAAGGCAAGCTTGCTGAAGCCAGCTTCAGAGCATTTTAACTTTTGCCTTTTAATTCCATTATGGGCAACGTTTTGCCGAGCATTATCAGTGATGCAGAAGACTGTGCTCATAGGGAAGTTCTGCATTGCAAAGTATAAAATATGCTGATGATTTAACATGCACACCCCAGCGTTCCCCACACAGGGGTCAAAAGCCAGGGTTCAGCTGGACTCACAAATACATCACCCTGAATCAAACAGAGCATCCCTAAATAGTAGCAGTCACTAACACACACTCATTACATTAATAAATTGCTCGCTAATGGGAGCGGTGACAAGTAAGATGTGCACTTAGTGGCCCTGTTTGCCACCCGCTCCTGACACCTGAATGCCCGTTTTTCTCTGGGTTATGTTCTGAAGTCTTCAAAGTGCATGAAGAAAATCTGCTCAGTGTTGTGAAATAAATCAAAGAGTGTCTGCTGAAAATTCCTAAAACGCTTCTGCCCTAATCTCCTGGACCAGAGAGTGGGCTTGCAGAATGCTAAACTTGCTTTTCAAAGAAGATCAAAGCAACAGCAGCAACAATTAAAAACAGGGGTGCAGGTGCGCGCATGCGCGGGGGCTCCGCGGAGGCACCAAGAGCCTCTTTCTAGTCATCCCTGAATGCTAACGCTGACTTATCTAACCATTACACGTGTGGTTTGAAAGGACAGGAGATGTGTTTGTGAGGCACACAAAAACTGCCCGCCTTTATGTATAAAATGTAACATTTTACGAGACACACTAGTTCCATTAATTTTGAAAAGCTCCTCAGCTACTGTCTAATTAAAGCACCCTGTAATTTTGTTGTTTAGTGACTCAACGATAAATGAAGTTGCAATTGCATATCTATCCTTCCTCCTGTTACTTAGTCTTTCAGTAGGGTTTCCCAGACCCTACTTCAACACTTTTGAGGGCCAGCTGCTTGCCTTACCCAACACCTGAAGAACCAGGTTTGGCAGTTTATCACTGTAGCGATTTAAATTGCCTGCTTCAACTTTTATACAGTACTGGTTGTCCTGCCTAAGACAGGTCCCTTCTTCTCGCAGTTACACAAGAAACACTTGTGTTAGTAGCTAAGTGTGAGGAGTGCTCGTGCCTGAGGGAGGGTGATGTTGCATGACAAGTGCTACGCCTCCAGTACGCCAGTACTGGGGGAGACTTAGCAGCCAACCTGCTGTTTCCCTGATAATATGGTTTGTCTGTTTTCCCCTTCTCAAGCTGGCATTTCACTGCTCAAACCAGAAAGGGAAGAAAAAAAAAACCCCAAACCCCCAGAAAACAGCCATGGGAAAAAACTCTTTAAAGTTCACAGGATGAGTAAGGAAGGAGTAAAACCCTGAATGAACTCTCCTGGCTAAACTGGGTTAGGATGAAAAATGCTTCTGCTAAATGCTAAAAATTTAGGTCAGTCTTGTTTATGTGAAGATATAAACCACTGACATTTTGAGAAGCATGTGAATCAAAGTGATATTTCAGTATTCTCTCTGAATCACACTGGGCCACCAGGCCTTTATACCGACCAATTTCTCCCCCATCAAATTAAAAAAAGTAAATCTAAATTGTCATGTCAGCTGTAAGCAGCAACACATTGGAGTACCATGCTTTAAAGCCTAGTGGCAGCAGCCCCTGAAATATTTCATATTTTTAAAAACATCAAGTTAACAGAGTGTCTGCTTGGGAAACATAAAACAGAAGAGAAACAAGTAGGCACAATTTTGAAAGCTGTCTGCTTCTTTCCTTCCCCCATATTGATACAGGTTACATTACTCCCCTACGAGTATCAGAGAAGATGAGGAAAAAGATAGTGGATGCCTTTCTGAGACCTAATTGATGTTATCCAAAACATGCATCACACCAGATATCCATTGCATTTAACACAGCTCAATGTAAGGCGATTCTGACAATGCCAGTAGGGCTCAATCCTATTTCTCTTCAAATCCATGTGAATAGTTTATTATATACAGATCCAGGTTCAGTGGTTAATTTTGATAAAATGCTACTTAGCAGCATCAAAACTGCCTGAGCATTTTGTCTGCCTATACCACGGCTTCCTACTGCTGCCATTGAAACAAATGGCAGAATTCCCATTTACTTCCATGGGAGGAGAGCCAAGCTCTTAGAAACCTTTGTATTTAAGGAAAAACATTTTTCCTCCCACTCATGACTACAGTTCCCCTGAAAACCCAATGGAAATGTTTAAGAAGTCAGGTGGTTAGGACTGAGCCCAAAGGTCAGGAACAAAGAATATTAATACAGTCTTGCTACTGAAAAACTGAGCAGCAACCTTGAAGCATTGTTGTTGTTTTTAAACAGAAAATGTCACTCTCAGATCTAAATATGAAGATCTAAAAATAGATATAAATCTGTGAAGAAAAAATGAAGCACACATTTCATTTAGTGTCTGGATTACAGATTCTTATTAAACAAACCGAGCTCATTATAAAATCAATATCAACCACTACACTCCCAGGAGAAATGGCAAAAAAGGTCACTCCAAGAAATTCAAACAATTTTCCTGCTGGAAGGGCACGATTTTAATTACAGATACTATTAATTAGAGCTGTCAGTAGGAAGATTGTCCTGTTAATTATCACAAATTCAGTTTCAAGTGTGGTTTTGGAACCTAGAGGGCTTTTAAAAAAAAAATTAAGAATTCTTGTATTCACAATTAATGGAAGAAAAAGCCTACCTATTGCTTCTTCACTTTAAATAAGCCAACAGCAAGTTACCTATTAAAATCAAACAAAAATATTTATGGCCACAGTCTCGTTGGCCAACAAAACTGATAAACTGCTGTTTTGTTCACACTTTATCCCAGAGAACACTCCTTTTTTTTGTTTACTGGAAATGCTCTTGCTCTCACTCTGTCTTGCATTGGAAGTCATTAAATGCGAAGATGTAATTTAATGATTTTTTTAAAAGTAAACATTTCTTTTAAAGTAAAAACCAAAACCATTCCTGAAGATACTAATTGTTACAGAAACATTCATATTTATTATTCTGTACTTAATTCTCTCTAGACCCAGCCTGTGGAGATATACTTAGTACTTTACATTTTTAACATATAAGAGGTACAGACAGACCCAAACTTTGTGAGGAAATATGAGTTTATTCCCATATGACTCTCAGCTGCCAATTTGAATCTATCTCAGCTCCAGGATACAGAAAGGCCAGAATGTCTGATCCTAAGCAGAACAAGAAAGTAAAATAAAACTTGACAGAAAAGTGCCATTAGTGAGGCCCTATGGGTGCACAACAGACAAGGATACTACAGAGACAATGTTTACACATTCTCAGATTGTTTTTCCTGGTCACACTCCAAATATTTTCGGATAGGAGACCAGGGCTGTGTGGTATATGACCATAAGACATGCATTACCACATCAAGAGCACACCAAGAAATAAGTGCTATATGATCTAAAACAAACTTCAGGAAGATGCAGTGTCTCCACCCAACACTTTTGAAACTGAAAGAGAAAGCTTGAGGTTTCTGATTTATTTCAGAGAAGCAGAGTGCAGTCCTCCAGCATTACTGGGTACACATCTGCTATCATTGTTCTCCTAGAACCAGTCCTGGTTTACCTCCAATCTATCAGCATTAGATTTCATTTTATCTGAATAATGGCAGAAGGTGGCAACAGATCGGGTCAAAGGCTCTTTTCATATCAGACCCTGAAGAAGTCGATTACTCAAAAAGAGAGACATCTTCAGATAACCGTGCAATCCATTCCTCATAAATGTTAAAGATTTTTCGTTATTAATAGTGGCAGGGGTGACAGAGTATGGATATTAATGTTATTTTTCTGAGAATTTCAATGGCAAGGGCTGCTTTTTTTTCCTTCCTTTTTTTTTTCCACGTTTCTAATTAGGCACGAATTTACAGCACCTACCAGAACAGCCAAGATTAATACCCAGTAGTAAAAAGCTGCTACACTGAATCCGCGGGACTATGAATGGAACGGGGGCGGAGGGGGGAAGCGTCGGAAACAAACCCACCCCCGCGACTCCCAACGCGAGAAGGGCCCCCCCGGGGGTCTGCCGGGCACCGGGGCCGAGCCGGAGGAGGCGAGCTGGGTCCTTACCTGGTAAGCAGCGGGCGCGTCGGAGCCGGCGTCAGCCCCCAGGGCCGAGAGCTTCTCCTTCAGGCGGTGGTGGGCGCGGTGGCGGAGGCAGTAGGCGACCCCCGACGCCGCCAGGACCCCGGCGATGCAGGCGAGGGAGAGCAGGGTGAGGAGGAGGAATTTCGCGGACTCTGCCTCTTCCCCGCGCTGCGCGAGCGGCGGGACGTTGCTTTTCTGCAGGGGAGGAGAGAGAGGCAGCGCCTGAGTTGCGCGGTCGCGGAGCAGCGCGGAGGGGGGATCCCGTCGGGGAGAACACCCGGCAGCGCTAACTTTCGGCCGGGGAGGGAGGCAAACAGAGGGGCAGGGACGGGATCGCTACTATGCCCCGCTCCGTGCCCTCCCCTCCGGCAGCTCGCACTTAACTATCGAGAGGCGGAGGCGCTGGATGCGCGCAAGCACCGCGGAGCGCCCCGCGGCTCCGCGGCCCCCTCGCACCGCATGGAGGGCCAGGGGCTGCGAGGGGCGCAGCAAGGGAAAATCCGGTATTTTTTTTTTTCTTAGTGAAAAATAAAACACAGGGAGAAAAAAAAAAAAGTAGGTGGCGATCCTTCCTTTTGTCTGTTGTAGAGGGAAGCGGCTTAAAAAAACCCCGATAGTTCCAAACTCCTCCAGATTACTATTATTTTTGCAGCAATAGGAGAAAATCCTTCTAGTGCATTTCACTTGTCTCCATGTGCTAAAAAGTTGTACAATAATTTCCCCTCATTAGCTTCATTATAAGCTATATTAGCAACAATTAAAAACGCAACATGAAAATGAAAAGACCAGGCGCGCAAATTGCAGCAAGACTCATTTGGCCTGCATTCCCCCTTTCACAATTACCAGGGAAATGAATTGAAAAGCACGCCCCTGCCTCAGTCCTGGTTGCTACAAGATGAGAACAATTAGCAAACTCCTTTCCACCACCTAATTTCGCGTGGTAACAAAATGGATTTTTCCCCATGAATGCCTAGCCGGCCTATTCATTATCTCTCCTCTATTAGTAATTTTCTGCTCCGTATTCAGCTAGCCAGCTCTTAATTTCCTCCTGTCTTGCAGTGTACACAGTGGCTCTTATGTCAGGCCCGGTCCATTTTTATCTTGTAATCATAAAGGCCACCAAAGCAATTATCGCTGGTCTTGACTGTAAAAGCTTGTCATTAATTAGCCTCCTTGCCTTCAGTGCTGCGGATTAGCCGGGGCTGAGGCTGAGTTAATGGAAATGCAGGTTCAGTCAGACTCCCGGATTTTCTTGCCTGGATGCGCCGCGCGGAGGAGGATCGCCGGTCCGTGCGCCCCGGCGGGGCGGCGGGGGGCGGGCACAGGGCTCGCCGCGGCCACCGGCCATGTGC
>VZRQ01002392.1:756957-788041 GCA_013397975.1 Machaerirhynchus nigripectus | reverse complement strand
GTGTGTGTCTCTCTTGCAAGATGGAAGTGGAGGGTAGAACAATAACGGAAAGCCAAAAATAAAATCAAACAAGGACAGCAAGGAAAAGCTACAAATCATTTGCATCACAATACGGCAAAGGAGCTCACAACGCTTCTTCCTGAAAAGACTTTCCTCCTTAAAAAAAAAAATCCACACATTGCCAAGCAAAGGAGATCCAAACTTTCTCCCCTCTCGTCCTCGTTCTCCAAATGACACGCGAAATTAGGAAGGAGGAGTATGCTCCGACCAGCCCCGGGACAGTAATGAAGTCCAGTTCGATAAATCGCGGCAGGCACTGCTCAGAGCCGGTGCGGGCGAGCGGGGCCGTGCCGTGCCCGGCGCTGCGCACCCGTAACTCCCAGTCAGAGCCACGCTCCCGCGCAGGTGCCCGGGGCAACACCGACCCTTATAACGAAACGGACCCCGCAGTCTTCCCCACCTCCCTCAAATTCCCGCAAGCCGCCGACAAAGACGCTGCGGGGCAACCCCACAGCATCTGCCCACCAAGTGCCCCGGCTGCGGGAGCGGAACAAGAGCGAGTGCGGAGCGGCAGGGGGGCTGCCGGCCGGGGGGGGCAGGTCCCTTCGATTCCCTTCCCCCGCCGATGAAGAGCCCTCCCGCTTCCCTGTTCCCATTGTTTCCCGTTGTCACTGCTTCTGGGGATGGCAGGCAGGGCAGAGCCGGCTCTCCTCTGTCCGTGGAGGCGGGCAGTCCTTTCCCTTTCTCCTTCCCCTTCCCTTTCCCCTTTCCCTTCCCCTTCTCCTCCCCAGCCGTCCCGCCCCCACGCCGCCGCGGCCGCTGTGCCCCGGCCTGCCCCGGCCCGAGCGGCGGCAGCGCCGGCGGGTGCTCCCGGGCAGGACTGTCCTGACCGGGGCAGCTGCACNTGGGATGGGATGGGATGGGATGGGATGGGATGGGATGGGATGGGGTGGACAGCCCAGGCCGCCCTTTCCTCACACCCCTTCTGTCCCAGCAGCCGTCCCGGCACCCCTGCCGCTTGCCCGGCCCCGGCGGACTTTGGCTTCCTGGCTGGAGCGGGCGGCCCTGGCTCCCCGCGGCTGTCCCGGGGACACCTCAGCAGCGCCCTGTAGCAATTCCTTTTCCCCCTTTCCCCCCCGACAGTGTTCACATCCTTACAGCGCCCCTCAGCAGCCGGCACCTGGGAAAGGCATATGCACCTGTGCGGGGAGCCAAGGAAGGGCAAGGGCCGCATGAGTTCCCAGAGCACCCCCGCCCCGCCCAGAGCGACACTTCACTTAAACTTGTCGGATAGCACCGAAGTGTCATCACCATGCCTGTACACAGTCGTTCTGCCGTGTCCAGAAAGTGCAGAGTGGTTGTGCTGTGGGCTCACCCCCACTAACATCTCGCCCACACTCAGCTCACGCACCCATTCCAGGGTGAGGAAGATGCTCTTTACATCACCACCGTTTCTGACAAGAAGGTTTCCAGGCAGGAGAGGAACTCCTCACCTGGCTTCTGCTCATGCAAAATCCTTCACGTTCCCACAGATTAACACAAATTTGGCTTCTCCAAACATTTCCTCAGCCACGTTTGTAGTGCATGGTCTGAATGTATTGCTCTGTCAGTCTGTCAGCCTGAGAGGACCCTCCGTCTGATATTCTCCTGCCCCCGGAAGAGCCAGAGCATACATAATTTGCTCACTAACCTGCATTGCTTAAGTTGAAAGATAAATGAACCCGCCAAGAGATTTCATTAAAAGGACACGTGTGTTTGCATATTGATCCTTCTAATGAACTGTCTGAAACTGATAAATACTTCCATTAGCTTTGTAGTTTGTATTTCGTATTTAAAAATATATTCATTAACATTTCTTGGGCAAATATTGCATCTTTTCAGAACTGTCAGGTTCTGAATGGGTTGAACATGAATTTGACTGGCCAAGTGTCAAGAGACAGCAAAATACTAGTTAAAACACATTTTTTTTTTTTAACAGCGAGATTTTGAGAAATTTATGGTGAAATTTAAAATACTTTTCATGTTTACATAATTTTCATTACTTTTATCACATTCTAAATATGACCTTTGAAGCAATGGCAAATACTTGTGAGGGTTATGTCACAGGGAGAAATTATTTAAACATAGATTGTTTAACATGTTATTAATTAAAAATGTAGAAGGTGTTTAGAGACAGAAGAAAGAATTTTCAATTGTTTACTAATTTTAAATTTAAAATCTGTTTTTAAAGTATCTATAGAACTGCTGCTCACATATTTGTGAACTGACTTAATACGATAAATTTTCTCATATGATTTAATTAGTTAAAAATGGGAAAACAAAAAAACCCTGACATCAGCAGCGTTTCATTATAAAATTTCTATAAAGTTTCAAGTCTTTTTCTCAGAAAAAAGTTGACATTGAAAGTATAAATGACTTTGAGACAGTTTCTTTGGGTTTAGTGCATCTAAAAATACCAGTATTTTGAAGATTCACATTAACATTCATCCAAATTCAAGAGCTGTATTTGAACTATGCCTAAACTCAAAATATTCTAAATCTTGCAATTTCAGTGAGAATGATTCTGAAACATATTTCCATTTTGCACAGAACAAAACTCTTGCCTGCGAACCACCAATGATTGTCAGGACTCCCTAAAAATCTCTCCTTCATAACTGGGCACTGAAAACCACACTGACCATTTTGCCTTGATTTCTGACTACAGATCTGTCTGCACTGCTAAGTTTAGCCACTTCTTTCTGCAAATGCATGTACAATGTACAGCATGAAATAGATTTTCATTCTTTTAAAGAATGTATGATAAAGCTAAAACACCATTTAATGTCATTTGTTGTTTTGTTTGTCAGTTATCCTTTGGAGCCTTGCTCATTAAATACAGATCCAAATATGTTGTAGAGGGTTTTCCACAGATTTTCTTTTCATGTGCATCTTAAAATCAAAGTTGAATTTCCTCCAGTTGTATGAACAAAACATCTTTTCTAAATACTAACTTCCTATACCACATGCATTTAAATTACTTCAACTTTAGGAATACAAGTATTAAGAAAGAGGCAGAACTCCCATGACTTGAAAGCACCACACCTTTCTTATAAATAAAACCAACGCCTAGGACAATAATTTAAAAGTAGAGTTAGCAGAATTTTAACCACTAGACTCCTTTGAGTTTTATGTCTTATCTTTTCATGCTCATCTGAGAAGATAAACAACAGACACATTCTACTTCCAAGTAAATTCTAGAGCTCTTAGCTTTATTAAGAAAATTATTTCATTCTGGCTAAGATTTGAATCTAATTAATCTGTCTTGCAGTTTAAAAATGATAACTAAATTCAAGCTGCATACTATTCTTCAGAGACAGCTTAAAATATTAATTAAGTAAAGAGTGCATTTTCCATTTATTTTAATTACATTAATACAGTTTCAATAAATAAAATAGTTCTATGCTTCATCAAAACAAACTCTGATGCAGATTTTCCTATTGATTAGTTCTCTGTTCACATTGGCCCTCTTGACTGTTTTTTTTTACATAGGAAAGAGATGCTGAAATGTTTGGGGGTTCCCATTAGTGAAATAAGGTCCAATAGTCTGAAAAGGTTAGTTCAGGAGCTGATGTAGCCCTGTAAAAGTGGTATTCTGATAACGTATTGCTTATAAAGGTAATCAATGAGATAAAACTGGATGCATTTATAGACGTTTTTAAACAAATGAAGATTTTACTTTATTACATTTTCCCAGGTAACTTAGAAAAACCCAAAGCTATTATATCTCTCTGATCCACTTGCCTGTGATGCTTACTGATCCACAGACAAAATATTACAAGACCAGTGGATGAATTGCATTTTTAATATTTACTTTAATTATAGCTGACGTGTTCTAGATTTGCAGGTGCACCCTTTTCTTGAGATAAAGCACAGGACAAGACAGAAGAGTCTTGTTAGTAGCTATGTCAAAAAATAAAAAGTGTCATTCTACCTAATTCAGTAATAATTCTATCCTTCAAATATTTGAGCAGCAGCATCAGCTGAAGGAAAACTAAATATTGAAGACAAAGTTTCAAAATACCTTAGGGGTCACAGTAGGCATTTTGAAACATGTCCTCTATACAGAACATTTTGAGTGTCTTTGTAGGGCCCAATCCTGCCCTCTTCATTCTAAGGAATCAAATATAAATCAACAGAACTAATCAGAATAGCACCTGGAACACAGTAGCAAGTATTTTCAGAGTGAGGCTTTATGTAAATTGGTATTCCACAAAAAAGAAAAAATTGCAGTGTTGAAACTTTAATTCCATTGTGATTAGGTTTATATTCATAGAATATAGATAAAATATTAATCTAACCTCTAACATGAGACTAAATACTATTATTTTGAAAGCCTGGTTAAGAAGCTTCTATAAAAATGCCAACTTAAAACATGTTTAATGGCAAAACATGATGAGAAATGCATGATTTTACACTGTGATCTTGTTGTAACAAAATGTGGCTATCACTGAAATGCTGGACTTCTTTTATGCATCAGTACCATATGAGCCAAGAATTCAGAGAACTGTGAGGTATCAGTTTTCTCTACTGTAACATCACCAGATTAGTTTGTTAAAGTGCTATTTTAATATCATAATGGAAAGGGTGTTTGTTTCTTCTTTCCTGAGATGAAAACAAACTAGTACAGTCTAAATATGAAAAAGTATTTTCAGAATAGTAGCCAGTGCTGCAAATCTGAAGGAGATCTGAAATCAAGATGTGTTTTTTCTGCCTTTGACACAGATATTGCTCTTTCTATCTTATCTCCTAATACTGGTAGCCTCAGGACAAACATAGATTATGTTAGAAAATTGTCCTTCATTTTATTGATCGAAATTCACTTCTAACCTACATCAATCTGATGTTAGAACATTTTTATTAGCTTTAAATTGTTTGCATTATAAATGTAAATTAATAAAATGCTTTTATAAACAGTTTAAAGTTCTGAAGCAGACGGTTTATGAAGTTTTTATGTGCTTCATACAGTCCCACTGAGTTTCTTTTGGCACCAACCTTCCATTTCTGACTGCAGAGAACAACCATCTCTGTGGAATACTCAGCAATGCCTTCTATGAAGATGGATGGATGGAGACAGCATTTAAACTGGTATACAAACTTCTGAGAAAAGTCAGAATAGCAGAGCACTGTCTGGCCAACTTAAGTTCATGTACTGGTAGTACTCCACTTTATTTTAGATTTCCAGTTGCCTCTACCATTGCTCTAGTGTCCCTGATAAGCGTCTTGTTTTATGTTGTGACACACAGAAATGGTGGAAGCCTGAGCTCTGCTAGGAATATCACCAGGAATGCTGGTCCTGGAGCTGGGCTTCAACAGATAATTTGGCAAAGATGGCAGACACCCAGTAAAATCCTAAATGTACTTTCACTGTATCTAATAAAGACACCACCTCCACTCACACCCCACTTCCCTGTTTTAGAAAGTAATTTACCAGGGTTTTCCTCTTTTTCTCCTCCTACTGAAGAAATGACAAAATGTCCCTTCTTCATTGGAAGCAGGCCCTTAGCCAGTAAAGCAAGAGGGCACTATGTCTGTGGCATTTGTAATATAACTAGAATCCTGAAAATATTAACACTTACCAAAAAGAGAAGGAAGATCCTGACACTTATAGGAAGGAGGATAGAGACTAGATAACTTTCAGAAAGTCCCTTTCTTCTCTGAGTCATACAAGCATTTGAGAACATTGAAAAATTTTGCCATTTCTGGCTACAGAAAAAAAGAAGGTGACTGCATCAGTTTATGCAACCACAAGCTATAAAACCTGGATAAAGAATCATGTGTGATAGTATGCTAATGATAGCGTGCTAACATGAATGTATAACATTGTCAGTTAAAAAATATGTGCTTTAAATATGTATCTTCAGATTACATATGAAATCAGAAAGGTTGTTGAAAAAACACCTATCCTACGTTTTTCACTAAATGAGGCACGCTTATACACTCCAATTAGATTTTTTCAAATAATTTCAAAACAGTGTGCAGATTTAAAATTCCAGTTAAACCAGTAAGACTTTAGAGTCACTGCTTTACTGACACAGGTATGTCAATCCCCAGGAGACGTAGGGATGGTCCCTGAGCTTTTACCTGGACTCAGACACTTGGTGCTTGAAGTGATTATCATGAAGTCTCATTCTTTTAAATGGAAGAACGACGGTGCTGATTTATATGAACAGAAGCTTTCATCTTCAGCAGTGGTCTTACCAAGAGCTCCATCACTGTTTTCCCATAACTTTGTCAGAGTTTTGGAAGGGCAAAGAGTGGAGGGGTCATGTCAGAGCTTGATAAGACGTGTGCTGACAAGCCTCTCATGCAAAGCTAATTGCAGAGGGAAAGCCAGAGCTTCTGAGAAGATGTTCTGTTTATCACTTTTTTGGGTGATTTTTTCAGTCCTTTGAAAGAAAGACCTTGCCTGTTCCCTCCTTTTAATCACTGTGTATGCTAACTTTGTACAAAAAGTTATTCAATAAATCTTAAAGTTTTCTCTCAATTCAATATCAAAGTTTAAATTGTCGGTAATACTTATGATGCAGTCCTTTCAGACACAGAGCTCAGGAAAATGTAGGGGTTTACCATCCAAAACTATGTCTAGAATTTAGTTTTCCACAATGAATTAGACAGTCTCCAACACAGCTGCTCCTAAGTTTTGTGTGTTACATTTCCATGTGAATTCAAGGAAAGTAATGGGGAACAGTACTTATGGAAAATTTTCCTCTGGAAGTCCTTCCAGCCTCCCTCTGGTCCTGGCCTCAGAGCTCCCGAAGGTACCATGGGGATCTCAGGATAGATTTTAAATACACTCAGGGAATACAGGCTTGGTGCCTGGATCAATTGTTTGGTGCATGAAAGTGTAACTCTCCCAAAGGCACCTCAGAGGCCAGGAAATGTGTGCCACGATCAAAGCTTGCACCTTTTCCTACTATCTAGCCCTGCTTGTAGGAAAAAAGCACATTAGAGTCTGACTTCACAGGTAAAAGGAACCTATGCCTGAAGGTATTGCACTGTTTTAAAACATACATGTACAGAAAGTTTTAAGAGTTGCAACTGTGATTAATAAAAACATTCTGCAGTTCAGCTCTTCAAGGGAACTGAGGAGATGCTTTTGAGGAAAGGATGTGGAAAAATATTTTTTAAGGCCTTCATGTTTCTATGTCATTATCTCTAATTCACTGCTTTTAATACTTTTGTTTCTTTAGCTAAGTAAAGCTTTGGGGTTGATTATCCTTCCTTCATTAAGCCAAACATTTGACCTGGACTACTTGGCGGTAACCCCACTACCTGTGTTCCCCAAAACATGGTTGTGCCTTTCACCCTGCTACCTTGCCCCCAAAACCCCAAGTCAAGTCCATGAACCACAGAAAGTCCTTCAGGCCCCCAGTTAAGGGCTTAAGTGAGGTGCAACCGCTACCTTGGTCTCCTGCTGGTCTCAAAGGGCTCATAACAAATAAAATTTCTTTTCTTTTATGTTCAATATTTTAGTTACTCTACTGTTGATCACAATTAAAAATCAAATGAAAAAATATCATCCCCTTAGAAAAGTTACCATAGAAACAACACCAGAGAATTCCCTTTAAAAATGTCAAGATTTCCCTCACATTTAAATACAGACTCCCAGGCATTACTCATGCCCCATTAAAAATTGCAACACATCCAGTGAGTCATTAGTTTAAAAATACATCTACAAACACACACTCTTTTAGGACAGAGATGTTTTTGTCTCAATAAATGTATATCATGACATGACCCAACTTTTGATTTTATCTTGTTCTTATTTACATCCCCAGAGAAAACTTGAACACTGTTGTCTCTTGTTCAAACACCTGATTGAGGAAGGAGAGAACAAAAATGAAGAGTGACAAAATACACAGAATGTAAGAAATGCCAGCAAAAGCTACTTGGAAAGGAAGAATAACTTTGAAAACATATTTACATGGTAGCAGACAAGATGAATGGAAAGAAAATTGTCTGAAATGAGACACAGTGCAGACATTCTCCACATGCAGAGAGAATTTTAATGTATCTTAAAGGAGGAAAATTTTAAATTGAGAAATGTCCTAATTTAAAGTAACCCAGGCCATGGTACTGGGCTTTATAATTTAATTTTCATTTCTTTGTACCAGTCTGTAGCATAACATTAATCTCACATACGATGCTGCCCCATCCTCCTTCCATGGCATAGCTGGCAAACTCTGACATATTTTGGCAGAGCAGAAGAAGGTCCTTCTGCATTAGACACTTTGATCATATGGAAGCAGAAGAAAATAAGCTGTAGTCAAAGTGGAAGGTGCTTCACAACTAATATAATGCAAATTTAAAGAAAATTCAGAGCTGGTCACAAAGAAAGCTGATAAATAGTTTATTCATAAACTCTTGCATACTTAGAGGAGATAATAATATAAAGGCATTGTGCCTTCCCTTTGCATTACTGGGTCTGCTGTAGATAAACAGCATGGCTGAATGGAACCAGATTAATGATAATAATGACAGTTTTCTCATTTTCTTTGTAGTAGAGCCAACCTGAAAATGAGGAAAAACAACAAAATTGAACTATTTTTTTGTTCTTCAGGCTCTTATAAAAATGTTTCATTTCTTTCCTTTTCTTAATGCCGGGAGTCTTAGAAATTTGCTTCTGAATTTTTAGTGGTAAAAGTCCTCCTATTTTTGCTTAGCCCTGTTTCCTCCTTTTTTTCCTACTTCTTTCTCCATTTTTCCCTCCCTTACTAAGAGAGAGGAAAAAAACGTCAGAAGACAGATATAAGAAAAACAATAAACCCAGTTAAAAAAAAGCACCAAACAAAATTATTTTTCTTTATTTCAATATTTAGCTTCTGCTGAGTGCTTAAATTTGTCAAAAATGCTGCAAACATTTTGCTTGTTACAGACAATTTTCAAATACATTGTTTTATCAGTGTTTTTTTTTGTTTTTTTTTTGTTTTTACACAGATGCACAACATGGGGAAGGTTGGAAGGGACCACGAGAGGTCATTTAGTCCAACCTCCTGCTCAGGCAGGTTATGCTAGAGCATATTACTCAGGATTATGTTTAGACAGCTGTTGAATATCTCCGCAGAAGGAGACTCTACAAGCTTTCTGGGCAACCTCTGCCAGTTCTCAGTCACCCTCACAGTAAAGTTCTTCCTCATGTTCAGTTGGAACTTGCCACTACCCACTTGTTAATTTATATAATCATCATTCTCTGATAGTTAAAATATAGTTTTAGGTTTTCTGCTATCAGAATTGGGTTTTGTGTTCCCACTTCAACAGTATGACATGGAAAAAGAGAATAAACCCAAGGAATTAACTGAGATTATGCGAAGGTGAGGAGCAGTATTTTATCAGGACAGATGTATGTAGAATACACCATCAGAGAAACATATTCTGGAAGTGATCCTATGCTTTAAATTAACTTAAAGATTTTGATTATAAATTTCCTGCCACTCAGAAAGATAAATGTCTTTTCATCCTAAAACCAGGAAGGGCAGTGCATAGTACAGCTATAACAGGTATCCCTGCTATCTTGCTTCTGATTTAATTTATTCCTATTTCTAAAGTGAAAGAATAGGTTTTGGAAATGTTTAGATATCATTTATATACTTAGATACGATTTTTCACCAGCACCAGTCTCATGAAGGGTCATGTTCTGAATTTTACCCCAAACTGTAGCCCAGCCACACTGCTAACAGGCTTTGCTCATTAGGCATTAGCAAGAGGCAGAAACATGCCACTGCCGGCACGGACTGAAGGGAAAGGTTTCGTTATGAAACACAAGCATACTGTGGCAAGTTTTCAGCTGGAAGTTGATTTGAAATCTTTGGTAATTATGCTTCTATTCAGTGCCACAGAAGGAGTTTCACATAGCAATAGATCTGTTTGTTTCAAAACGCAGTTGTTCAACATTGTCTGGATCAGCAAAACACATTTTTTGGTTTATAGATTCGGTGCCATAACATTCTGGGGTGCCTGTGAGAGCTGGACTTAGTATCTGGATATCAAAGGTAGGTGATTAACGTGCTGAAGCTGCCCTGGCAGAGAGCTCCCTGCTGACCACACACCTGAGCATAGGCTATTTTTATATGAAGTGAGAAATTTGCTAAAGGGAGGTGCTAGTTTCTTCAGTAGCCCTCCTCACCTTGTTTCTTCAGCAGGATGTATTTAATTTCTCTATTAGGAGAATTTCTCTTTGTTTACCTCATCATTCATCTGCCTTTAGATAGGAACAAATATGAAATGAGACTAACTCAAAGGCTGGAGCTTCAGCCCTGAAGCTCCTTCTGCATGGTCCTGTAGCTTTGCCACATATGAGTAACACACCTAGCCTTAAAATCATGACAAAAATCTCTATGCCACCTCTCCTGTTTCCTCTCTGAGAGACATCTCTCTGGAGCTGTAACAGTTTACACTGGGGAAGGTCTGTCCTCATCTATTTTTATTCACACGTATGAATCACACTTCCATGCACCACAGCTAGAAATAAAAAAGTAGTCCACCTCAAAGCTTTAAAATTACTTAGGGCTTAATTAGGAGGATGATAGAACAGATATGAAATTTAAGATGCAGTCAAGTGGGTAAATTAACATAGACACAAGCTCATGTGTCTGCTGTATACCTCAATCGGGTAGTTTCACACAGAAAAAATTCCCTACTCTTTTTTCCCCCTAGACATAACACAGTGTAACAACCATGATTACCATTTATATGACAATTACACAATTTTGAAATTGCAGGGTTTAGAAACATGACTATCATATGTATGACAAAGAAAAATGATATCTTTCTGCATCAGTTTATCTCATCCATGAATGAGCACTGGATCTTGGCCCACTCCAGGACCTTTGTGACACTGCAGTGTCACAAAGTTTCAGCCGGCTGCAGGGCTGGGGTAGGCAGGTCCTCGAGGATTCCCTTGCATCAAAGAGGCAGAAGAGTGCCTGTGTATTGATTCCTCCCAACCTCTATAGAAAAGCCACTCCTTCAGGATAGGAATATGACATGAGTGCGTTAAAACAAGAAATCAAGCTTCTTCGTAGAGATCCCCCTTTTCACTTAGAGTGGTCCCTCAAAATGGGAAATGTCTCCAGAAAAACACCAAAGCTCTCCTGTCTTATCCATGGGACAACCTATGAATCCCACAAACTCTTCATGAGTTTGATCATTCATCCACATGGAAACAAGAAGTGGAGTAAAGCTGTAAATGACTTCTCATCCCAGCCATTTCATCTGGAGCTTTTGTCAGTAGGATTCCTTGTTACAATTGGGCTCTTTTACAAGAAATTTCCCCACTGCATTTGGTTACTTGCAATAAATGCAGAGCTGGGCTAAACTACAGCATATGACCCAGTTTCCTTGGCAGGACTTTGGTTCTGCCAAAGCTTTTACTCCAAAGCCCAGGTTACTTCAGCTGATGGAGCAGTAGAGGGGAGATGCTTAAGAACAAACTGACTCTTTGCCCTATCCGACACCTTCTAGTAGAATATCAGACCAGTTTCTAATTTCTCTTGGCAGTTCTCATTCTGCCTCACCACTTATCTTTTTGAAACAACCTCTTCATACCACTTTAGATTTTAAATGGCAATTCATCTGCCTGAAGGATAACGAGCAGAAAACTTAACAAACAGATCATCAAGGTCATTATTTTTTTTTAAGCTGCTATCCTTCTATGGGTTTCCTATAGAGCCCTGACTTTTGCTTTTTGTTGTGCAGAACAGAATTTAAGAAGACTATGGATCCAAGACTACGAAGGCTCCGTTGCTGTATACCCTATTACAACACTAGACTAAGAGATCCAAAAGTTAGTCTTTAGTCCTGGTTTTGTGTCACCAATGACATGTGCTAAGGAGGGGAAAAGAATTTCTGAAGAGTGTATTAACAAAATAAGGTTTTGATTGCAATTTTTTAACACATTTATCGAAATGGATGTTAAACAAAATAAACTCCACATTTAGCCAGAGAGCTGGACCTCATTGTAATCAAGAGCTACAAAACAAGAATGTTATAAATTGCTTCCCAGTGGCTAAGAACAGGAATAAATCCAAAGTGCTTTTTAAGGGAGAAGAAATCAGACAACTGTACAGTCTCACAGTTACAGTGTGTGGTTTAGAGGTACAATTACAAATCATGATTTCCAAGGGTGAACTCCCTGAATGGTGAACACGGGCTGAGCCACTGCATCTCTCAGGTGCATGCTGAGGAAACCTGGACTGCCAGCGTTCTCACAGTAAAGTTCGTGGCTGCACCAGCAGGTCACTGCTAATTGCGGGGCTGCAGAGCGATGCTGCAGCTCCTCCCCTGCTGCTCAGAGCTGGGGGGCATTCCTTCCTTCCCGCTCCCTCATGGTGTTTCCTTGGGGGAGGGCTCCTTAGGTGCTGGAGCTGTGCCCTTTTTCAGGAGAGAGAGAAGGGTGCGGGGAGCAGAAGTGATGCTGCTCGGAGGGAGGGGAGTCACGACTTCCAGGAACTCGCACACCCGAGATCAACACGGCGCTGAGCAGCAGGGCGGAGGGCAGGGTCTGCAGCCTCCAGCCCGATCCTGCTCCCAGCACATCAAGGCACTTAGAGCAGAGAGGCAAAGGATCACCTCGGAACCATTCTGGTGCCTCTAAAAGCTGCTCTCAGCCCATGCTCAGACCCAGAACTGACCTTTTGGGACATGCATCGGAAAAGCGTGTAAGGGTGGAGTGGGAGAGCTCGTGCCTTAGCACATCTCTGAGCTCTCACACTAAGTGGTTGTGGCTGAGTGCTGGAGCCCATCACCGCCTCTGAGCAGAAACACTACGTGGCCATCACGAGGCAAACTGGCCAGCCAGGCTCACTTGCAGAGAGACCTGATGTGGATAACACAAATAATTGCAGATGCAGTTTAAAAAGTTGACGTTTTGTTATAAACGCACAGATTCAGAGTGGATGCTGTGCTCTCGGCTGCTGCAGACAAGCTTTCCCAAAGGCACTGGGCTGCCCTCACCAGGCACGGTCTGTATGTGACCACTGAAGAAACCAAACACAAATGCTGCAAGACCTTCATAATCACACAGAGATGTGTATAACGACAGGCAGTCACTGAAGGAGAGAGAACTGAGGGCAGCTGGACTACAGTTTTGGATGTAGGCTCCTAAATCCTGCACTGAAGTCAGCCCCAGGTTTCAGGGGCAACAGCGGCATTATGCATTTTCCTCAGAGTGTCAGCTCTCAAGCTTCTCAGAGCAGGGACATTCATCATCTACTGAACTGCTGGATTATTTATCATTGAGAAAAATTAAGGACTCTTAGTTATACCTTAATTTAAAATATTAATATCAATCTATTTGCCAGCAAAACTCTCTAAATGGTTATGAAATATATGTGGTGCAACAGATTTTACTTAGAGGAACACGAAACCATTCCTTAATATCTCTTTTGTTGGAATTCAGCTTTAAGCCTTGTGACTAAGATGTGCTATGACTTTAACACCTCTCCAGTGGCTTGCTGCTTCTCTTTATTAAAAAGGATCCCAGCAGAGAATTTTTTCTTGCTATAGATCACTTTTGCCCCTCACAGTAGAAAATGTGTGCTCACACTAATTTCTATACAGCAGATTATTATTTTTTTGTGATGATCAGATCTGAACAACTTGTCCTGGCAGAATGATTTATGCACCTCATTTCAATAAGAATAGGCCTCCATTTGATTTTAAAGAAAAGAGAGGATTTTTTTTAAACAACTGAAGTTAAAGAGGATTACAGAGACCTCTGGAAAAATAAAAGATGCAAACATTTTATTTATTTCCTTACATGTGCCCAATAATATTGTCAGCACAACAACAACATTTAATTTTAAAGCCTAGAGGATTTTAACATAGTTGATATCATAGGCTTTTACTGGTAGGTATAGGCTAAAGCTGCTAGCTGGGGGGATTTAGGCAGAAAGGGGGGAACTGTGGATTTTATGGGCTGATTGGGACACTAGAAGGAGAAATCAAGATGCCTGTCTGGGGTCAGGACAAGGCACCTTCACGGAGAGCCCTGTTCATCCTCCTACAGCCTGGCCACACAAGGAAAACCACACTGGCATGAAACCATCCCACAGCTGGACCAATAAACCCACAGTTGGGGTTGGTACCAGTGCACCTACTCCAGATGAGGGGGACAATCAATACCTTCCTTAACTACAGGGTTTATTATCCCTTTCTGAATCCTCCAAGGTGCTCATCCCCAAATTAAAATATTTAATTTCATACATTATCCTCTCCTTCTCAAACTAAAGTATTTTGTTGGCACACAATGGGTCAGATGGAGATGAAAGGATGAATGAGAAGAGGACAGGCTGATTTCCATCTTCAGATTCAAGCCAGATCTCATCAGAGCAGCATAAAAAGCCCTCCAGAGCTAGCAATGACAGCAAAGCATTTTGTTGTACAGATTTCCATGTGTTTTTGGACCTTGGGAAAGTGAAATGATAAGTGGGCATTAAGTTTCTAGTTTTCTTCCCATCTCTGCCCATGAAACTTGGTATAATCTTTCTCAAGTTATTACATTTAACAGTTGCTCAGTTTTCTTATTTGTAAAATGGACATGGCAGAACTTCAATCCCTCACAAGGCTGTTGTAGAGTTCAAGTCATTAAAATTTATAAGATGCATTCAAGTTTTTAGCCAAAAGTTACCATATAAATTGTGAAGATTGTAACGTCTGTTTCCCTACACAGCTGAATACAAACCAGAAGGAAAAAAAATCAATATACAGGTTGTCTTGTGCTACCATAGCCATTTTATACATTTTTCTTTGTGGCCCAAGCTGAAAAGTTATAGGTGGGTATTCAAAGGTGGCACAACCCTTTTGAAGAAAGTGTGACTCCCCTTTGGGACCACTAAAAGAGAGCTGCCTCTGGACTGCGTGGATTTCTAGCTAACAGAAGTAACATGAACTCACTGAATGTGGGGTCAGATCTCCAAGCTTACTGCAAGACTTTGATAGAATACTACTAACAAAAATTTGAAAATAAGACCAGGCACAGAAAAAATAAAATTAAATTAAGGAAGATGTCCAAGTGTTTTCCAAGTATTTTTACCCTGGATGAACAATAAGCAAGAGGGACACAATGCAGTTAATTTAAATGTCACAGCTGATAGACAGATGTTCAGACAGAATCCTGTAACAGGTGCCATAAAGCAGGAATAAACAAAGGTGGCTTTGTGAAGTATATCAAAACCAAAACACTAAGGGACAAAAATGAATTTTTTTTTGGCGGGAGCCGTTAGTTATGTGTGTGAGGATTCTAACAGATCTTCAGGACAGCTGAATGGTTACTTGTATCATTGCAGTGCCAACACTGCAATTTCATAATCTTCCTCAGATCTTATAATATGTCATGGATATGCAAAGTCAACTCCACCCTTAAGATGAAAAATCTAGAGTTTATTGAGATGGCTGCTGAGGAATGGTTAGTTTCATTAAAAAATGAGAAAAAGAACCTTCTGTTTCAATGCAGTTCGGGGAGAAAGAGAAAAAAATAAAGACATAAAAATTGCTTGGCAAACCCCAAACATATGAGTATCTGAACAATGAATTTGTTACCTGCAGGCTGGTCAGAGGGATGAACTGCTTGGTTTAGCTAGGAAAGCCTTGTATCTAATGACTCTTACATTCCAGTATCATGACAAAAAACCCAGCCCCAAAACAGAGGAGACACTGGATACAATCAGTAGCAAATTTAAGCTGGGATCAGAACTCTCAGGCTCTATTTCAAGCTCTTGACTTCTCCTGGGAATGCAGTTTAACCTCCCAATGAAAGATTTTCCATAAGCACCCGAGGGCTTCAGAAGTGCAACTCTCATTAATTTTTATTAGACTTGTGGAACCCTCACCCCTTGGGCACTTTGAAAATCTCCCTCCCTGTGTTTTTTAGTTGAGTCCCCTGTTAAATAGGGATAATAATTACAACTGATCAACCTGTTTAAATAATACAGTTTTAATATCGCTATTATTTTCATAGGTTATACTCAGCACTGAAATAAATGCATCATAATAAATAATGCAGAACTTTAACATCTGTTCTGGTTAGTAAATAATTCACAAGTCAATAATTAATTTTCTATCTGTTCATTTATAATTCATAAATATTTTCCAAATATTCAGAATCTGAAAATTTTTATCTGAACTATTATACAAACTTTTCCTTTTAATTATTACATACTCACAATTTATGTCATTTAGTTGGGCATTTAATTAACACAGTATTATGTTCCGTATCCTGACTGAGTGAAATTTGTCAAAGGTTGGAAAGAAAGTCGCTGTCAACACCCAATCATGATATTCACTTAGCACGACTTTTCAGTGCCCACAAAAACTCACAGTGCTTTGAGGACTCACCAGCATTTCCATGAACAGAATGATCTATGGAGTCATCTTGGTGCAGTTACCCATGTCATGTACACTCGTACTATGAGACTTCATCAGCCAACTCTCCTACTTCCCAGTCATTCCATTAGACAGTTCTCCAGTTTACTCCCAGTGCTTACCTACTTCAATTATTTAATAGCTGCATGATAATTTGAGAATCAAAATTTAGGTGGGCTTCTTTTTTTTTTAAATAGTAGCAGTTTTTACAGAAAAAACCCAATCCCTTAAAAATACTCATTTAATAATTCCCCAAGAACTTAAATGCCTTTTATACTCTGTCACACGAGGAAATGGGACAAAAGCATCTTTGGCATATCAGACTGACTGTTTTAATAAAAAAAAAGGATCCCAAAGCTCAATCACTGCTTTTAATTCTGCAAAACATGCAGCACTAAATATTGCAGATAATCATTACAATCAGTGTGCATTTGCAATGGAGCTTAGCAGCAGAAGACCTGAAAGACTCAGATTACCCAACCTGAGGCACCTTCCCTGGCTGGGTAAATTGGGGAACTAGTTTCTGTAGGCTACTTGGGCTACGGAAAATAATGAGTCTGTCCTGGCTGTGGGCTGAAGTGTTTTGAGGAGACATATCTTGTTCTTTCTCCAGTGGCTCCACACAGGGCCAGAGCAACTTTGCTCTGTAATCACTTCATGGAGAAACAGAGCCCTTAACTGCTGACTGAAGAAGTTCTTGTAGTTTCAAAAGCAGGACAAATAAATATTCACTTGCTGCTTTCCCCTTGAAAGGGATCTCTGCATTCACCAAATGGTCCTGATTAGGCCACTGAAATATTCTAGAAACAAAATGGATAGTTTTTGTCTGGTTCTCCAGAGGATGCAAACTATGAAACTATTTTACATCTGGATTTAAATGCTTGTTCAGAATAACATTCTGCATGCAGAATGTGCCTGTGTGGGTGCATGGATAAAGGTACAGGGGTTAAAAATGTGTCTGGAAGATGGGCTCAGGGCACAGCCTTCTGTCTGCAGCACCGGTGGCTGCACTTCTTTCACTAATTAGACCTTGATCAGATTAATCATGTATGCAGTCCTACTGAATGCAATGGGACTACTGCTGGGGACAAAAGTAAAAAGCAAGTTTAAGTGCTGCAGGTGGTTAGATCATCAATAACTGGAGCCAGAACCTTTCATATAGCAACTCAAGTAGGGAGAAGCTATCTTCTACCCGGCATTTCCATACCTATTACTTCACCAGAACCATTAGGATTGTTATACAGTGAATATCCCTGAAACAGCGAAGTATCATTATAATGGATTTTTTGTTAAGAGTTCATAGCATCCATAAGCCTATTCACACAGCAATGTGCAGCCACAAAGCTTTGAAGAGTGAGGTTTAGAGAGTGGAAAAGTAGCACAAAGGTAATTCAATAAGATGTTGGTCTCACAAACAGTATCAAAAGACTAACTTTTACATAAATCGTGACATTAACTTTTAAAGCTAAGAAGATTTTTTTCTTATTCATATTATTTTCATTAGGAAGCTACACTTGTTAACGGATTTTTTCCCACTGAGGCACAGATGAATGAGACAAAAAGCCATATATTTAAAAGATTAATACAATGGCCTGATACCCTGTAAATAAAGCTTTGTTGATTATCCATTTGCTTTAAGTGTCTCTTTTGTTAAGCCACCAGTTTTTAGGTCATCTCTACAGTTTAATCCAAAGTAGCTGTAACAGGTACTGGCCCCTCAACAAGCATCACCTACAGATGCAGGAAGCAGATGGCAGGTGTGTTCATTGTACTCTGCCAGGAGGATCTTTGCAACTTTTAAAAGGGATTTGGTGACACCCAGGATAGGGTCTACATTGTCATCCATGCTAAAATGAATTTTGAAATAACAAAAGTACTCAGGGAGATGCCACTATAAAGGCTGTCAAAGGCACTGCTACAGTTTCCTTCTACCTTATCTTGTTTTAGCCGTATGTATACTTGTTTAGCAATGGACACATATGGATTGGGGGGTGGAGACCCTCTCCAGTGAGGAAAGGCTGAGAGAGTTGGGGTTTTTAGCCTGAAGAGTAGAAAGCTTTGGGAAGATCTTACCGTGGCCTTTCAGTACTTGAAGGGAGCATTTAAAAAAGATGGAAAAAGGGTCTAGAATTAGGAAAAGGGGTAACAGTTTTAAATTAAAAAGGTGTGGATTTAGATACAATATAAGAAAGAAATTATTTCTGATGAGGGTGGTGAGACACTGGAATGGGTTGCCCAGAGAAGTTGTGGATGCCCCATCCCTGGAAGTGTTCAAGGTCAGGCTGGATGGGGCTTTGAGCAACCTGGTCTAGTGGAAGGTGTCCCTCTGTGCCTGCCCACGGCAGGAGGGTTGGAACTAGGTGATTTTAAAGATGCCTTCCGACTCAAATCAGCCCATGAATATATGATTTTATGATGTTGGCCCCTTCTAGCCCAACAATCATTTAATTACTCCACGTACAATGCAACAACTCCAACAGGACAGCTTGAAAGAAAGCATCTGAGGACATGTTGGTGAGTTACAACAACTTCCATGAGACCAGACATGTCAGTGTATTTCTCAAAGCATGGAAATAGAATCTGGCTGTCCCATGTCCTTGGTGATCCACAGGTCAGAACATAAGGCATTGTTCATGGGCTGTGTCTCCAAAGACTACTGTTTCCTTTTTCTTGAAATCTCTTGGTGGATAAAAAACTACAAGTAGAATAAGCTTCAAGGTTTTAATTCCCATCTTGATCTCCTGATTTTCTGTGTTTTCTTAAAGATATGTGAATTAATCCTCTTTGGCTTCCTTAAGCAGTTCCTAGTCGGTTTTATGGTTCATGTACTGTATCTGCAAACCCTACTCACTGAATGAGTCACCTGCATGGAGAATTTCTCACATATAGGCTTGGTTAATAAACTAGTTGTCATTACTGAGAGTTTTTTGACTAATAACACATAGAAGAAAGTTACTTTCAGACATAGTGCTTATGAATTGTGCTGCCATTATTCTGACCACATTGGTGGGAAATTAAATCTGCATTGTATCTAAAGGAATACTTAAGTCACAAAGAGGTAATTTACTCCAGCATCTGAAGTATCCAGAGTTTTGTAAATGATAGGTTCTGAAAGTAAGCAAACTTTGACAGAGAATCCTATTGCAGACAAAAGTATAGGCAGGCTGATTTGGACTGAAGGAATCCACGACAGTTTGCCCAACCCTTTCCTCTCATTTCTGAAATAATGTGATTTGAAGTGAGAGCAAGTCAGCATCTCATTACGTGCTGGGCCCTGCTCTCACAAGTCACATCAGCATGCAGATTCCCAAAGTGCTGATTCTCAAAGGTGCAGCAGACTTGTCCAAGCTGTTATGAGCATCAAGATGCATTTTATACAACATGCTATTGGAAATAACTTTACCCAAAATGTCAAGTTTATCCTAAGCGTATTTGATGACAAGAGTTCCTAATAAATTGTAAGACTAGAGAAGCCTAAGGAAAAGGAAGCTTTGTAAGTCCTTTGTTGCAAAGGGACTAGCTTTTAAATTTTTTTTTCTGAAGTTATGACATTTTGCCTTTGGATGATTTTCTTGGCAAATACTATGGACCAGTGTCAGAAGGGGAGGAGAAATAGAGCAACTGTACAACACCTTCTATTATATGTATCACACAGTGCCTTTTGGCTCAGTAGACATAAACAGCTTTAAATTTCAAGGCTAATTCAAATTGGATTTTAGAAACACAAAGTCTTAAAATATTTGCACCAAACTAAGGGATTATACTCTTATCTTATCCTTAGAAAAGCTTTTGAAAAATATATGGTATCTCAGATTTTAAATTGGGTCTTCAAAACCCTCTTGTCTGTAGCTGTGTCATCTGCTTGGTTGCCTATTGTCAAAAGGTAAAATGTTGTATAGAGAAAAGGATTTGCATAAATTGCTATCACCTGCTGGCCATCCAGGTTAATGAAAGTGGGGGGAAAAATAAGGCAGGAAGCCTTTGAGCCTAATCTTTCTTGACTGTTTCTATGCCAAAACAGATGAGCAAAATATTACTGTGGTGTTCTCCTTAACTTGCATTTACAACCTGGGCCTGGCCTTTCCTATTGCTATCACTGAAATCTTTATCTCCACCTACTGAAATCAGTCATCAGAGGGTGGAGGAACCTTTTGATTGCACAGATGCTTTTAACCTTGTGTTCCCCACAGGCACCAGAACAGATGTAGTACAGGAAACTGTGGGAACAAGCTGTAGAGAAAACCCCCCTAAGTGGCTTGAGCAGAGCTTACACAGCAATTGAACAGTCAGGCCAGAAACAACAATATGAACAAAAAGCACATTAGGGAAATGCTTGTACTCTTAAATTAATTGAACACTTGGTAAAGACAGGTTAAAAGGGCAACCTATAGCACCCTGCAGCTACCTAAGGGTTAATTAAAGAGGTGGCAAAGCCAAACCCTTTTCAGCAGTGGTAGATGACATTTGAGGACAGTGGTCACCAGCTGTGGCCTGGGAGATTAGGATAGCCCAAAAGAGGCTGTGGAATTTCTACCCTTGGTGTTTTCAAGACTTGGGAGGACCAAACCATGACTGACCTGAGAATGTGTTAGCAGTAGCTGCAGTTTGAACTGGAGTTTGGCCTAGACCTGCTCATGTCCCTTCCAATCACCATTTCTGTGACTCCAAATAATGTTAAGTGAAAGTTAACGTGGTGAATGTAACTATTTACACAAAAGATAATAAAAAGTATAGCAATTGTGAAAGCAGTAATTTTGTTCTGAGGGATAAAGAATGGTTCTGACAAATTACTACAGCATAAGGAATTTCACCAGTCATGTCAAATGAATTGGTTTTTATAGTGTCTGTTCTTTCCTGTTTAGACAATTCTCAAGAAACTACCATTAATATTCATGGGGATTTTATATTTACATCAGAAGAGCAGATAATAAAATAATAGACGACACTCACTTACAGGTGAGTCTCATTTCAAAAGGAGTCTCCACACTGCCCTCAATTTTCTAACATAGTTTGCCACATATGACTTTCCAAAGTATATTCTTTTTTGGGAGGTGCAGCAGAAGAAAAGGAAAGTTGGCTTATTGCTGAGGATTTTTACACAGCTGGTGAGATTGACCAAAGCATAGCCTGGAAATCTGAGAGAAAATGTAACTGCACATGTGTCAGGCTATTCTGGTTTATAGATATGCCACATACATTAAAACACATTTAAGTAGGAATGATTATAATAGTGAAGTCCTGGATTATGCCCTGTAAGATGATCTATACATGAAAAAGTTGTTTGAGGTACATCTGCATTATTGTTCACAGGCAGATCAGCTGTGCTGTGCTGGGACTGCTGCTCGGTTTATCCCAGCTGCACCCAGCTCACTGCACAGGCCGGGCAATGCAATACTTGGATTTCTTTCAGGGAAATCTCTGATTGATCTGTAGGAGACTTACACCTGGCTATATGAGCAAGTACAAACAGCAGTGCAAGGGATGCCCACAGAAGGTTAATCCATTCTCAGAAGTTGCTAAGTAACAGTACCTGGAGCTCAGGATCACTCATTGCTCAACAGCTCATCCCCAAAGACTTTGACTTGTGGTTTTTTTGGCTGAAAACCACTATTTCTTGGTAGTCTGTTTGGGCAGTATAGGTTGAGGGGGGAAAGAGAAAGCCCTGAGTTGATTTAGATCGGTGGAGAATCTGACTTGTCTCACAAATGTGAAGTTTGAATTAGCATCTCTGTAAAAACTCCCTAGTCATGAGAAAACGCAGTGACTTCTGGACTGGTATATGCTAATATACCAAATGTTACTCACTCTGGCTACAATAGCACTATCTTTTTAGGATGCAGAAACATTCATTAGAAGGCAGGTGAAGTAAATTTGATTTTGTCAAGCTATCACGTGAGTGCAGTATTACATACAGAATGGAGCACACTTATGTTTTGCATATCCTAAGTACATCATATCTGTTTGCTGGAGGTTCTTTTCTGTCTGCCGGGGATTTTTCCTCCACCTTTTTAAAGAAATAATCAATCAAGTCCCCTCCCAGCACACAGGTAAATAAACACATAACAGCAAATGGATTAAGTTCAAAAACATAACCAATGTTCTGTAAATACCCAAGATTAAAAGCATGTATTTTTATTATTTCTGTTAGAAATCTCTCCATTATTTGAATGCTGTGACATTTGAAAAATAATAATCTTTTGGGCTCTCACTGACATGTGCATTTTTCCCACCAAATACTGTAATACATGGCTTTCAGATTCAAAATAAAGTTTCAGCAAACCTTTACATAAATTAAGAAAAAGACCAAAGCCAAAGGATCTACATTTGGTTCACAGCTGTCATTCTAATATTAGTGAGTAATGATGTACGAAATAGAATATTAGCTAAAGCTTATTTGATGTAAACAAAATGGCTATTTCAAAAGCATTTAAAACAATATAAAAGACATAAATTCATGTAAAACATAATGAACATGCAATTCCTTGGTAGTGAAAAACATATTTTACAGGACTTTGGCAGACAGTGTTTGTGTAACTGAAATAAATATCAATGCAATTTGTTGTATAATTTAGACATAGCTTTTTCCTCTTCTACTCAAATTAATATATGGGTTAGCGATTCATATGCCAAGTCTCAGTTCTCAGGGATTAGAAACAGCTGAGATATACTGCAACATTGAGGCTTATGATGTGAAAATGCTGACAGACTCAAATAAAACAGCACTGCTGCTACGTCAGGTTGGAAACCTGATCCATGAACTATTGCTGGTTGGGTGTAAATGCCTGAATCCCCAGCTCCAGCCTGAGGGGCTCATGTTTGCCCAGAGGATGTTGCCTAGCCTATATCTTTGTTTACAACACTCTTCAAAGTGATATTCTACAGAAAGCGAGCTTCAAATCGGCTACTTGTGGAAATATGCTGTAGTGGATCACCAGCACAAGGCTTGCATGACAGCTGAGCCTGCTTAACACCTTAAAGAAGGGATTAACAGATGTATTTTCTCAAGCACTGTGAGGGAGCCTCTTCCTTCTCCTATCCTTCTGTCTCTGGGTTTGCAGCACTGTGATCCCTGCCCTGCTCTGATACCCCACTGCTCAGCACACCTGGTTACTGCAACCAGCTTTCCAATTCAAAAGTATCCCAATGGAAAAGGACATTCTTTCTAAATATATTTTTTTTGCTGTGGCCTTACCCTGAAGCTGAAATGCCTAGATTATGAAGAAGCTCACAGCTAGACCTCAGCCTAATCCCTCTGGATGAGGGGATGTGGTGGCTTTCACCCTGTAAAGCTTTTTGTCAAAGTCATTTTACAGTGCGGCATATCCCTCTCACTGAGGAACTCTTCTCACGAGTCCTGGCCATCCTGGGCAGTTATAAAGGAAAACTCAGCCTCACCCACTGCATTTGATCCCCACAGAGATCAGTATGTTTTACTGGTTCCTCACAACATGGCTAAACAGGGCTCATGGTGTCTTGAGAGTATAAAGATGCATTTTTCTTTCAAGGCACATCTCTGCTCTGTTTTCTACAATACTTCTCCAAAGTACAAAAAAAGTAGCAAAATAAAAACAGAATAGCAGGAAGTAGACTCTGAATGCTGTACTAAGCATGAAATTCCCCGAGGTGTGAGGTAATTGTAGCACCTAGCTGTCATGGTAACAGGCACGACTGCAATTAATACAATTTAAAGTGCACTATATGTGGAAGATGTTAGGTACAACCTCCACGAGCCTGTTTGTTTATAGCTACTGCAACCTTGCTTTTATCCTTTCTGAAAACTTTCCTGATGCATCTTGGCCGGGCATCAGATTTCCTTCAGGGATTTCAAACCTTTGTGCAAAGCTGCTGCCAGCCGTTCATAAACAGAATGATACTTAATAAAAGAATGATAAAAAAATTCTGTTCCCTGAGGAATAACACCAAACACTTATAATTTGGAGAACTGAGCCTTTGGTTTTCCATAATGTGTGCTCTTGAATACCAGGAGCTAATCTAATACTGCGTAAACCTCCTCTCAGCACTCGGCTCGGCAGCCATCACATCAGCATGGCTCTCTAGCCAATGTCATGCTGCCCTGGAACTGCGAAAATCAATGAAGGTTAAAATCACACACATGAAGGCATTGTGTTGATCTGCACTGCCATTAATTTAAACCATTTGGGGAGGCTAAAAAAGCAACCCAATTATTTTCTATTTGCAATTCTAGTGTAGGGCTAATATACAGAGCAGTCCCTAGTATATAAGGAAATGTAAACCTGTCAGTTTGCTGCTAAGTGACCCAGCTTATACAGATGTAATTAGAAAGTTATTAAACCAGAGTCCCTTTAGCCATGGCTTCAGCTGAACAGCTCTGCTACTAATACTATCCATTAAATTGCATCCATTTATAGCTCGAGCACTATCACTTTTAATAGCACTACTCCTAACAATCAACCAGCATATGCTGCTTTAAGCATTAATCCTTGCATGCCATTGACTACTTATAAACACAATGTACATTAAAATTAAAAGAACCGTAGTAGCAGTACCCTTGCAGGTTGTGATTAGGAGTTACTCCCTCTCTTTGAGGCATGCAGGTGCCAAGGACCAGACCTGAGCTCTCCTGTTCAGAGCAGAGGAGGCCAGAGGGGCTACATCGTGTCCCTGGCTGTGGAAGCTCACCTGGGGTGATGGCTCACCTGGGGTGATGGCCCACCTGGGGAGGACTGTGCTCTGTCACCTGCAAGTGAGCTGCTGCACACCTTGCCAGCTTGGTGGTACTGCTGAGGCCTTTCTATGATGCCTTCACACCCCCTTTAAAGAGTCTGTGGCCAAGAGAAGGTAAAGTTTAGCAGAAATCAGGGAGGTAAGACTTACATCAAGGTGCAGCTAATTTTTTTTCTGGGAGAATTTTTTGCCCCATATCCATCCTTTCTGAGAACAGCACATGAGATCACAGAGGAACCTGATTCCAAGTGCTAGTTAAACATGGGGATTTGTGGCATGTAATCAGATACCAGGTCTCCTCTGTCTAGTCCTTGAGAAAGGTTGAATCCTAACCCCAGAAAAGACATTTTCATTCCACTGAGCCCTCTGGACATTTCAGAAATCCACACCTCTGCACAGGTCTGTACAAGAGTTCATTAGATTCACAGAAAAAAATCTTCAAAATACGTTCAATTGGAATGTAAATAAAGGCCTGTGGCAAGAAGACAAATTTCTTCTTTTTGAGTTGACCTTTTTTATTTCCATCCATACTGACTGATCTGTATTAGAATGAGAAACAATACAATTTCAGTTGCGGCACTTTTTGAATTAGGTATTTTCTGAACTCCCTGGTCTATCAGTGGGTAGGTACATTTACTAGAGATTGAATCTAGAAGCATCCAGGCTTCTGAGGTTGTACTGCGTGAAATAGTTTAATTAGGTAATGGTACATCAGTATTTTTAGGAGAACTTTCATTTATTACATGGAAGTGATCATAAAAGTTGAATGAGTTCTGGAAATAACTTGTTCTTTTCTGAGACTATTCAAAACCTCATCTTTATTTTTAGAATTAAAATCTGTCTTAATTTTAAACTGTATAGATACAGTATACTTAGAACATATATAATTAGAAAGGAGAAGTCTAGATTGCTCTAGATCAGGAGCAGTAAAATTTTCCTTAAGCCTCGTAGTGGCACTGGGTGGCAAATTCTTTTGGGTATAATCATCTGTCAGCTGGGTCTCCTGGCTCTAACCTCATTTCTATCGATCTCAAGACTAACAGAAATGGAGGAATTCTCACCCTTTAATAGCCTCTGTGTAGTCTTTTCTCTCCATCTTCTCTCCTGCACAGGGTGTGATATTGAACTCTAAGCCCAAAGGTTACATCAAGGGACAGTACTCACAGGTCCAGTGCACTGACAGTCCTGCACTTCCCGTGCATCTGTGGGACTTCTTCCACTTTGCTAGAGGCTGTGGGAATGGTGTTTCTGATCAGGTACTTTCTATACGCATTCCATCTGAAAGCTTCCTCATTTTGAACGAGGCATCTTTAAAATGAAAGCATTCAGCTCCTGTACCCCAAAAGTATGAAACACTAAGGGCCAAAGAGACAGCCTGGGTTTCAAGCAGGTTTCTAAGAAAGACCCTGAGTTCTAGCAGGTAATGCTACCTGGCATTAGACAGTGGAAGATCCTAGAAGTAACAAATCAAAGAAGGTATGCAGTGCTAAAATACTAATATCTGCACCAGAACCATAGACTTTGAAGCACTAAGAAGTATATGTGCACTTCTCCATCAGAAACAAGTGTGTACTGAAAATATTAATGTGGGAAGGATAGGTACTGACAAACCTCAGTGTACTGGAGCAGGCTGTCTTTAACAGTGGAGAGGAACAATCCTTAATCACAGGTGAGCAATCTTAATTGCTCTGATCTTTGAAATAACAGAGAACTACAGCACAGAGCACAATATGGCATGATTTAAGACAAGCTGCATAAAATTCTTGCACTGTTGACTCACCAGTACATGCTCCACATGAGGCACGTATCACAAACCAGAATTTTCCTAGGAGAAATGTCTCTTTTTCAATTTCTATTTGTTGAACAGTGATTGTATCAGCACTGAAGATGCTACGTTTCCTGCTGAATTAGATGTTTTATCGTTCCTCATTATAGCAGTTGACTACATATATCTATATATTTTATAAGTAAAGGGCACAAAGGGTCCTATCCAAAGAGAACTCCTGAGCCTGCATACCACCCCATTATAATCCATATAAGCAGGTCTGACCCAGTGTGGCAGCTTGCTGATATATTGCCGTAACAACTACGTATACACATTGTAATACAGTTCAGGCTATTACCAATAAAAGTCAGTTATCTGGCCTCTGACATTTATACAATCCATAAATATCCAGAAATAAGAAAGCTAGATCCTGCTTTCCTGCTTCTTGTCTTCCTAATGATGCAGTTTTTTTCAAATTTGTTAACAACCCGTGTCCAAGAGCTGTTCAGCTCTATGCAGTCATTGTGCACAGTTCCATTTGCCTAAATAAATGCAAAACTTTCACTGAAGCTCTTTAACAACGATTTTCCCCTCTGTGCTTTTGACATCTCAGTTATACTCTCTCTAGATTGTAAAATGAAAAATCTTAGATAGTCTGACAAATAGTCCAGTTTTGATGTTTGTATTGTGACATGCTTCCCTCCCAGGAATCATTTATAGTATAAAGCCAAAGCTGGTAGATCAGACCAAAATTTTTTTCTTTAATATAGCGCAGCTAAACCATTTCAGAATAAAAAATAAATGTAAAACCAAAATACATTTTCATAAATTTTGCAAAGTAGAAACACAAGACTTTTTTTTAAAAACCCAAATGTCCTCTACACCAGGCACACTTGGACATATTCTACTTTACATTGACTTCAGCCACTGCAACTGTCTTCTACCAGGCATCTATGAAAACTTTAAATACTACCACTCAGCCTTGGCACACCAGCTCCTACATGCATGTAGATGGTTTAATACCTTTACTAAAACATCTTAAGTCACTTGGTTCAGATCAAACCTTTGTAAACAGAGAGAAGCCTCATGCTATACTCGAACTGCCTAATCTCAGCAGTCTGATCTCAGCACCAAAACTCACTCAAATGCCTGATTTCTGATTTAAAGAGCTGGTGGGACCATATAACTCATCTAACTTTAGACATGAGGTAATGAGCACTTGGAGAACTATGCCTATTGCAACACTTAAACACAAGCCTTGCTGCCCAACCTGACTGCCACAGTTACAAATGTGGCTTGCAGCTGTAAATCCCACTGACCAGGCCTGCAAAAGACACAGCCCTAAAGTCAAAACTGCACTCCAGATCAATGGGGACTTGACTCTAAGCCTAAAGACTGTGTCTAGGGATGGTGAGCAACAACCTATAGCCCAGCAGGGGCTGACCCATCTTTCCAGGTGGCCAATAACTCTACCAAGTTAGGTAGGGTGCATGTCACCCAAGCACAATCCTAAGACAAACACAAAACAAATATCCGTGTTAAAATCACCATAAGAATTGTGTCCTGCTTTGAAACCTGAAAAGGCCTTGACTGCCAGCTTCAGACTCTAGAATGTTTTTCCTGCACTGCCAGCATTTGGTCCCAGGCCCCCTCCTATCTTGCTGGTATCTGAGCTACTCACCTCACACGACACTCCTGCCTTGCCCTTGTTTGACTCTTTCATGACTTCTCCATTTCTTGGTCTTGTTTGTCAAGATTTGTCTTCTTTCACTCTGATTCAGCTGAGTTTAACCAACAGGCAGGACCACCCATGCCCCAGTCAACAAAAACTGAATCAGACAATAGCTTGATTTCCACCAAGTTTGAGTTCTGACTACTGTAAACGTGTAATAAAAGACACTTGTTGAGACTATGCTCAGTGGCATTTTTTCTTAATAGAATGCAACGTGATGAATTTTGGGAATGGCACATCTGCTCTCCTCCACAATTTCATGGGGAATGTTGGAGGTAAGTTGAAGGGAGGAAAAAAATGTATCAAAGGCTATTAGACACAAAGATACCATCTCTGATGCAGGACGTCCCTGGACCACTGGAGGATGGAGAAATACATCAGCAAAGTGTCACTGGCCCTACTCCATCCTGCTATTGCTTGCAGTTGGACACAGACTTCCATGGTCCAAGATAGATGTTTTTATGTGCTCGGGTAGCCAGGGAGCAAACCATCATAAAATAATCAATATAGTCAACTGCATTTTTTGCTGGAGTGGGGTTGGGATGTGTGTGTGGGGGAAGAAATTGGGAGAACTGGAGGAGGGAGTCCTACCATCTTCTTCACAGAACAACTGCTTCAGGTACATGGCCTGAATGCCAAAGAACTCATCGATGGCACCAGTAGACATCTTCCAGAACAGCACTATCCCTGTATGGGTGTCTCCCCATAAAGTTTAAGGTAGTGCCTTTTCAAATGATTGCCTCCTAGCCAGAGAGAAGATGGTGGTGGTGGGAAGACGGCGTAACCCTGAGCACTTTGTCAGAGGGAAGGCAAGAGGGGATCTATAGAATCCACTGACTTAACTGAAGCAGGGAGAAAAGGGGACAAATCGGAACAACACCCTCATCCCTGCCAACAGAATACAAGAGGCACCACAGAACAAACAGTGTCTCAGGCACAGAGGGAAAGCTGAACTTTTAAGGCCTCTGTTAGCAGAGAAGACCTGAAAGAACTGACCTGGGCCATGAGTTTGGATGGCAGATGCCCCAACAGAGAGGAGCCTCCCGACAGAGGTTTATGCAGGGTATATATCCCTACTGTCAGGAGATGTCACTCCTTGAAGCTCCCCCAACAGGGTGCAGAGTTAAATAACATGGAAACATGCTAAAAGGCTAAAGAAGATCGCTCAGTTTCTGAACAACCTGCAAAACACAGGGCTGGACTGTGCACTGATGGAGCAGTGGAGCATGTTTCAGCTTGTCACAAAGAAGGACGGGATCAGCCGGCATTTGAGCTGGGGTAGCACAAACCCTAAGCCCTAACACTGTTGTTTCTGAAAGCAGATGTGTTTCTTTTATGCCCTGAACGTGCTTGCTCCTCATCTCAGACCCCAAGTGCTGAGGAAAGGAGGGTGCCACCAGGCCCAGACGCGTGGGCAGGAGGTGCTTGAGGCAGGTGCGGAGACACCACAGTGCGGGCGGCTGACACGTACCATAGCCCGGGGCTGCCTGGGGATAACCTGAGCATCTGGCAAGTCTATCTGCTGCAATGTTCTACACCATTTGTCCAAGATATTCTCTTCTCTCTCTCTGTGTGACTCTGTGCAGTGACCTGGTGGACCCCTAGGAAGAGTCCAGCTCCAATGCAATTAGCACGAACATCAGAAAACGTCTCCCTGCTGCACAACTCCATACAGCCAGGGCACAACTTGAACATGTTTATTCTGTGCGAAGCTTATGAAGAATTTGCATTAGAAAACAGAGACAAATGGAAATTTTGGCTTTCACTGCTGTTTTTAAAGGAAGTGCCACCCAAAGAGCTATTTACCTATTATCCAGATTCTGTTGTTGATAGCGCTAGCTTTGCAATATGAATTTTTAAAATTTATTTAAAGCAATATTGGGAAATGCATTTTACACCATGTAATTATATTAATAAAGAAATTTGTTTGATGTTAAATATTTATTCTTCTCTCCCTGTAGTCATACTTTTGATGCTGCATACATTTAAGATGAAAAAATGCCATTTCTAATGTCTTCAACCTGGTTTTATGATTATTTGTCGATCACAATCTATTAAAACCTTTAGGTTCTGAGTGGAGGGCTTGGGTTTTGGTGTTTTTGTTTCTTGGTGTTTTGTTTGGGTTTTTTTAATGATCTGTTTTGCTTTGGTTGGCACAGTGAAAAAAGTAATTTGGGTTTAGCATGAAGAATTTAACTAAGCTTTATTTATTTTATTGTCAAAAGTAATAATAGGGAGCAATTTAAGTACTTTGAAGATGTGCATTTAGTGGTCTTTGAAGCATAATCCCATTAAGATTAATAATGAATTACATCTGAGAAAGACTATGTCCCTTAATGCTAATGTCTTTTGCAAGGTGGATAAATCACTTTATTTAACAGCAAAGACAAATGTGCTGAGGAGCTGTAGTTGCACTGGTTTATTTGATGTTGGGAGGGTCTAATTTTCTTTTTTTTTTTTTTTTTTTTTTTTTTTTTTTTTTT
>VZRQ01002392.1:713833-756591 GCA_013397975.1 Machaerirhynchus nigripectus | reverse complement strand
CCTGGAGAAGAGGGGACTGAGGGGAGACCTCACTGCAATCTTCAGCTTCCTCATGAGGAGAAGCAGAGGGGCAGGCACTGATTGCTTTTCTGTGACAAACAGTAACAGAACCTGAGGAAATGGCCTGACGTTGTGTCAGGGGAGATTTAGGTCCAATACTAGAAAAAGGTTTTTCACCCAGAGGGTGGTTGGCGCTGGAACAGNTAGCCAGAGAGAAGATGGTGGTGGTGGGAAGACGGCGTAACCCTGAGCACTTTGTCAGAGGGAAGGCAAGAGGGGATCTATAGAATCCACTGACTTAACTGAAGCAGGGAGAAAAGGGGACAAATCGGAACAACACCCTCATCCCTGCCAACAGAATACAAGAGGCACCACAGAACAAACAGTGTCTCAGGCACAGAGGGAAAGCTGAACTTTTAAGGCCTCTGTTAGCAGAGAAGACCTGAAAGAACTGACCTGGGCCATGAGTTTGGATGGCAGATGCCCCAACAGAGAGGAGCCTCCCGACAGAGGTTTATGCAGGGTATATATCCCTACTGTCAGGAGATGTCACTCCTTGAAGCTCCCCCAACAGGGTGCAGAGTTAAATAACATGGAAACATGCTAAAAGGCTAAAGAAGATCGCTCAGTTTCTGAACAACCTGCAAAACACAGGGCTGGACTGTGCACTGATGGAGCAGTGGAGCATGTTTCAGCTTGTCACAAAGAAGGACGGGATCAGCCGGCATTTGAGCTGGGGTAGCACAAACCCTAAGCCCTAACACTGTTGTTTCTGAAAGCAGATGTGTTTCTTTTATGCCCTGAACGTGCTTGCTCCTCATCTCAGACCCCAAGTGCTGAGGAAAGGAGGGTGCCACCAGGCCCAGACGCGTGGGCAGGAGGTGCTTGAGGCAGGTGCGGAGACACCACAGTGCGGGCGGCTGACACGTACCATAGCCCGGGGCTGCCTGGGGATAACCTGAGCATCTGGCAAGTCTATCTGCTGCAATGTTCTACACCATTTGTCCAAGATATTCTCTTCTCTCTCTCTGTGTGACTCTGTGCAGTGACCTGGTGGACCCCTAGGAAGAGTCCAGCTCCAATGCAATTAGCACGAACATCAGAAAACGTCTCCCTGCTGCACAACTCCATACAGCCAGGGCACAACTTGAACATGTTTATTCTGTGCGAAGCTTATGAAGAATTTGCATTAGAAAACAGAGACAAATGGAAATTTTGGCTTTCACTGCTGTTTTTAAAGGAAGTGCCACCCAAAGAGCTATTTACCTATTATCCAGATTCTGTTGTTGATAGCGCTAGCTTTGCAATATGAATTTTTAAAATTTATTTAAAGCAATATTGGGAAATGCATTTTACACCATGTAATTATATTAATAAAGAAATTTGTTTGATGTTAAATATTTATTCTTCTCTCCCTGTAGTCATACTTTTGATGCTGCATACATTTAAGATGAAAAAATGCCATTTCTAATGTCTTCAACCTGGTTTTATGATTATTTGTCGATCACAATCTATTAAAACCTTTAGGTTCTGAGTGGAGGGCTTGGGTTTTGGTGTTTTTGTTTCTTGGTGTTTTGTTTGGGTTTTTTTAATGATCTGTTTTGCTTTGGTTGGCACAGTGAAAAAAGTAATTTGGGTTTAGCATGAAGAATTTAACTAAGCTTTATTTATTTTATTGTCAAAAGTAATAATAGGGAGCAATTTAAGTACTTTGAAGATGTGCATTTAGTGGTCTTTGAAGCATAATCCCATTAAGATTAATAATGAATTACATCTGAGAAAGACTATGTCCCTTAATGCTAATGTCTTTTGCAAGGTGGATAAATCACTTTATTTAACAGCAAAGACAAATGTGCTGAGGAGCTGTAGTTGCACTGGTTTATTTGATGTTGGGAGGGTCTAATTTTCTTTTTTTTTTTTTTTTTTTTNTTTTTGTGTAATAGTGACCCATGATCATTGAAAACAATGAGGTGCTTCAGGCCCAGCATCGCCAGCCGGGCAAGGGAGGGGATTGTCCTATTGTCCTGCTCTGCTCTGGGCTGGAGTGGCCTCACCTCGAGTGCTGGAGGCAGTTTTGGACACCTCAATATACGACAGATATAAAGGTGTTTGAGATCACCCAAAGGAGAGCCATGAAGATGCTGAAGGGTCTAAAGGGGACGCCATGTGAGGAGTAGCTGAGATGTCGTGGCTTGTTCAGCCTGGAGAAGAGGGGACTGAGGGGAGACCTCACTGCAATCTTCAGCTTCCTCATGAGGAGAAGCAGAGGGGCAGGCACTGATTGCTTTTCTGTGACAAACAGTAACAGAACCTGAGGAAATGGCCTGACGTTGTGTCAGGGGAGATTTAGGTCCAATACTAGAAAAAGGTTTTTCACCCAGAGGGTGGTTGGCACTGGAACAAACTCCCCAGAAAACTGGCCACAGCTCCTTGACAGAGCTCAGTGAGTGTTTGGACAATGCTCTCAGGCACACAGTGTGATTCAGGGGTTGTCCTGTGCAGGGCCAGGAGTTGGACTGGATGATCTTTGTTGGTCCTTTCCAGCTCAGGAAATTCTGTGACTCTGAGATTTACATAAAGCCATTCCCAGGGATGAACAGCTCCCTCAAACAATCACCATCCATGTCCCATGACTGCAAAGCTCACTGGAAGAGTTCCAACACTACCAAAGATTTCCCAGCAGGTCTTGGTCATGGTGTGCTTGAAGCTGAAGAAAGCTTGAAGCAGCCAAGATGGGCTAAATGATGCAGAGAATGTAGCAGCCCTAGTTCTAATTTCGCTCAATAAACTGTGCTCCCGAGCAACCCATGGGTTACACAGACACCAGCATTCAGGATACCAACTTTAACCTTCACTCAGAAGCGCTGCAGTGCCCCAGAGGAGAGAGATTCTGCTTCTTTGCCAGAAATAGCAACATTTTTTGTGATGTGCAATAGCTATGAAGTAAAAGGTAGATCAACGTTAAGGGTGATTTAACTCTTTTAAGAGCAAGAGGAATGCACCCAAAGACCGAAACAGAGTCTGGAAAGGAAAGCCCTACGTTATGGCTCACACAAGCCTGAGGAAGAAGCCATTTCCCTTTGGTATCCTTTCAGGTCCTTGTAGCAGAGACCTGGTGGGACAGCTCTCCATTCCCACTCAGGGAGGATAAACATCACAGGCAGGACACCAGGCAGAAGCTCCTCCTGTGCCCTGCCATTACATTTGTGTCAGCCAGCTAAGTCTTCATCCCGTTTAATTTATAAGAGCGAAAGAGCTCACGTTACACACTGGTACAACCACAAAATCAGTGCTGCTTTGCCCAGCAAATAATGGCATATGTCACTTCTGATTACAATTGGTTCAAGGGGGCAACAAACCTCACAGTATGTGCAGCCTTCAAAGCACCTATTAAAAATACATTTTTATGTTGTAATTGCTTACTGAAAAAGATGCATCGATTTCTTTCCCTCACATCTGAGAAGCAATTGCATAGACGTATTCAGAAGAATGCACATAATATACTTGAAAAACTAAGCGTGAAAAATCAGTTTAGATTTCACTGAGTGTGAATTTGGGGAGAAAAATTATCCCTCCACCTTCTCACTATTAATGCAGTAGGGTTTATTTTTGAATGAGGCAATATGAGCTTAAATTAAATGTCAAATATAATTTAACATTAAAGCATGAAGTGGCTGAGCATGTGCGTGTCAAAGCTAGCAGCTCTTCTGAGTGTTTAATTGCTATCTACAAAATAATAACCTATAAAAAGATCTCTCATTTTCAGTAGTGAGACTTAAATTTACTGTACTGGAATAATTCTAACAAAATAGAGCTTAAAAGCCTTTTTAGTCACCCATGCCACATGAAGACACACAATGACAAATAAAAACATCTGCAGTCTGGCTGCCTACTTCTCTGGGAGATGTCTAGACTCCTTTTATAATCAGCAATGAGAAATAGACACTTCTAGGCTGTAGTTCATCTTGTCCTAAACTAGAGATCTAAAATAGGCCAGAAGAATCACATCTGAAAAATGCCTGTTTCTCTCCACTGCCTGTAAAGGGAGCCAGCAGTGATTAATTCAGACGTAGAAAGCTACAAGGCAATGTGTAGTTTTGATTATTTTCTGCCAACATGATCAACTGACCAGTTCTGCAATTACATTTTTTTTTCACTGACAACTGATAGGTAACTATTATTAGTGTTAGAAAGTGGCTATTTTATGCAGCGTGCTGCCCACTTTAGAAAGTAGTGAAATCCTTGCCAGCAGAAACTCCCAGTCTGAGACTGTAGCTGTGGGGCAGAACTCCAGAAAGACATTACAACAGCCAAAACAGCTGAAACTGAGCAAAACAGTCCCAAGGGACCTAACCTTCCATGCAGTTGCTTAATTTTAGCTACACAAATAGTCCTATGGGACAGATACAGATGAGTTTTTAAATGAATTGTTGGCTACCAGTGGGCAGAGTTCTGTGTGTTGTAGTACAATGGACTGGCTGGAAACCACCACTAAACCAGCTGAGTTCTACTTGAAGGACGGGGCAGTTCCAGTAGGGAAGGAAAAACAGAGAGGACAACACGTACTTTTTATATTGGTATACTCCCTTCTCAAGGGTATGCTATGAACTAAGTTTCCCCCCGTTTTTTTTTGTTTGGTGGTATTCCTAAATATGTAAAAGTAAATAATGCAGAAAATCTGACTCAAATGCATTAGGAACAGCTAGACAAAATCCTGATGTGTGAAGTTAACAGCAAAGCTGTCACTGACTTCAATTGATTCACAACTTGAATCCTTCAGTGTTTAGAACAACTAAAAATCTAAGATTTTTTCCAGAATATGAAATAACTATATGTCATTGTAATGTCTCTATGCAACTATATCTGCAAGGAGAAGGAGGAAGAAATTTGAGATACAAAAACCAAGAAATTATTTTTGTAAAGGCATTATCACAATGAATACAAAAACAATAAAGTATAATTTTCATCATGATTTCTTGTTTGTTTCCAAAGCATTATATCCACCAATACGGAAGTTTTGATATAAACTATATCAAACTAATATAAACTATATCAGTTTTGATATAAACTATATATGATGGAGAGTGCTACAAAGTTAAATTAACAGAGAAATCTGAACACTAAACACACCTTAAGTAGAAAGAATTACTATATCATCATAAAACACTGAGTTAGGCTTCTAAATGCTAGACATAATAAGGAGTGAGTAATATGGATGAAAGAAATGAGAGGTAAGCAGGAATCACAGGGGAATGAGTACACAATTCCTGTCCAAGACTTTCTACCAAAACAAATGCCTCTAAGTGCTACAGTGCTGCTTTTTTTACTTTATGATTAAAAACTTTGAAACCTAAGCAAGGTCTCATTGCAAATCACTGTGTTGTTTGCTCTCCAGTGTCCAAAGTCAGCACAGGCAGCGGGCAGGAGCCCAACACGGGACAGGGCCAAGGCAGCTCATGCCCTGGTGCCACAGCCACACTCTGCACAGCCACTGCCAAACGTGCAAATCTGCGGGAGGCTTTTACACAGTGGCACGAGCCCCGGGCACGGTGCTGACATCCTCCACTGCTGCCAGCTTGGCCACTGCTCGCCCTCCCCGCGGGCGGGCGGGTGCCAGCCATGAGCTCCCCCCGCCCGCTGGGTCTGGGCTCAGGGGCTGCCGCACTGGCAGCGGCATCTCGGCACCGTCAGGGCTGCCCTGCCCTGCCCTGCCCTGCCCTGCCCCGCCCTGCCCCACCTGCAGCAGCGGGAACACAGGCCTCGGTCTGCCAGAGCAACGGGGGCTGCGTGTAGCTGGGGAGGCACAGCAGCCATGGAGTCCTCATCCCTGTGATCTCCGGCTGATAAAGACACTGAGGGCCAGAGCATTACTTCCAGCCCTGGCACAGTGTGCACAGGACAATCCTCCTCTGCTGCCAACCCTCCCCTTGACATACCATGAACAAGCACAGAGGGGCTCAGGGTTATTCCATCCTCCCGGGTAAGGTCTAAGTTGGTGAAGGGCCTGGAGGGGAAGCCATATGAAGTGGCTGAGGTCACTTGGTCTCTTCAGCCTGGAGGAGACTGAAGGGAGACCTCACTGCAGTTTCAGCTTCCTTGTGAGGGGAAGAGGAGGGACAAACACTGATCTCTGTGGTGGCCAGTGACAGGACCCAAGCCTGAAGTTATGTCAGGGGGAGGTTTAGGTTGGATATTAGAAAAAACTCTAAAACCAGAGAGTGGTTGGGCTCTGGAACATGCTCCCCAGGGAAGTGGTCACAGCACCAAGCTTGACAGACTACAAGAAGTGTTTGGACAATTCTCTTGGGCATGTGATGTGACTCTTGGGGATGGTCTTGTGCAGGGCCAGGAGCTGGACTCGATGATTCTTGTGGGTCCCTTCTAACTCAGTTTATTCTGTGATTCTTTGTATTCATGATTTCCAGTTTGATGACTGTGAGGAGCTTGCTGATGTGGCTCCTCCTTCACCTGTAGCTTGTGTTAAGCTGTTTACAACCTCAGTGCCTTTCCTGCACTGTGACTTCTGCCAGCTCTCTGCTGTATGGGCTCACAAAGGGACACAAGCACTATCTGCCCTGGTAATAGGCACAGGTCCACACCACAGAAAGCAGAAGGCTGTGATGACTGTATCTTCCTCATTTCAGAGGTATCCTGTATTTTGATACCATTTGCCAGCCCAAGGAAGGAAAAAACAAAGACTGGCACTTTACTGGATAGAAAAAACACCTACTCAGTATACTGAAAAAGACAGTGTAACATCTAGGGGATGCTTTACTCTGTGAAGTGACTTGCACTGAACTTGCATTTCAAGAGGGGCAAGAACATCCCTGAGCAGTGACTCAGTGATTACATGGTGAGAACAGAAAGTGGGTCAGAAGAAAAGGCCTGTGTGGAAACAATGGCAGTAAAACTCTGTCAAGGCAAATGTTGCTTAACCTGGCATAAGGTCTGCTAACAGCAGTTCAGCCACGTATATTATCTGTTTAACTGTTAGTAATTCAGAACTGGTGCAGTGTGATGTAGAGTAATCACTGATTTATGTCATCTGGTTGCTCCTTTTTAGGTTTGGTTCTTAGGCTACTCTACCGACCTAGAGATCTCTACACCTGCTACCTGAAGTCTGGTAAGCTGCTCCCATCAGTGCCATGATGTTTCATTAACATAATTCACCAGGAACGCTGTCTTCTGTATACTTGAGGTCATAATGAATGTTTTAAAATAAGAAGTAATTACTTTGCCCAGCAAGAGAGGATCTGAATACCTTACTGGTCATCATATTAAAAAACATACCTGTAGTATTTGTTGTATGGTCTCCCAGTCTTCTGCAAGTTAAACTCCATCATAAATAATTAAGAACTTTGAAACCTCAAGATTTGCTGATTTAACAGAAAAGATGTGTTGTAGCAGATGAACTTCAGCAAATTTTGCTGAGGTGGTTTAGATGTTACTGCTCTCAGTTATTTTTTTCATCTTTCTGCCAAAGTTACTGCCCCTGGACAGAAGGACAAACTAAAACCTGGGCCCATATCTCAGACAGCCCCGCCAAACTGCTGAGATATCAGTCTGCAAAGGGACGTCCTTGAAGTACAGGTGTCCAGTCTTCTTCCACTGACCTTGACACAGGGCAGAGTTGAAATAAATTATCTCCATCAAAAGCCTTAGTGACAAAATACATAACCCCAAAAATATATAAAAACTACCTCAGTTTTCTCTCCCACTTATTCTCAATGAATTCAAGTCACAGCCTTGTATCTCTACAACTGTCCTGTCTCTGCTAGCTGCTAATTTTAGCCACGGTACTCCATTATAGGGCAAGATGAAAAGCAAGTTATGAAAGGATGTGAGGCATAGCTTTCCTAAACCTTTCATATTTTTAAGTTCCTCCCTCAGCTCCCAAATACCTTTTCTAGTTCTCTCACAATTCTAGCATACAGAATGGAAACACAAAGTGCCAAACAGATGCAGCTATTTGTAAGAAAAAGCCAAAACCTTCTGTCCTCTCTCAGTGATCTCTGACTTTCAGAATCTTGCCTTAACATTCATCAAATATTCCCTTTGTCTGCTGTCATCCCTCTTAAATACATAAAGAACTCATTCATGAATGTATAAACTTTTTTCAGTCTCTAAAGTAAATGGAGTTTTCTTTTAAAATGCTTTAAATCAAACTCACTCAGTGCATGGTGCTCTGTACTGTTATCCTCCTTTCTTCAGAGACTGTGTCTGCTTTTGATCCTTTATTCCTGACTTCTCCCTAGCACTGATTTCTCTGTCAATTTGGGAGCTGTGCCCCGTGTTAATGTTTAGGCAGAGTATTTTGATGTTTTTCCTGTCTCACTTTTAAAAAAATTCTCTCTTAAAATTGCTGCTGATAAAGGTTAAATATACTCAAGTATAATGTAATTGAGACTTTTGTTCTCCCCCGCATCAGCACCCCATTATATGAAGAAATAGTCAAGTAAATGTTGAAGGACCAGAATTCCATTTGAGATGCATCAAGCTCTGCACCTGCATGGGTAACAAACTTTGGTTCATCCCCCTACCATATTAGGCCCCAAACTCACAAAGGACCAAAGACCACAGTCCAGGAAAAAGTTCCTCTTTAGGAAGCAGTACTCAATTTCTAAATTTCCTACTTGAACCTATTGCATGCTGAGGGAAATATGATCTTGCCTTGCTAAGCCACTTCTGTCACGCTGTGCCAGGACACCACCGCTTCGGATTCAGGAGTCAGGCCATCTCTTCCCAAAAAACATTCAATATTCTTTGGACATTGCTTCGTGTAATACCTTTTTCTAATGGTTAAATCATCTTTATTCTTCCAGTGAGAATACTGGCAAGAAAGCAGCAGTTTTAAAGTCGACAGAGTCAACTTTAAGACAGAACACAGCTGAAAGAGCAAAGAAATCTTTCTTCGGTGTACGTGTGTATATAAATATATACACACACATTTATTTTTGTATGAACTTTTGTATTACATTCACTTGCAGAGATAGAGACGTCTCTGTTAAGAAGCAATGGAGAACTCTGAGATAGAGTAATTGGAAACGTGTCCTTCTGCAGCTCCTATTCACTGCTGGTGTTCAGCAATAAAAAGAGAATTGCAACCATGAATCACAAACACTACTGTGCTGTCTTAATGCTGCCTTTCAAGAACTGAAAAGACAAATACCACTTAGTCAAGGAGAAACCCTCATATATCTGATACACCTCCAAATACTCTGTGATTAATCTTTTTTCTTGAAACCAAACAAAACCAAACAAACAGTGATTTAACAAAAAAATCCCACATCCGACAATCTAGATTTCTAAAGCTCTGATGGAATGAGGCCACTGGTGAGCAACAGTAGAACTTTACATAGGAAAAAAACCCCAAACACTTTACTAAAGCTATCAAAAGAGCTTTTCTTTTCAGTAGTTTTGGAGTAAATAAAACAACACTTACTCCTTTTAGTGATTTGTTTGCATTAAATGATTCATTTGCATTTATTTGTCTAATCCCAGAGAGGTTATTGTGCTGCAGCATGCTCACACATTCAATTGGGCTATTCTTTAAAGCCAAGTGGTGTGGCTTCTAAAGTGGGAGTGTGGATGCTGGATTGCAGCAGAGTTGGAATCCACTACATAAACTGAAAGAGTTGGCTATTCTGTATTGTCTGTATCATGCTTCCTTGTTGAAAGAACATCAACCTTTCAGCAGTGGGAAGCGGGTGGCCTGGGGAGCAGGAGGGATTCCTGAGACGCCGTGTGGCCCTTTGGGAATCCCCGTGAGATGTGCTTGCAAAGCTCTGGTGGCTGCCTCTATTCTTGCTGTGAGCGCTTTTTGAACAGCTTCCACAAGCCTGTTCAGGATTATGGTCTCAAAGTGCTTAAATGGAAGGCAATGAGAGTTTGTAGTGAAGATCCTTCCACAACATCATGAACACCCCTCATGCTGCGAGGTGGGATGGGAAGGTTTTGGTTAGGCTGGCTGCCACTCCCATTTTTGCCTACATGCTCTTGCTGCTTCTCTTGGCCCATCACCATCCCTTATCTGGATCAGGGAGCTGCACTAAGAGACTATAAGGAATATGAAGTCAGCAGATTTTTGTCCATTTAGCATCCTGAACTAGTTCACCATGATTGATCATGGGTTTAATGTAAGAAAGAAAATGGATGCAGATAGCTGGGATAGGTCAGAAGAAAGTTTTTACAAGGGTTTAGCTATATTCTTATATCATACCTTCAATCTATCTATCTATCTATCTATCTATCTATCTATCTATCTATCTATCTATCTATCCTCCCCCACGTGCCAGGATTTAGGAGCTGTGGTTGAAAAAGACACTTACGTAAGTGCTAATGCAGTCTGAATAAATGGTGGCATTTAGGCAGGGGCAGTGTGGGGGTGAGACAGCCATTACATAACGTAATTGGAGATTTATCCACCAAAGCTTTACACTTGGAGTGGGACAAACTGGACGTCCCAGAAACCAGCAGTTAAGCAAACACTGAATTTGTAAACCCATTCAGAATTTGTAAAAAGTATTGTTGTTTTATTACTGTTATTTATCTTGATCGGTTTGTTCTGCTTAGAAGAAATAAAACACAGGCGCTCTTTGCCTTAATTGCTGGGCCTATTCTTTAGTAAACAATGAAAAGTGATTAGAGATGTTTTTTGGCATGCACAGTCCAAAACCACCTAGTGAGAGTTCAAAGAACAAAGCAAATGCTTATTGAAAGAAATTACTCAGCTAACTAAACTTGTATATCTTCAAGTCAGACATTTTTTCGGCATCTTTACCCCATTTATCAATGCACAATTACTGTCACTATTGTGTTGTGTCATTAGGCGTAAGGTTACAAGTGCCAGTCGGAATAAAAAAATTGCAGTAATGTTGGCATAATTTTTCATTATCATCTTCATTAACCACAGCTAGTGGGAGTAAGAGTTTATCCTTGCTGTTGTCATTGTCATGACAACGCTTCCAAAGCTTGTCTGCCGAGAGTTCACCAGATACAAAAAACTGAATGTCCTCATTATTCCACTTCTCACACTCTCACCCATGCCAAGGGTGATCCGAGATGCACAGGGCCCTTGATTTATCCCCTGTGATTTCTCTTGACAGCCTGGTATGGTGTCTCAGCTTAAGGCAATCGGTCTGATTTCACAGTTTAATTACTGCTAATCTGAAGGAGCGTGGCCAATGCTAATGAGCCAGCAGCAATCAAAGCAGTAATGGCTAAACTCACCCTGTTTCATTCTTCTTTTTTTTTTTTTTTTTATTAAAACACTCCTGCCCTGAAATAAGCAAGTAATTTCTCCTTTTCTGCAAAACTGCAGTGGAAGAACAGATGAGCTTCCTGTACAATTTGGTGTTATTTCAGAAGCAGAACCATAAGACCCCTTTATATTTTGCACTTAAACCTCTGCTAAATGTTAGTTTCCAAACAGCTTTGAGTCAAGAAAAGAATCAATAATTAGAAAAGACTCATTAGCAGATCACTAGCTCAACTGCAGAACATCCATGCTGGCACACTGGGGCCAAATTTTGGATGGAGGTCTACTTGATTTTTGCAGCTGGGCATCACTGAATTATGCAGCAAATAAAAATATCCACAATGGCACTGCAAAAGAGAACCTAGAATATTCAGAAAGGGCTTTACTGTAACGGGAATTAATTACAAAACTGGATAACAATCTATCCTGCAAAATGACCCGCACCTCCTGTTAACAGTCCAACAGCCATCCGATAGCATCAACTTGCACATTCTCCCTTTTCTTGAGCTGCTTTCCTATTGCTGAAATAGATGAAGAAAAGCATGGAAAAAATCTTCAGAACTGATTTTTGTCAATCATGCCAGTCAAATACCTGGAATAACTGTAAGAAAATAATAATAATAAAAAGCTTTGTATCTGCTTTTCTGTGCATCCTTCAGCTGCGTTACAAATTTCTTCAGAAATTTTTCTTGATCTTTTTCTTCCTCAGTAGAACCCTGATTTAAAATATTTACCAAATTTCACTGTGACAATTTGATTAACATACAAAAACCTCTCACTCTTTAATGATTCTCCAAACAGAAAGTAACTTACTAGAAGCAAGAACCCCAACACCAGTGTAAATCATGGCTACTTCAGCCACCTTCATACAGATATTCCGTGTTTACTCTGGTGAGCCATATGTAGCTCATTTGGAATGGAACTCTTACTCTTTGGAATTAGGAAGAAAAGCTGTGTTTTGGTGCTACTGTGTGTGATTTATGATATATAAATAGAAGGTTAGGCAATATTTTGCTTGTTAAACCACATGGGACGAAGACTTACAGAGAAATCCTCCATAAAGAAAAGGGTTTAGAGCAAATTTTGAAGAATATGAACTGCTTGGTTTCTGCTTGTCTTGTGCTTGTCTCAAGCTTATCTGCCATTACTTCAAATTTGACATCGCTCAGTTAACCTGAAAGAAAATAGTTTCTTCACGATTTTGAGGCACCTAGGAATACCTGACCAGTGTGAAAAATCACATCTTCTTTGCAGAAAAAGGTGTTTAATAAAACAATAAATATTAGAATGTATGATTTGCTTTTTACAGCAGCATCGTTTAAACGTGTAATATAGCAAGACAGTGGCCCTTTGTAAAGATTGTCAATTATAAATCATTTTATCTCATCCATTCATTAAAATGTCTTCCATCAATGATTGTTTCACACTCACAATGTTGTATTCAAAAATACAAAAGTTCAGATTGTAATGCTACAGAGATCTGTTTTTTTGCACAATTTAAAAAACTATTTAACTTCTTTTTTCCCTTTTTTTAAACTCTGTCTCACCACAAGGAAAATAATGCTATGGGTAGTCACAAAATATGGCTATTTCCATAAGATATATGAGAGAAAGAGAGTGTCACAAGAGGGGAACATCATTCTAATAATATTTTGTACTTCATCATAGCACTGTCAGAAGATGCCAATGGAGACTCTAAGTCATTTTAAAGAACCACTTCATTTACAGGGAAGGAGTTCACTCCTAATTAAGTTGGAAAGCCTCCAGGGCTTTCTCCAGCCTTTGCAATTCTGATTTCCTTGGAGAACTCTTGGTAAATCTAAGAGATCCAGAGATTTCAGTGTGATTAAGACCCTATTGACACAGACATTAAAATGGCACTAGTCAAACTATGCCATATACGTTACACAAAAAAAAAAACAACCTGTCCACAACAGCTCAGGTAAACTGAACTAGAAGTCTGTTGGAATGACAATAATACAGCATAACTATGAGGAACAAGTGGTAAAAAGGAAAAGAAGGAAAAAAATCTAGGTTCAAATCATTTGTCTCCTTTAGTACAGCTCCTCAATACTCATTTGCTTTACATGGCTGAGGAACTGAGAAACTTTGATGTAAAGTAAAAAAAAAATAATAAAGCCAGGAGCAAAACCCAAACTGTGTATGAAAGAGTTACAATTCTCTTATCTTCTCACTTAGAATGGTTCTATATGGCAAGAATTTAATCAGGTGCCACCAAACTGGTGTTGTATAGCTACACAAAAGCTCTGAAGCCCTGTTAATAAAACTGACATTTCCATATAAGGCTAAATTCTCTGGTTTGGTTCACTGAGAAACTCCCCAAATCTATCAGTACAACAGGCAGAAGAGAAGAAAGGAGGCACAGTACTTATAACAATAATAATAATAATAATAATAATATACAACTATAAGATGAGAATCAAATAACCTGATTTCCACTTACACCCTTATTACCTCATTCTGAACTAAACTGATTATATCTAACATAGCAGTGGCCTGTCCATATATATCCACACTGACACAGAAGGCAAGGAAATATGCATTCTTATTTGTAGTTTGTCCTTTTTTATTGAATATCCTTCAGAAGGTCTAAGTTGATAAGAAGTTGTCAGTCAAGAGTAAGTAGCAAACACAGGGACTTGGGCAAAATTGAAGCTTTGTAAATTTGGGTCAGAGAGAGCAAGCTGCACTGAAAAGAAGTAATTTTATGTCATTCTGAATAATGGAAAGTACCACAGCCATTGAATTATCCTTCTCTTCCCATAAATGGGAATTATTAGCAGAAGTGGAAAGCCTTTTTGTTACAAAAGTGATAGAAGCATCAAGTTAGAGATGTCATTAACAAATGTAGGGTATTTTAGTGAAGTGGGTGTGATGGACCCTGTGAAAAAGGAAACAATGATGAGAAAAGACTTCTAAAAAATGATGCAGGGACACATTAGTCACATGGAAGCAATGAAATCCAAAGAACAGACTGTCAAGAAATCTCAGTTGATTTCCTTCCGGCTGTCATGAATTAGGAGGTCAGCCATGGACTGGCATCCTGGTACTCTCCCCCGAAAAGGAACTGCTCAGATAATAATCTGCCTTAGAGGCCAGACCCAGAGCTGCTGAGACTGCACTTCTTGCTCAGTTAGAACTGGCTCCATTTTTAAGTTACAATAAAGCAACTGCCTTCTATTATTCTAAAATAATGTTACTGCTGAGGTTTTTTTTTTTATTGCAAGACAGGAGTGAGACTGCAATATCAGACCACTGCTGTGGAAAAGAAGGGATCTGAGGAATCACACAGAAGAGAGGGGAGAGGGGGCATTTGAAGTGAACACAAAGGAAGAAAACCAAAATGAATAAAGTTAGAGTGATCTTCAAACAGAAATAAACGTCAGAGGCAAAGGAAAATAAAAGAAAGCAAACTTGGTTTGTTTAGCCACCAAGACTAATTCCCCTTCCTGTTAGAAAAGACCTTCATAGATCAAAGTATTAGAGCGCTCTGAATTTCACTTGGGCTACCAGTGATATCCTGATTAGATTTGTATTTAAACAGAATTCTCATACATTTCAATTATCAGAATCATTGGAGCCAAGTGCTCTTTCAAGTTAGACCTGAATTATCCATTCTCTAACAAAAAGTGAAAAGGCATATAATATTGATACCCAACATTGTTCTGCAGAGCCATATATACTTTTAGCAGTCATGAGCATAAAGAGAAACATTCTGTATTCATACAGTTCCACTGGCAAACTTAACACATGCTACAGCAAACAAAAGCAAGCTTATGCTTGGCTTTTAATTTTTTTAATATCCAAAGGCTAGGCTTTCATCCTAGTCTTCAAAATTTTTCTTCGGTATAATTCCTCCTATGTGTGCCCAAAATGATAAAAGAAAATAATTAAAAGCTGCTACAAAAGGTACTGATTTTAATATATTTGGGCTAGGCACCTTCTAAAAACAAGTGCCCTTGATAGCATGCCATTTGAGGGGTAAAACCAGATGTACCCCAAACCAGGGCTCTCTTCAAACAATGATGTATGATCTAGGGAGTTGCACATTTCCATATTCCTAGCAGTGAACAGGAATCTAAATATCTATTGATACAGCCCTGAAAGATAAACATATTCACTGCTACCGAGAAACATCTTAATACCACCCAAGCACAACAAAGAGAAATGAAAGGTGTCTCTACAACAGGTCTGGACATCAACAGGAATTGTACCTGTTACTGAAATGCACATGGACATATATAAGGCAAGAACATTCATTATTCACTCAAAACTCATCAAACTATGAATTTTGCAAACACATGCTTTTCTGACTGAACACCTACATTTCGACTCTAGGATTTTAAAATTACAAAGATTTTTTTTGTTTTTTGCAAGGTAGTTCCATATTGTCTCAACTTTTACTTGCTGCTGTCCAGTAGACCCTAGGGGTCATGCTGTTACTGTGTCTTCTGCTGTCCGTAAAATTATGAAGAGCATGCAGGATAATAGGGAGAATTCATCAACACAGTTTTCCAGAAAATAATCTTCCAGATTATACCATCCTCCTACCTTCCAGAATTTTACTGCTCAAAGATGACTCTGAATCACAGTACAGCAGGACAAATTTAATCACTGCTTGATGCTATTGTGGACCTTTGACCGCTTTGTGGCTGCTCCCATCCTCCCTACTCCGCTGCTGAAAGCAGCCTCTTTGCACTCGCTGTGTTTTCTCACAAACTCCTTCCACAGTATCTGCACAAGATCCTACTTCTAGTCCCAGACACTTTCCTTATTATAGCAATTTTCTCTAAAGGATGATGCTGTCTACCTCATCTGCAAGACACAGTAGAAAGCAAAGATGCCTAAAAATGTCACGGTCATCCAGATACATCCTTCACGTGGATCTCCTGCTCAATGTCATCTATAAGTCCCAATTTCTGTGTGCTACTATATGCACTTACCTGGGACAGAGATCAGCTATTTCCCCATCTCACAAGATGTGTCTTTGAAACCCTAATAATAATAATAATAATGCACAATAATAACAATTAAATACCAAAGGCTGTTTGCAACTTTTCCCTTACCCTGATGAAATTATAAGTGAAATAAATCTACTATATAACTCTAACACCACACCACCAATGTATCTGAATTCTGGTTTTCTCTTGTTGGATAGTTTAAATAATTCTAGAAAACTCTTAGGTGAAATGTTAGGTGCGCACCTGCTGTTTCCACTGAATACTTTGTCTGGAAGGTAGGCTAACCCTACTCACAATTCACTGTTCTCTTGCACAGAAAAATAAACAGAAATTATAGTGTGAATTTACCAGTCAGTTTCAGGTCTTATTTCAAGTAGGTAAAATGTCTGGGCTGGAAAATTCAGATGTACAGTGCGTCCTCTTGGGATCTTATAGAGTGTAAATGTCCATTACCCGGTTCTACCTCACCAGGTGAAATTCTGGAGTCAGAACCTCACTTTGCTTCTCATCAGTGAGAAGGAAAAACATCAAAGGACCTTCCAGGGCTAGAGAGAAACAAGGTCATCATCATTATCAGTAGTAATAGCTCTAAATGGGTGTACAAAACTTTTGCAGAGTTGGAAATGTGGCACCAGCAAGCTCAGGCACTGTTTTGTATTACCCAAAGCCTCTGTGCACAGCATTTTTCCTTAACCCTTCAGTACCAAACAGCAGCTCTTTAAAAGGATGCCAGCAGTTTCCCTGCCATTTTTGTGGCAATGTTTAGTATTCACAGAGGCACGTTTCAAGGTGTCAGTAGCTGCAGATGTCCTTATTTGTGTGGTCCCAAAAATCAGGTGTGAATAAGACTTATACTTCTTGTATGCCCCTGGTGAGTCTGTCAGCCTGCAGCCCCCAAATTTAGCAGATGGCCACGTTTAGCCAGTGAGCTGTGGCAATGACAAAGAGCAGGAGCCCTCTCTCCGTACACCATTCAGAAGGCACTGAAGCACAGTTCTGACTAGGGGCTCCAGGGTATTTCCATATATAAAGGGAAAAAAATAATAAAAAAATCATTCTTAACTCTAAACTGTTTAATCACTTCAGTTGAGATGATGAGCTAAGTCAGGCCATTCTACCTGCCCCCATTATTTAGTTGCCTCGCATGACAGCCAGTGTCATCCTCTACAATAATCTCTGTAGGACAGAAAGAAAACCGAGCACACACCTTCCATTTCAAATTATTTTTAAGCTGTATGAGTAATCTTTGTAAGTAAGTTGTATGAGTCATTTTTGTCAATATAACCCAGGGAATAATGTAAGCTTTCAGAAAAGCTAACTCAGGTTACTCTTTCCATCAGACCACTAAGCATGTGTAGAATTCTTTAAATAATTTCTCTGTCTTTTTTTTTGTAAATATTGTCAAACTTTGTAGCCATGTCCCTCAAATAAGAAGAGATCTGATTTTTCTTATATATGTTACTTGTAATCAGGAAAAAGAAGAAAAATGTGCATGGGCAATCTTTAGGGTCCCTGTTTGGTATCTTCATTTGATTCAGTACATAGCAAGAGATGCAACACATATGTTTAGAAACAGCTTAACTGCTACCAAGGACTTATTTTTTTTATTATTTTTGTATTATCTTGTATTTGCTCTTTCCCAGTTATGTTAAAACAACAGCAGTGGATGGTAGCAGGCAGTGTCATAAACATTTTATACTGTATGTATAAAATAATATGTATTAATATCTCTACTTCTCTCCTTTAAAGTCATCTTTAGCAGTAAAAGAGGCAATATCATCCTAGCTGGACATGAAGTAACTCATCAGTGCAATGAAGGCGGTCTGCTTCTGTCTTGCTTAAGACCATCTTCTGACTCAGACAATCTCATCTTGTTGGTTTACACTTAATTTACCTCATTATCTTTTCAAGCATAAAGAGATGATAACTTCTTTGCTACTTAAATAGAGACTCTGAACATAACCAAACACTCCCCACAGACAACCCAAAACAACTCCTGGTTAAGATGCTTTTAGTTTGTCTTTGCCTGTGAAAACCACAAAAAAATCCAGACCACAGTGTAAGGATATTCCTCATTTCTCCTTTGCCTCAGGCCAAAGGCACCTGGGCTACTGAAAAAGTAAATTTTCCCTCACTGATGACCAATTTTAGAGTTGTACCCCTTAGTGGTTGTTACTTGAGCCAGTTTGACTGCTTTTTAGCTCTTGCCTGAGGATATGCCTGCTGCTGCCTCCAGTCCTCTTCCAAGAATCCTCAGCTTAATATAAAGAAAGCAAGGGAGTGTGATGGACAAAAAAAAGAGTCCAAAACAGCTGTCTGGGAAGTCAGAAAGATGGGGAGAGGGAGAACAAGTTTGTGTTTCTTGAGGTTTACCAGCAGAGCACACTCTGAAGCAGGGTGGGATGGGAACTTCTTCCCTTCAGAAAGGTTTTAAAATAATAGTAATGCAGTTTTCCAGGCTTGAGTCTCAGTAGTCCATTCTCGTGAAAGCATGTAAAATATGCAGACAACTGAAGGTAGCTGAAAAGGATTCTTTTACTAATCTGTCCTCATTTAGCCCAAAGCTGCCAGACGATGTTCCCCTAACATAAACTTCTAGTTTCTGTCAGTTAAAGGTTTCGTGTTTTCCTGAGCTGGAAGTTGGAACCAGACCATTGTATTTCACAACCTTTACTGCATCTTTCTGTCTTGAATTTGTCCAGTCTTTTCTTAAAGCTCTTTAAACGTGTGATATCCAAAACATCCTGTACCAACTAAATCCTCAATTTGTTTTGCATTAGGAATTAAAAGTGCTTTCCTGCTGCCTAGCAATTTCATGGTGCCCCTACCTCTTATTCTGTGGTAGCAGAGGATGATTAACTCCTTTCTGCATCATCTAGATCACTTATAATATTGCACAGCCCTTTACATCCTTGCTGTTCACACCATTATGCACATCATGAGACTCCTTTTTCCACAGGATGAGGAGATTCGGTGCATTCAGTCTCTGCCTGTACAGAAGCTGCTCAATTCCCCTGTTCAGGCTGGCACCTTCTCTGCAGCTCTTCCAGTTCCATCACATCCAGCTGGAGTCAGGGTAACAAAAGCTGCACACAGCTTATGAAGCACAGGAACATCACAAGTTAGAGCTGGAAGGTATTTTCATTTCTGTTCTGTTCCTTTTCCGGTAACTCCTTTTTGTTTGATGAAGTTGCATTTTTACAAGCTTCTGGGCTGTGTGCCAGCATGATGTGAGATGACTTGATGCTTTTAGTGTTATTCTTCTAAACTCTGACTTCTCAGCAGTCATGTGTCCTGTGGGATAGCTTCTCAGGAAAGAAATGAATTGGCCATGACTGAAGTGCCACTGCTACCTGTGTACCAGCCACCTCTGCTACAGATATCATCTCAAAGCAAGTGTTGCTGCTCTGGAAAGGTCCCTGTGGGAGAAGCCAGGTCCACACCATGGCTGAGCAGCTGCATTAGACACCACAGTATTCTAATGTAATTAGAAAACAGCTGGGAAGGAACAGTCAATTGTTTTTTGGCAGTCACGGCCAATTTTGCACCAATGCAAATGATGAATCAAATCCTGCAAGTTTACAATATCTGCTGAGAGCATAATGGCAGAAGCCATGCTAATGATTTTAAATCTTGTTTATGCCATTTTTGGCTGATGGAGTAGTCCCCTGTCCCCCAGAAGCCTCCAGCATGAAGGAATTCCCATACTCTGCACCATAACACCTATTGGGCAGGGGAGAGGAGAGCCAACCTGTAGGGTACGGAAATCAAGCAGCCACCTTTCCGCCACAGACTAAACATAGTATGTGCTTCCTTTCTGGAGCAAAACCCATGCTGTCGAGCCATGCATTACTCAGCCTCAGCAAATAAATAGAAAATTTTCAAGAGAGAATAACACAAAGTACCCCATTACTACCAGGCTGCTCCTCCCTGACTATCAATCCCAGTCAACCCACAACATAGTAATGCATCAGAAATATTCATCCAGGAGAACAGTGCTATGCCTTTAAACATGTTCCTCATACCAGTTCTTTTAACAAATATCTAGCTGTCTTAAGGCTATCAAATACAGCCTGCAAACTATCATCTGCTCCTAAAATGTGTGCAACTTTACTGTCTCAATGATGATGATAATCTCTAGGGCCACATTCTCTTGCTGAGGCCCCCCACATGATCTTTCAAAATTATTGCATGTGTCAGCTGGGATTGAAAATGCTTCATAGGAGTATAACTGCTAAAAACATATTTTTGCCTTTGTAGCAGTTCCTGTTAACGTGAACAAATGGAATCCACTTAGCAATGTTTGCATAAGTGCAAACTTTGAGATAAAGATGTTAGAAACAACACCTCAACATGGCCCTTTGCCCTTGTTCTGGCCCAAAAATAGCTGCATGTAAGTCTTGAGAAGGCAGTACTTTTGGCCAGATAGTCAATAATTTTAATAGAATTAGCATGGGACAGAAATGCCATCCAAAAATGGATTCATGTTTAATCTGGTAATCTGATCCCATATGGCACTTTAAAGAGTGGGAGGAATTAGTGTTTGCTGCTTAAAGAAATTACCCAGAAAATGACTGCTGAAGACAGACCAAATAGTACCTCATCAGCATTCAGTGTGAAAAAGGCAAACAACACAGGAACAAGAGAAGTTAAAAGGTGAGCCAGCAAAGAAAGCCAAAATTTGTTCCTGCATGGCTGGGAAAGGGATAACAATCAGATGATAAAGGCAATCTCACAAAGTACTGGATATAAATAAAGAGGAATTAGAATATATTGCACAGGAGGGTAGAAGGCAGTTTAAAAGCCAAAGCTAACAATAAGCCAAGCTCCATCCTTAAATGCCCATTCACCTTCTCTGCAGTTCCGAGAAGGCGTTAAGAATGCAGTTTTCTCCCATAGTTATCCCTAATCATCCTAATAAGGGAAGCAAAGGTCTGGGGCACAAGGATCATAATGACAAACTTGGTTCTGACACTCCACTGTGCTTCACGTCACAGTTTCAGGACCCATTTCTGGGAGGCAAAACAGGCCAACGTGGCTGTTTCTGCCTTCGTCCCTCAGTACTGCAGATGTTTGTCTGTGTGACCTTGTGGTGAACTACATCGAGAAACTGAACTTACAAATAATCCTGTTAAAGAACTACAAGAAAGGACTGAGCATAGTTTTAATATAGCTGAGGTCAACCAGTTCATCTATAGCCCTGCAAAAAGTGGCAATGGCACAACTGAGGAGCCACCCCTGGAGTGAACAGTTGGAGCTAAATGGAATAAACAGATGGAGTTGAAGAGGAGAAAAGCGGGAACAGCTCACGCTGCCTTTGATGCCAAGAGCGACGTCCGCAGAAACACAGCCTCAGAGCTCCCAGTTTGTGCTGCCTCTGGAAGCGTGTTAATATCTGCATAAACACAGTAAATACGGCCTTTGCACTAAAAAAGAATTGTAATGGTCAGAGAGAATAAAAATATCTGAGGGATGAAATGTGATGAACATCCAAAACACTTCAGATTCGGGCAGGCAGCACAATAACGCCACGATGCCTTTTCTGTTCTTCGTCTATCAGCTAGCCTGACCTGCTCCATGCTGGCAAACCTCCTCTCATGACATCGACCTTTCACGTGGCCCATCCCCAAAAATCCTACGAGATATGAGGAGCCCTTCTCTGTTACTGAAATTATGGAAACTAAAAGGCACCAAAACAATGGCTAGTAAAGCTGCAGCTAAACCAGCGCATGGGTTGTGACTTGCAAATGTATTTGGTGTTTCTATACCTTGACACAGACATGTAGCATAGGTTAAAAACCAAAGAAAAGCTATTCTCACCCTTCACACCTCTCTGGAAAAGAACGCATTTAGCAGAACAAAAAGGCTGTTGTAAAATGAAATAAGATGTGACTGTTCCCATACGGGGATTACACAAAATACACCCCTAAAGAATTATTCTGTTGCTTACTTCTGGGGTAAGAATACAGGATTTATCTGTAAAACCAGCTCAGACCAGGGCAGTGCAGTGGCTAATGAAACCCATGCCAATATATGTCCAAATCCTTTCCTTTGTGTCACCAGTTCAAGCACACCAATTTGTGACAGAGCTACGAAATGAAAAATCACAGCCCAGTGCACAGAGATAATATAGACAATAACTAAGCTTTCGCTGCGTGCTTATGCACACATGCAACCCCCAGCATTCAGCTCAGGCAGAGCTTGGCTGGCTCACCAAAGCCAACAGCCCTGAGATAAAGAGTCCAAAGTGGGGGCAGAATAAAAAAATCTCTTAGGTGCAACCTACAAATAGAGAACCGCACAATACTTTTCAACTTTTATCCTGTGGTTCTGAACAGGCACAGGCTCTGGGTTCTGCACCAATGTCCAATGGCAGGATTTGTGCTACGGTGTTACATCCTTAATGGATATAATTTTCTATTTATATATATATCCTCTCTTTAGATAATATTTTCTTTGTATATGTTTTCTCTCTTTTCTCTTTATTTTAGAAAAATAAGTTGCAGAGTAAAACATTTTTTGTTTAGGTGGCAATTGGGGCAGAGGAAGGACAATATCCCTTTTTCTGTAAAAAAATTACAAATTCTTGAGTGAGATTCCCTAAAACGAAATATAACATAAGTGTCCATAGCAACTTAAGTGTCTTCACTTAATCACCTGGGTTTTCCCAGCTCATGGCTAGTCTTGGTTTTAGAGCAGCAGCTATCAGCTCTGCACATTTTAAAAACATCTTCGATGAATGAAAAAAAAAACCCTACCACATTTATAAGAACAGTATTTACTCACAAGGGGGTAAATCAATGCAGGTGTCTGTGCATGTTTGGCCTTGCTACCCTTTCATACAATTTTCTATCTGTGAGATGCAAAGCTGCAACCCACTCTTGGGGTCCCTTTCACTAAGGACTGGCCACTTGTGGCAGCTACCCCGGTCTAATGCCACATCAGACACATTTACATGGTTTATGTGGATATAGATTGAGATTGGAAATGTTATGATTTGCCAGGCTGGATAGAGCCAGGCTAGAGGCCTTCCCTAATTAAAAGCACCCAGGAATCACCAGAGTCGCCTTCCAGGCTGTACTTGATTTCTCTTTTTCCATTTCCCCTTTCCCACCTCTAAAGGCCTTGTTTAACTCTTTGCAGAAAAATAACTCACAGGTGAAGTGAGCTAACAGAAAAGCAAGTTCCCTACACTCACCTTCTTTGTGCTCAGTTCAGCCAAGATTTCCTTATTTCACCCATGAGAAAGGCAAAAACCACGTTCCTAAGCCCAGCATTTTATTTGCCCAGCAGTCTATCAAGTCGTGCTGCTATTAGAACATCCAGCTCACTAACAGCACAGTGGTCACTTTCCATCAGCCTTTACAGTAAAGTGTTTATTGACAGGTCAGAAAGGAAAAATGGCAGATTGAATAAACCAGAGCAACTGTAACTGTAATCCTTTGCTAAACATACCCCAGAAGTGTCCTTCACATTCTGCAGTGTGATTAAGATGAGAATGGCAATAAATTATGGTTTTTATTTCAGGATTTGGCTAAAATAAGGATGATACCCTGCCTTTTTGACTGCAGTATTATTTTTTTATGGTCTTTAGATTGTGTCCCTTGTTTGTGTTCTTTCTAGTTCAGGAGTTCAAGTTCCAATGACTTTCTGCGTGTCAGATAGAAATATCACCACTTTGCACCCCTGAAAGGAATCACATTTAGAAATCAAAAGGTTAAACTCTATTATCTGGAAAGACCAAGTTCCCCTTGTATCTCTGCAAGTCAACTGCTTTTATGCAAGTTCAGATTATTACTTAATATGAAAAGCACAGGCTGGAGATGGGACAGGAGATGTGCAAGACGTGTCATGAAAAGAAGTTGGAATTAATGGATAGGTCTCATCAATCTCATCTTGTATTTGTGATGAAGACAGTGCAAAGTGAATATACACCTTTAATAAGAAAGGGAATGTCAAAAACATGACAGTTATAAATCCAAGGTCAACTGTAGCCTTCAAAGAGTTTTCTTAAGCAGTAGTGATGGATTCCCAAATTGCTGAAAGTTTTACATAAAGCAGCTTGACATTATATTACCAGGTTTCACAGCATAAGAATTTCAAGGCTTTCAGCACATACATCTGAAGGAGATTATAGAACCTTGGCCCCATTCTTGGTCCCCATGTTAGTTAAGCCATGAAGGGGTTCCCAAGTCAAGTAGGAATGCTAATTTTGCCAAACAATTGCCCTCATTTTCTTTTTTTGACTATTTATAAACAACAGCTTAGTGTAAGCCAAAGCCCACAAAACTCTTGACAACATTACCACTGACTTTCAGAGAAAACCCATAATGACCTTTTCATCATGGAGGCCATGTAAGCATTCCACCCCTTCAAGCACTGGTGAAGTTCAGCATCTTTCTGGCTAGTATAGAGCAACAATTTAACAATTTAGAGCAAACCTACTCAATTCTTTAAAAGAAAATGCGAATTATACTCTAAAACAGCATTTCCAGGGTTATTTTAGGTAGGTACAATGTAATCACTTTCACAGTTTAAAAACATATGTTTTGCCTTCAATCTCTATATAGTCCCTCTGAGAACATAACCTTACATAACTTTTTTTTTTTATTATTTTAAAGATGATCCCTGAAAAAGCTTTACCTTGTTCTCCCACAGCTCTCAGTGAATCCCAAAGTCCCTAAAATCCATGTAAAGTCTTCAGCTTTCAGGAAATGACACAGCAGTTCAGAATAGGTTTCCCAGAAAAGACAGCACCTTCAGGCTGCTGGCATTAAGCACTGCTCTTTGCCTCAGTTCCTGTAACTTCCCAGTTTCATCTTCCTCCCCAAATCTGCCATCATTATCTCTACACTGTTAACACTGCAGCTCATTAGTTAGAGTAGTGGGCAACCTAGATCTGTATTTTTTCCTTCCACTGGCTTTCCATTATTCTGTGTCCATCCAAGTATGTCTGTTCATTTCTAGCTCTTCTACAGGACTTCGTTCATACCAAATCAGAGGACAGATGTTAGATACCCGAGCAGACAGGCACACAGATTATATGTGGGATTCCTCCCAACCTCTATTATGAGAAATAATTTTTTCCCAGCATATATTGGGAACTAAACCAGGAAAGAAAAAATACAAACAAATATTAATTCTGCAGAACTACCAGAACAGAGCATTTACACTTGTACTGTGGCTCCTACTGGCATCAGTTATAAAACAGCACATCCAAGAACTGCAGCATGTGTCATGGTCTTATTTCTAGCCACAGATTCCAAATTTTAAATCTAGCCTGAAAGACAATTTTTGTGGGCAACCCATCTCCTACTTGAAGGAGCACAACTTTTGGTGCAGTCAGTTTTCAGGGGACCTGATCCTTCGCTGCCTTGCCTCGATATCGATACTTTTGCACAAAAGGCATAATGTGCTACACTTCCTGCTGTAGCACTCACTCCACTCTCCTCTCCTGCTGAGCAGGTGAAAATGAACAAAGAAGCTGCAAGGCTGCAGCAGTATAAATCCTTACATTTGCATTTCCAAATCTTTTCTATCAGAAACATAGCATTTAAAAGTCCTAGCAGAGGTTATTTTTAAAGACAGATAAATTAAAATTTTCTGTCAACACTTCAAAAATTCAAAGGGTCCTTTATATTTTTAATACTATTTTACATTTGATGAAATTCTGAAAGTAATAGTTACACCTTAGAAAAAACCCAATATTATTAGCTTTAATAAAGTTTTTCAAATGTTTCCTTTCCTGGAAAAAAATTTGAGAGTTTTGGTTGAAGGAAGAAAGTGTATTCCTTCCCAGTTTGACTTCTCTCTTGAATGAATTTGATCCTCATTCCAACCACTCTGTCCCCTTTGCTTCTCCCTGAAGCTCCTAAATGAGCTTAGGAGTGATCATGGGAAGGGGCTTGCCAGGTAATGGCAGCCAGAGGCAGCAGGGGGGGCTCACACATAGGGTTACTTTGCTGGCCTTGCATATTTTCATCTTCATTTTCGCTCTTTACTGATGGTAATGGCAGAAGACAGAATTTCCATAGCAGTATTAAACTTTGGAACCTAAATTTTCTGATAATTTTCCTTGGAATTTCTTTCCATGAATGCTTTTGATGATAATTTATATCTATTTCTTGCATCGAGACGTTCATCAGTAAATCTCAAAGCACTTTAGAAAGGAGATCAATGTCATTATCATCATTTTGAAATTAGCTTACCAAGAGATTATTATTTCTGGTACAACGTGATTGCTGTATAAAAGCAGTATGAGTGTAATGGCATTTGCCTTTGTGCCATAATCTTAACACTGCTATCTAAAGGTTTCTTCAGCCAAATCAGAGTAAGTCTTTTCTGCTATCTTGAAAAAAGCCCCCACAAAACCAACAAAGGAAGGATTGAAAGAAGTATGAGTCTTTCGACAAAATAAAGAAATCCAAGTTAACATTACCATATATTTCACTTAAATCCAGACATACAATTCCAAAAAGACTGACACACATCAAAAAGAACCACGTTCACTAAAGGAAAACTTTGCTGCTTGAAGGCTTGCTCAGCCCTGTCCTTCACAGAAAGGGCTTCACTGACATGTTGTGGAAACACGGGCCCAATCCTGAATAATACTGTGCCTTCTGTCTCTAAACAGAGAAAAACCAGAGGCCTTCAGAGAATTTCATGCTACAATGCCATATAGAAAATTGTTTGCTGCTTGCCATCCTGCTGCAATGCACCCATGACAGGCTTAAATGTTACCCTCACAGTGCAATGCAAAATGTAGGCAAGCCCCAAGAACTCCTTGAAGAGAGGGAAGAGGAAAGGAAAACATTAGAAATAAGTAACAGCAGCCAAAGGATCTCTGAGCAGTATGTTCTTTCATGAACACCCTTAGTACAGCACAGATCTACACTGAATTTTTGAATATTTTTTTTAGTAAGTGCATGAGGAAAAACATTAGTTAGTTAGAGAAAGCAAGGCCTTTAATGGGCAGTCAGAAATCATAATTTTTGCACTGCCAAAAGAAAAAACTGTGGACAAATGTGTGTTTTGAAATGAAGATATATGTATTGCAAATAAAAATTAAAGGTGTGGGGTTTAATAACTTGACTGTTTCTACCATTCAAGCATCAACCTCAAAACAAAAAGCACACAGAGCAAGAGAAAGTTCTGTAACTTTTTCAATATTTTTCATTAGACTCCACCATTCACAGCCCCCAGAGTGAACTGCATCATCAAATCAATTGCACCAAAGCCTCCTCTGATTTATGAAAGGCCTCACCATGGAGTTTTCATATAGTAGTTATTTAAGTATTGAAAAGTCTTACCTATAGATCCTCAAGTAATTACACACTGAGAAAGCTTATGCAGAGCAGACTTTCAGCAAAGGGAGGCCACTACAAGAACAAATGGCTTTTTACAGCTGAAATCAAGCCTGTATTACAGGTTTGTGTTTTTATAGAGCTGCATTAAGAGCTGAGCCCCAAGACTAGCACAAAATGAGAGCAAAGGGACTTTTCCAGTGATAAATCTGAGGAGATATAAAGGCATCTCCAGGACCATCACTATGATAAAAGCCAGGTAGAGGTTTTTCCTTTTCAACTCTCTGTTTAAATAATCATTTGGCGACCTGTGATGGTGCACATACATATGCATTATGGTAGGCGCTACAAATACCACCTTTCTACAGTTCTGTTTGGATTTTTATTTTTAATGTTCTCATCACCTTTATTTCCCACCCCCCACCAGCACAGTAAAAAAGAACAGCCAAGTTTCTGCCTACAGGAGTAGGATCTGCTGCACTCCTGCTTATGGGATTTGGGCAGTGGACTTCCAGGGGAGGTTCCCAGTCTCCACAGTTGTGGACCACTGTGTCATAATGGTCTGGGGAAAAAGAATGCTCACCCCTTTCTCTGAAACTTGTCCTTCAAGCACAGCAGAAATGGAGCTTTACCCACTCTGCAATATAGTCAAAACAGCAAAAGCAGCATCAGCATCCTCCTCTTCACCAGTGGAAACTATTTTCCCCCTTTCCTTCCCCCTGCCCAAAGTCTCTCTAAAAAATGAATTGGATAAGAGAATCAGCCCTCATCCCTTCAGAGAATGGAAAAGGACCATGTTTATATGCTTTATCCCCTTTTAAAAAATTTATACACAGTTTATAATCATTGACACATGTTTTTACTCATTTAGGAGGGTGGGCAAACACAAATTTGCAGGATCTTTGCACCAAACTCAAACAAACATAACCCCTCTGCTCAGCTTCAATCAGTTCAGATGGCAGCTGTACATTCACTGATATTTTGGAAAAATCTCTGCATTTTGTGGCTCCCAATGAAATCTACACCCCCTCAACAGCAACAGCTAAATCGGTCTTCTCTGCTTCAGAGTTAGCTGAAAAATAGTTACAAGTCATCAAGTTATAAAGAAATATGTTTTATATACATTAAATCTCTACCAAAATGCAAATGTAATTTTAATGCAGAGGACTGAGCTATTGCATCTCTGTGATGCACCTCATGGGGGCAACTCATGTGAGCACAGTCACAAGGCATTATGAAGGTTTAGTTCTTACTCTGATGTATTAAGTTACCATTTCACCGATATCCCAGGACCTACAGCTACTTATAGGTGTCCTATTGTTTAAAATTTTTCCAGGTAATTACATATCACAGACTGTGTTAAGGAGGTATCTTTGGTCAAAATCTACCAAAACAAAGCCCCTCAGCTGCTGCATCCTGACCATTATCAAATGAAATCTTAACCTAGGCCCCATTTGTTTAGATGGCACATAGTAGTGCATTATCAGGGGGTTAGGAGAAAGATGTGGAACTCAACAGAAAAAAAAGCTAGAAGATGTAAAACTGCCTGCACGTGGGCTTAATAAGACATCCTTGAGTTATAGCCTGCTTCAAGGCTAAGAACTAGCATGCAGCCAACTTGAGTGTAGGCAGCAGAACACGTTTATTTTAAAATATTTTTTGAACCTAATAAGACATTTTGAATGAGATTTTTTAGTCAAAAGTTAGAGAAAGCCAGAATTAATATCACTATTCTGAACACAACCACTTCCTACAAACTGAAAAGGGCAGGTATCTTAAAATGGTAAACCACGTGAATTTGTGCTGTACTTGTGCTTATACAGGCCACTGTCTTCTCCTGGGTCACCAAGCAGGTGCTCTGAGTGCTTATGATTATATTGTCCTTTGGAAGCTGGAATCTCATGTAGTCCTAGGGTAGAATTTTCAAAAAATTGAATCCCTAAATCCATTTAGGATCTTTCCCTTAAACCCTAATCCTAATTGCTTGATGGAGCTTTTCACTGGATACTGTGTCTTTACTATTTTTGAAATATAAAGGCAGCAGAGCTGAGGTTTGGGCTCAGCTAATAGAACTCAGAATAAGAATATGGCATCCGATCACCAAGATTTTGCTCTCAAAAGTGACTGATGTTTCTGATTTGTCACTGATCGATGTGCCATTTATCTTCCTCGGGGAAATAAGAATGACACAGTATTTTCCAATGGGTATGACTCACTCACTGCTTTCTTCCAGTGAACTTCCAGTGGCAAAATCATCATCAGGTTTGGCACTGGGTGTACTGGCTTTCCTACAGCTGCTATTCCTGCAGTGTTAATGACTCGTGCTTGTGCTGGATCACACTGAATGGCTGTGCCACGAGGCTCCCTGTGTCCCGAGGGATGCTGTAGCTCTCTGGCAGCACATCTATTACCTGATGTCAGACAGCACTGTCTCCGAGAGCAGCACCATCCATCAGCTGCCATGAGCTAGGGAAAAAAGCAGCTGTTTCCAAATCTTTTTGATATGATGTGCAATACACTCAAGCAATCCTCCCTTCCTCTCCCCTGGGATATATTATAAATATTATGAATTTGTATTATTAATACTGTATGAATGTTGGAATATTTACTGTAAGTGTGGGGCCTTAACATTTGTACAACTCAAGTGTGTCTAGGGAATCTCTCACTAAGTGCTGATATGCAACTGCTTCTAGATAAGTGTAAATATCACAGGACAAGATTGCACAACAGTTTAAGACAGAAAGTAAAAAAATGTCATATTATCCTACAGGGCTGATGCTGGAAAGTATGCAGCTGTATGACAGGCAGCCAAGGGTGAATTTTGACAGGGTATTAGGCAGCCAGTGTAGCAAAAGTGTAATAAGATCGTTAACGAACAAGAGATCAATAGCCTTTTAATTTCTCCACCTGAAATACTGTAAAATGCTCCCTCTAACACGAGGTTTTTCAGGGAAGGATGTCAACTACTCACTAATCAAAGCTACTTTCTGCAGCAGTGCTGCGCCTCACAAACCGCCCTTTAAGAAAGTGTTCCTGATTTACTTGCGAATCAAATTGCTCTCACAGACCAATGTGGGATCGCTGTAATAGGAGAAAGCAACAAGGGAGGACACCTACTGATACATTACTTTTCTATTTTATTAGCAGGAACTGTGTTAAAGCCAATTAAATTTCACAGAGCTGAGATCAGTTGTGCTCTTCTGGAGATTCCTGTGAAGGTTTAAAGCTAAAATGAAGAGTCTCCCACAGAAACTGTTAATTATAATTGTTCTTAATAAAGAGGGAGCACAAATGCAACCAGAATTTGAAACTAGTGCTGCTGATTTGCCAGGTCTGCTAATAAATTTTTGTTTGCAAAATCTGTTCTCCAAACTGACTTTAATAGTCCAGTAACATCAAAGCTGCTCATCACAAGTAAGATTATTTTCTGATTTCCACTGCACATAAATGCACGACATTTTTAGTTAAGTAAAAATTTCTGTCAAAACTTGGTATTTCATATTTCCAGCTACCATGATCGGGAAATGGCCACTGAAATGTATTTTTCTCCTTTTGATGCAAAGCACAGACTGTTCTGCTGCACTTTTCATAGTTACTTCTGAAACGTGTATAATCTTAATTGTTTGTAGTTTGAAGTGTTCAAGAAAACTAACCTAGAGGAAAGTTTAACCTAAATTTCTAAATATATAGTTCATTCTTTTGGAAATGACAACCTTCTTGGTTTTATTTATAATTAAACACCTCCCTTATGCAAAGTTTCCCCTGCCCCCCAAGAAATGAAAAATTGCATTTTTAAATATTTTGAATTACATTCTTGAGCAAACGTGATCAGGTGTGGCTTCAGGAAAAAGCAGCCATCCTTGTCAGGCTGCAAGTGTTTCATGGCTGACTCAAAATAATGCTCAGGAGACGGGAAAGGAAGACTATCACAACATATTATCACCACGTTGCCCGCAGCCTCAACAGCCGCAAAATTCTTTCTGACCTTTCAAAAATCAGTTTCAAAAATCAATCAGAAAAACCCTCTCATTAAAAAAATTCTGCAGGAATTTGCATCCACCAACATCACAGTCTCCCTCTCTTCCCCTCTTTATTTCCCAGTTTGTTCTGATAATTTTTGATCACCAGGCATATTTCTGATCTGTGGCACAAGTTCTATAGCCTTACATTGGAGCCTTTCGACCCAAACCTAACAGCCACATCAGCCTCCTCTTCGGATTTCAGCCACTTAGAGCTACCCCACTCTGCTTTGTCTTGGTTTCCCATCTCTTCCCTCTGCAGACTTTTCGCTTTCTTCATTTATATTTATGTATGTGTATATATATATATATATGCATGGAAAATAAATGTAAAATAAACATAAATAGATAAATATTCTGATTTTTTTTTCTTGTGGAAAAAGCATTCATACCATTAGAAACGTTCAGAACAAGATTCTGATGCAACTCTCAGTTCAAACATGTGAGTGGTGGTGAGTAGAGGTGCAGTTTCCCCTTTCTGCTCTGTCATAATCTTATTTCCCCTACACAAGGGGTTCGCACTGTAGTAGTCTGAATGTACCACGTAGTAGTACGAGCTCCCCAGCTGCCACCTTCTGGAAGAACACGTGCAACAAACTGCTTTAAAATTGGTTTCTATTTATTCATGCATTTGGCACTTTAAAGCCTTGATATATAATTTAATACAAAAATATAAAATCAATACTGATTTAGTTCCAACTATAAAGCAAGTTGAGCACAGATCAATTTTCATAACATGCTTGTAATCATTTAAACACCAACTGATGCCTGATAAAAAAACAAAACTGGAGAAGCATTTTGCTGGTTGCTAACTTATGGAAACAGATGAATGCTGCGAGGTAGGGAATCTGCATTCAGTAAAACTGAGCCTTCACTCTACAGTCCTCTTCCTCCCCAACACTGCTCTGTTATGGTCACTGTACAAGAAGCACTGCATTAGGACTTCACAAAGAACTATTTTACTCCAGCATGTCACACAGGATTAGCAATTTTCAGTCCCAGAAGCTTCCATCGAGCTGTGGACGTGAAGTTATATAATCCCAAAAAGGCTGGATTAAGTGGCCCATACAAACTTTACTTTTTAGGGCTGCCAATGCTATGGCAGTGACAATATGGGTCAGCCTCTTCAAGCACTGCCAAGACTCTTCACACTGAGTGTGAATCGTTAAAATGGAGATAACTGGGCTACTTTCTGGGCAAAAGGACCCATTTTCATGGTGTTCTCAGTCAGTTCTTGTAAAACAAATAATCTGAGTATTAACAGAAATGCATTCCATTACACTTGAGAAAACCTTGTGAGATTTAAGTTCAGAGTCAGCTCCAGTGTGGACCAGCTCATTCTCAAACACATCATCAGCCTCTAACTTGCTGTATCTGCTGCTCCTTCAACAGAGTCCTGGGCTTCTGTGACATCCCTGTGCCCCTCTGGGCAGGAGCATCCCTCCAGCTGACCTGGGACATGGAACCAGAATCAAATCCACATGGCAATATGTGAAGGAAGTGGCCCAGAGGTAGCTCATCACCTCTCATTGCAAAAGGGAGACTGTTGCACCTCTGAGCTAGGTGTCTTAGACTTAAAATTCACCCTGACGGTGAATGTGATGGATGCCTGGGCAGCCAGAGCCTTGTGAGGAAAGGCTGTTCACCAAGATGAGCAGAGAGAGCAAAAGGTTCCAGTTCTTCAAGACTGATTTCTATGACAGCACGAAATACTAACCCCCAGTGCAGTAACTACTCATCATGCAGTGAAAACTCAGCAGTGGTGAGACTAAGATTTTTGGAAAGGGTGGCTTTCAGAGCCTTACTGGGTCAACCCAGCCCTGACACACAGCTCTGGATACATGGGGAAGTCTCTATAGGCTCAGTGTCCCTGCAACAGGCAGGTCTCCTCTTCCCGAGCATCTCTCCTTCTCCACCCCTGGAGTGTAGACCTGTGTTTGCAGTCCCTGACCCCTGCTTCACCTGCAGCCCCTGACACCTGAGGTCTGGTGTCCTGATTTCTGCCAGTGGAAAGGAAAACAGCCTTTTTGGAGAGATCAGAGCCAAGACAAAGACTTCCAGCTTGTCATTCATCACTTTAGTAAAGCATGCAACACAACACAGATAGCCTGCAAACAAATAAACCAGCTAATTATACCTTTGCCAGAGCGAGACAAATTTCAGATCCTTTCTTCAGCAGTGTTTCATTTTGAGCTAATATAATAAAGGATTAGTTGCCAGAGGAGTTGCTATTCAGTTTTGGGTAAACTTGGATAAGTGACAGCTCACTGAAGTCTACATCTGCCTCAGACATTATCAATCAGACATCCTGATAAAGAGTCTTCCATTTCAGACCAAACTGTCAAGCTCAGATCAGGGAAAGGCAGGCTTTTGCACAAGCAAAGTCTTTGCTGGAAACCAGCATTCCTCCATGAAGAGGTGTAAACGGTATGGAATGGAATGGAATGGAGCAGCCTACGATCCTCTTCTCCCACTGTTTCCTCAAGATTTAAGTGTGACTCCTTATACTTTAATTAAAAAATTGGCAAAGCTCCCAATACCCTGAAATCCATGATATTAATCTTTCCCTAGTAAACTGTTTTTGTTTACTCTGGGAACAGCAACACGATCAAGAGTAGCAATCATTTCCCCATTGTATTTTTTAATTTTGATCTTATTTCAGATTAAAAACAGGAACACCTTTTTAAACCAAGAATTTCAATAAAGAGATGTCACTGCTGCAATGATATCTAGTGACATAGATATTTCTTTACATGGAATTGCATTTATAGACCAAAAATTATTATCTTAGTAATGCATAGCTGTCCTAAAGAGGCAGCTCAGCAAATTATTTTGTTAGTGCTGACAATTTACAAGTTCCTCATATTAACACATGAAATTGTGTGGGATTGTGTGAAAGCCTTTTAGGATCTATTCTGCTTATCTGCATAATAAAACTCACTTTTATACATTTCCTGTTATCTAAAAGATGTCAAAGTCCCTCACAACTTAAACTAATATTTCAGCTGGAGAGACAAAGACTAATTCCTCACTGAAAGTCAGCATCAGTTTAACAACACACAACACTAAATAGGAAATCATCTCATACCTGCTTCTGCAAAATGTAATAAACCACTAATGAATGGAAAGAGATGAGGTTATTAGAGTGCAAGGGAAGCAGTTAAGATAGTCTGTTGAAAATATGAAATAAATTGAGACATCAATACCAGCAAAAAGAAAATACTTCAATCATTGATGACTTACCAAAATTTACATCTGCTTCTAAGAGTCAAATTTTTCCAGCTTTGATGTAAAATAGATGAAACTTCAACCTTTTTTGGGATACATTCTCCCACTGATACTGGGATATCTCAATATAAGCCTGTAACGAGTCGCATTGGAAGAAGGGTGGCAGCCCTACAGACTTTCCCACAGTGAACACAGCTGGGGGCAGAGAGGGTGAATTGAAGCAAAGCCTGGGTTGGCAGAGGGATATGAGTTATTTTGCTCTCTCAAAGATCAAAATGGGGATTGACCTTTCCTGGGGTTTACAAACAAAGGACAATCCAGGACCCAGATTTGCATCTGAGACCTTGTTCCTCATGGTCTGAAGGATATGTGTTCCAGACCCAAAGTTCTCAGTTCAAGTCTTGCTTGTCCCATCCTTTTGGAATAATTTCTGAACCACGAAATTCTTTTCTCTAAATTTGAACAGACCTGCAGTCTTCATTGAGAGTGCATTTAGAATGTGGGGGCTTTTTTGAATAGAAGCATCAATTTCCCAGAGGGTGACTATTTGCTACAGCAAGCTAGATAATTCTTGGTAAGACTTGCATATTTTAAGCATTGTCATCCTGAAATGGTTATTTAGAAATACATTTTGTTCTTTATTCACTTTGCTCTTTTCAATTACATTCAACAATATTAAAATCAGGGTTTTTTAAAATGTTTCACGCCCTTCTGCAAAATTAAAATTCTGGAAAACTAAGGAAAAGCAAACTCTCAAAACTCTGTTTTAAATGTATTAAGTCCATACCAATCACACTGAGGGCATTTGATTAATGCCATAACCATTCTCAGCATGTCTATGTTTCACTTAAAGTGTGCCACACAGAATTTAAACATTTAAATGCAGAGCAAATATTGTGATATAATTTCATTTCCTAAGCATCAGTGTGCCATTTTTCACCTCTAAATAATACAAATGAATCCAGGAACAATCTGCTTATAAATAAGCATGAACCTCTGGAAGCCCTGAATGATGAGCTACCACTACAGGCAGTGGATGTGTTTTCATCCACAACACTAGGGGCCTGACCCAGACCCTTGATGAGTATTGTAATTCCCTGCGTACACAAAACAAAACAGAAGAAGAGTTAGTGACTGGAATCAAGTTCTGTGTCATAGGTTGTCTTTGGAAATGACATTTTTCAGTCCCTTCTCTTTTTGGGTGTTCAAGTCATACCTCTCTTTCCTTGCTCCTTTTATCTCCCTCTTGAATTGTGTTTCAGAATCAGAAATGTTTTGCTCAGTGTATTTGAAAAAGAGTTGTCTCTCACAGCTACAGTTGTCTCCCAAAGCTACAAATCCACATTTGACCTTCACACTGCATTTCAGTATAGCACTGCTTCATTTTTCACACATAATCTGATTTCATTATACAGGTCAGAATTACTCATAATGAAAAGTTGAACTAATAACAAGGGGCACCATTGATGCCTCTTGTCTCCTCATTAAAGCACAAGACTTCAGTTTGTGATAAATGGAACCATAACCAAATATACATGCATAGGTATCACCAGAGATTTAAGCTTTCTGCCTTTTCTTTTCTTCTTCTTATTTTTTTTTTCTTTGTATTCTTATTTTCTGAATAGAACGTAATCAAGATGGTTTATTTAGTTTTATTTAGATTGGAAAGACTTTCATTTATCTGTTTGGGTAAGATGTTCTGCTCACAATACAACAGCAGCAGCACATTTTTTAATGCACAGCTCTGCGTGAAAACAGAACACAAATCCCCAGCTCTCCACCCACTGTGCAGAGGAATCTGTGGGTGACAAAGTGCGGTCAGAAAAGCACATTCGCAGCCTGTAACAAAACAAATGTTATGATGGAGGAGAGAGGAAAAAAGGAAGCAATTTTTAGAAAGGGTTTAAACCATCATTTACCTTAGCAGGAGGATGTGACTGACTTGCCACTTTAAGGCTTTATTGATTAATAAGATTTGAGGATACAGCGTAGTAAGAAAAGTTTCCTTCCTTTTCTAAAATAAAAATGACTTCAAAAGATGGTACACAGCTATTCAAAGTTGCTCATATTTACTTTGGGATTGAAATGAAGCCTTTGAGCATCAGGAATCCATTCCAGAGGGAATGAATGATGTATTTTGATTTTTAGACTTGCTATTGTACTTTTAACACATCTTTTGGCAACAATTCAAGTTCTTATTAGTTTAAGTTGGAATGACTTGCTTATCTGAGGTTGAACAGACCAAAGCCAAGGAGCCAGTGTTCCTATATGCTACTGTGGAAAATGGGATGCTTACTGGTTTGAAAACACATAACAATGCTCCAGACCTGCAGCTGACTCCAAGCCTGGAGCCAGCTTGCCAAGTCAGTCCCACGATCAGAGGTTATGTATTATTTAAAAGCCATGTTTTTTTATTAATCTGAAAAGAAAAAAATAATTGTAAATGTGGGTAAATTTTAAATTGTTTTCACATGAAAGCCCTGATCTTTTTTGGATCCAGTCAGTGTATATCTTTGTCTGAGAGAAAGCTTAATTGGCAAATCTAAGACCTCAGTCTCTAGCAAATAGCCCCAGAAGAAAAAAAAATTAATAGGTATAGAAGAAAAATGTGTCATTTAATTCTATACCAGTTGAAGAAACAAGTGTTTTCACAAATGGATTTAGGAAAAGCAAATTCTAATGTGACTGCCATTGCCCAGGCTAAGCTAGAGACTTGCCCTGATGGAAAGCTGAAGCCAGAGAAATCTAAGACCAAAAGAGTTTTCATTTCTTCCAGCTATTTTCTGTTTCACTTATTATTTCTTTTATGTCATGTACTAGAAAGGACTCCCTTTTTTCCCCCACAACACTTTCATTAAAAGAGAAATAAAAAACCCCAACCCAACAACAGTAACTCAAAGCTCAGACAAAAAATAAAGGATGCCAGATATCAAGAATGAAAGAATTTTTTCCTTCTTTCCCTCTTAAAATGTCCTGGTTAAGAGTTCAAAGCCATTTTTTTTCCTTATAGGCTAAGCTGGAATAAAATGCCATGCCCAAGATTTGAAGTACAATTTTGAAAGTACATGTAGAGTTCTAATTGGCAACAGCAGGAGAAACTGCATACCTAAGAAAAATACCACTTTTCTTCAAAGTCGCTAGCCTTTGCAATTTCCATTCTTTAGAGCATGTGGATCAGAATTTAAACCACAATAACTAAGCTGCATTTTCCACCCATTTAATTTAAAGGCACTGACCTAGACTTATTGTTTTCACCAAGGATGCAGCCCCGTGCCTCCTTGTCATGTGGTCACAAGCAGGCCAGCAACAGAGCTAGGAAGTGAATGAAATCCTGTACCCCAAAGTAGAGCAGGGCACTCATTAGGCAGGACAGCATTCCCATTTGTAAGCAGACCCTTCTGATGCTTCCAATGTTGCATAAGAAACGGAGGGAAACCAATACATATAAAAAATTTGAAGACTCTCCCTGCATTGAAATTAAAAGGGAAAAAATAACCAAAAGCTGTCAAAGAATAACTGCTGATGTGCAGAATTTTCCTTGAATTAAACTGAGATGACATAAACCTGCCGTGATGGCTGTCTCTCTGCTATATCATTTCACTTACAACACCTGATCACTTTATAGAGAAGTTGATATTTTCTCTCTGACATTTAAAACAGTCTTTCCCCAGCCTCTTATTAAGGGTCTACACTATTTTTTAAATCATGATACTTACAAGTGCCACAAGAAAGGAGCACATTCTAAATGTAGGAATCTCTTAAGTGCAGATCTGTGTTACCAAGGTTGTTTGCTGCACTATGGACTTTACAAGGTCCATTATTTGTAAAAGCCCCCTATGACCAGCATTCAAATTTCAGCTATCGATCAGTATTGAGTCCTTGGGGAAACATAATAAACAGCAGAGTTAAACAGAGGTTTTTAAGAGCCTGGGATTTGGGTTATGCCCTAATTATGAAGTTTGTATTTGTTTCTGTGTCTGACTGTGAAAACAAAGCCCCATGCAGGCTATACTATTACGATCCCCACCAGCAGCAGAATGAGCAATCTGCACATTTGCTGTGACTTTGTGAGTGCTGCATCACTTCATAAAGATGCCTGTCATTTCTCAAGATACAAGAGCATCCTACAAGAAACCTCCACTGCTCTAATTCAGGTTTTTTTCTCCTCTGGAATGTACTAGACCCTTATGTGTCCCTTATGTATCTGTATACAGACATGCTTTGGGTGACAACATACATTCAAGAATGGTTACTGTTCACATCCTCAGCTTTGGGGTCAGTGATTCAAAACCATTTATAGAATCAAAAATGAACTGTTTGCACTCTAGATACTGGTGAGCAGCCCAGTATGAAGGACTGCTTCTACAGATTTTCATGACCTCTCTCATTTGTGGAGTTTGTTTTCCTCCTTTGGCTATTCTGGCTGCTGTGCTATTAGCTTTCTGTTAATACATTAAGTAAATTGCTGTTGTGCATTAAAGCAACCAAATTTGGCTATTTGAATGCTAAAATGACCAGCAGTTTCTGTTTATTTCATCGCTGATTAGAAATCTGCCTTTTGCACCAAAGCAGTATTTACAGGGTATTCATGTAGCAGACACACAGTGTAATCTTCTTTCTCTGCAGCTGACAGCACACAGAGATGTTCAATGTAAAACTCAATGATGTACAAAGAATTTGACTGCTATGAGATAACTGGTCCTTTTCTTAACCCTCTCCTGATGGATTGTGGGAGGCAGACAAAATAGGGATCTGCTACCAGGCTGATAAGTCATTTCTGTTCTCTAAAATAGGAAAGCAGGGCCATATTAAAGGTGAAACCATTTATAAATATAGTCCTGTGGAGAAGGAGGTGGACAAAAGGTTGTATGTGATGTTTGAGTACCTATTAAAAGAAGCAGGAACACAAAACCTGAGCAGATCAAAATATGCCTGTTTGCATCTGCCTATTAATTCTGAGACAAACTTTTGAAGAATACTAGCCAATATATTCCAGCCTGAGTAACAGAATTGGGCTAAGTTCACAGCAAAGCACTTAAATAAATCACTTGATTTTCAGAGGATATTTGAAACTCAAATACAAAATGTAATTGCCTACCTTTAAGCATAAAATAATGAAACTGCTGACAAAATTACTAACTCTCAACAGTCATAAGTTCAAGGAAGCTCAAAGACTGAAACCAAACATTCATACATGTGTAATAATTTTTTTTTCTCCCATGTTTCTATATGATGTCATATGTGATCCAAACTTTTACAAATGCATAATATTGTCTTAGGCACAGCCACACCTGACACTTAGAGAATCTGATGGAAAAGTTCACTGCAACTGGCTCCTGCCTCTGACCTTAATCCTTCTTTTGGTGGAGGTTGTCACAATACTATAAATTTTCTCTTTTAGATGAATTTGCAACACTGGCATGTGTTCATCTCTCTAGGATTTAAGAATGTTAATGAGATGGTATCTTCCCAGAAGGCTTTGTATATGTATTTACACTCATGTATATGCGCTCACAAGCACATGTACATGGGAAAGTTCTAATATATTTTATAAGATTTTACCTTAAAATAGTCCGAGCTTAAAAATATTTAATGCTCTGAAAAAGCCCTTGCAATGTTTATTTCAACACTACAAACCAATCACATAACAGGAAGTTGATTGTGGGTGCTCTGTTTGGAGACCTACCTCTAGCAATTACTGCCAATATTTAATTAATCTCTTTTCTACAGTTTTACAGAGGAATGGAGATACTGAAAGTGCCATAACAACCACAGAAACTAGAGGAGGCCCTGTTTCTAAGTAAAAATGTAATAAAATTGTTTAATAACAAAATATTTTTATAAGAATACTTTTAAAATAGTCATTTGGATGTGTATTGTGATTCTGCATTTCTTTTATCTTCAGTTAAACAGTTAACCTATCATGTTTTTTATTCAGTCAAATCTAAGCCATCTTGGCCCCCTGGTTCCTTACTGCTCTGTCCAGGATGGTAGCACTGAGAGAGAGAACTTGAAAATATTGGTTTTCAATGTAAATCTTATTAAAAAAAATGCAGAAAAATTTCTTCGCCTTGAATTTTTATAGAAGCCTGTTCTGACAAAACGTTTCTATTTTAGATCTGACACTTTTTCTTAGGTGCTCTGATTAAAAAGGACAAACTTCCTCGATACATTTTCTTCTCCACAGGAGCCAGGGTTTGTTTCAGTTTCAAACTTCACTTGGAGCATCAGACATCAAACCTTTGCCCTAGAAATTACAGGCTGCACAGACAGTTTCTGAAGGACGTGCAGGAATTTTATTTGCATGTTTTTTCTGTTTCTAGTACTTTGCCTTTACTACAACCAAAATAAGCACTGTGCAGAGAACGTGCAAACCTAAATAAATGGAGCTGGAGTGATTAGGATCTGATATGATATTTATTGTATATTCAAAGCCATTCAGTTTATTAATTAAAGTGAATCTGGTGACAGCCACCCCAAATTTCCTTTTAAAATGTTTTAGGTAGTCACTTTCAATTCTGGTTTCTGAATTCTTAACATCACCTGCATCAGTAAGATAACTTGCATGAGAGGGGGAAGAGATCAAATTCTTTCTGTGAGTTGGATCATGGGGTAAAAAAATCCATAAAACTCTTCCCTCTGACTTCCATCAAGAAGCATAGTCCTCATGGACTGACTTTTCTGTTGGAGAGACAAAAAGGCAGTTTTGATCGTTACTTGGTGCCCAAAAGCCAGGTAGGCTCTTAGAAGCAGCAGGCTGGGGAGCCAGTCATGCCTTCTGTTGCCCACACTGACTGACATGCTACACACGCAGAAGAAATGTTTTAAATATTAAGATTACAGTGACAAGTGCTCAAAAATTAGGAAACACCAAAATCCATCTAGCTCATAAATATGTATTCTGCTCCTGTCGTTAATTACATGATCACAGACCCCTTTTTCACAAAGTCCTCAGCTGGTGCTCTCTGAATGAACAACTGCTGAATATTTTATCTTCACTATGTAGTTTTTGCACGAAGCCTTGGGGATAAAGTCAGAGAAGGTAACCTGCATTACCCATGAAGTCAAAATACTTGAGAAAATTACTGCTGTGAAGGAACTGGGCATGCTTTTGGTTTGCTCAGTTGTGGTAACTCTTCTGTAACCTATCCAATTAATTGCATTCTTGGACAGTATCAGCTGGTCCCAAAAAGGGTCTCCTGGGATTGATACTGGGCCCCATGCTGTTCAACATCTTCCTAAGTAAACTCAATGATGGGATTGAAAGCAACAATTTTGCTGGTGACACAAACCCAGGTGGTGAGATGAACATGGCAGAAGGCTGATCCACCTTACAGACAGCCCTGGACAGGGCTGGGAGAGGCAGCAAGGGAGAACAACATGACGTTCAACAAAGACAAGTGCAAAGTCTTGCAGTTGGGGTGACATAACTGATGAGCCCAGCACAGACCAGGTCCTGGGGCTGGGGAGCAGCCTTGCTGAAGGGAGCTGGCAATCCTGGTGAATCACACACCGACCAGGAGTCAGCAGGGCACCTCTGCAGCAACAAAGGCAAAGCAGATCCTGAGCTGCATCCACAGAGCAACACCAACAGAGACAGAGCTGTGATCATCCCCCTCTGCTCTGTGCTTGACGGCCTGCACCTGGAGCACAGCCCAGTTATGGTCTCCACAATTCAAGAAAGACACAGACAGACTTGAGACAGCCCAAAAGAGGGCCACAAAGATGATCAAAGGGCTGGAGAACCTGCCCCGTGTGGAAAGATTTAAGGAGATAGTTCCTTCTTCTCTGGAGAAGAGAAGGCTGAGGTGATGCCATGATGATTTTTGTCTTTTCTTTTATACCCCTGTTATACCTTTTTGCAACTTCTGTATTCTTGGTGCTTTTTGCCTACATTCTGGGACTTGTTTGTTAAGCTAAGAGATTAAACATTTTAGAGGCTTTGTAGTTAGGGTGCCAGTGTGCCCAG
>VZRQ01002392.1:696663-713817 GCA_013397975.1 Machaerirhynchus nigripectus | reverse complement strand
AACCATGTTCGCCTCTTGATTTTAAGACCAGGAAAAGGCATCAGAGGGAGCACCTTGTCACAGTATTCCAGTACTTATGGGGCAGACAGAAAGAGGATAGAGTCTCTCCTTTCACAGGGGGCCACATGGAGAAGACAAATGGCAATGGGTACAAGTTGCAGGGGGAAAGGTTTCATGTCAATATAAGAAAGAAATTTTTTACAGTAAGACCAATCTAGAACATCCTCCCCAGAGACATCGTGAGATCTCCATTGCTGAAGGTTTTCAATATGTGATTGGTCAGGGGGCCAGATAATCTCATCCAGGCTCCCTTTCCCATGGAAGGATAAACCAGATGAGCTTTCGAGGTCCCTTCCAATCTGGGCTGCTCTAGGATTCTGTGATCACCCAAATAGATTCATTAACCCTTAATGAAATTTAGCCTGAAAAAAATTTTTGCAGGGAAAAATTTAAGTTAAAGAAGTTAAGGCTTGTTTGCTTATAGAAAAACTGTGAAGATTATATTATTTGGCGAATTTTAGGAAACTGCAATGGTAGACAGTGCTGCCATTTCTCCCCATGCATTAAATGTCTTGAATATTTTGGTTTTATTTATTCCCCAGAATTAAATTCAAGTGGTACAATAAAGGCAGAGACCTATGTAGAGGCAGGTAAATTAAATTAATTTGGGAGAAAAGAGTAATTAATGAACGTGTTTTAATCTAAAATGCTAAGACTTTTCAAATGTAAACGTACTGCTCTTCAATGTTCAATGAAAACAGAAAGGCATTTTCAGGGGGAGAGATAATTTTATAAAAGTAATTCAAAAGCAAAAGATAAAATTGAAACAGCTTCAAACTAGTAAATACAGATTGCCAGTTTTTGAAGATTTAGAGCTGTCTTTATGAATACAAAAGAGTTATCTCTATACAATTGAGAATATTACTGCTGAACTAAGCATAAGACAGTGATTACAACAATGCCTCACTGGCCTGGTTAGTTGGGGTGAAATACGACTCCCATTAAAGTTGTTAGAAAGTTACAGGTTTCACTGCAGCATTACTGAATTTCTAAAGAAAATTTAGGAGTAGGGTGACTCAGATGGTGTTCAGGCTTGATTTGCAGCGAAGATGCCATTAGTGAGAAAGAAGATAGAGCCCTAAATTGCTTTAACTCTTTTCAGTACTTGATTCATCACTACTTGACACAAAAACCAGCACAACTGAGCTGCAAGCAGTCTTTTTTGCCTGGTGAAAAATTAAGGGGTTTCAAAAATCAAATTGTATTCATTAACTCAAACACAATAATCTGCATTTTGCCCTACAGCAAATTTTAATAAATTATTTGAATCACGGTAAACACTTCATTTAAATAAGGTACAGTGATTCATTGCTGTTTTGGCAATTCTTAAGTTCTAAATTAGACTTATTTTAAAATTTCAGAAAAAATATTCGTGCAGTTATGAAAACATACCCAAGTGTGCATCTTAACATTCCAAAGCTTATTTTTTTAAAAAAGCCTGAATTTGAATAATTCTTTGAAACTGTCTTCCATTAGAGAAGTTTTAAAACCATTCTTTAAAACAATTTAAAAGGGAAATGTTTGACTAGTCCCATAAAGTGTACCACGTGTGGTGCATAAACCTAAGTATTAATTCTAGGGGTTTTTTTACTAAGCTTGGAAAGTGAAATTCTGACTGTTTTATGAATGCATTTATTTTATTTTATTTTTTATTAGCATTTGGTTTGGGTAAAACATCCAGAAGTGCCTGGCTGGGACCTCAGCTCACTTCCCAATGTGCCAGGCTGCCGTGCACTTGTTCTACAGTAAATATCCACAGCCATGTCCTGCATTCCTGTCAAACTGGAAGCCATGTCCAGCACCCCTACAAAAATGTTAGTTACCAGCAGAAGCACTCCTTGCAGTAAGATCTAGTGGTTTGCTAATCTGCCGTGAGCCTTCCCAGTGCTCAGTTCTCAGCTTCCTGGTGATTGTGTCTCAGGACTTGAGGTAAAATTAAGCTGAACAGATCTTAAAGAATAACTTCTGCTGCTCACATCATTGAAGTGGTAAAATCTTCATTCTGCATGCAGCTCTGTTATAGTCCAACTGAAGCACAAGGAAATATATCCAATTTGGGAAAAATATTGAAATGCAGAGAAATTGTTCTCGCAGCGTGAATAAACGTTAGCAGATTTTGGCTAATCTGAGTTTTAATTAATAAGGGTTAGCAGATATAGGATGTATTATAACTCACAATTTTAGACATTGCACTATTTATTGCCACTCTCTTTCTTCTTATTTTTAATTGCAATGCTAGAGTTAAAGTAATGAACAAGAGCTTTTGCATGCTAAGGACAATGATGGGGAACTTCCCTTGTTGCTGTGCACCTGCAGCCTCCAGCTAATCTCCTGCTAGCACCAACCATCCAGACAATGCCAGCTCTCTCTCACACACAAGCACTTCACAACCTGTTGATATTCAACAGAGGAATTAGAGCAGACCATTTTCATTTTTAGCTGTAAATCAGTGCTAGGGAAGCAATTAGAAGTGCCCTAAAGTCTGATTTAGTTAAGACCATAGGAATACCCAAGAGCCAAAAAAATCAGCTTGATTAGCACAGATCTGTTCCAACAGAGCCCTCCAGCAAGCATGGAGTCATCACCGCCTTTAGCAGGAGGACTTGCAAACCCAGTGTGGAGTGTCATATATAGATGATTGCTTTTGTTTGCAAATAATCCCGTGTGCAAGATCNCCCAAAAAAAAAACCCAAACCCCGAAACCCAACAGAAATAACTTTGTACTGAAAGCACTGCAGCTTTGGATGCAGTCTTAGCTTAATTGATAATCAACCCTTCCACTTTTGAGGGCCACCTCTCAGCGCTGTCACACATTTCCTTCAGCACGCTTGCTTGCTTTTGGAGAAATAGCTGCAAGATTGACAAGTGCATGAAACAAAATTACCCCCCTCAAACCAGAAAGAAGGTGTTCTCTCAAGGTCATGCTCAGACAAATGGCAGGAGCTGTGTGCTAAATCTCCAGCAATTTACCTGGTCTCCGGGTAAACAGAATCCTTCAGTATCCTGTGAAGCTCTAATGACAACTCCTCCTCTTTTTCCTCCTCCGTCTCCCATATCAAATTCATTGTGAAGTTTCAAGGGGGAAAAGTACTCACAAAGGTTATTCTAAAGCTCAAATCTAAATGCATTTTTAAACACTGATGAACTCACTGCAGATGCCACACACTAGACAAAGAGCTGCAGAAGGCCCACAATAATGCGCTAATTCCATTGCTAGAAGAAAGGCAGAAGACTTCAATCAATCTCGAAATTAACTTTGCATTTAAAAATGTAACAGCCTCTGCACTGCGTAGAGTGTCAATTCTTTTATCATGATTACTTGTTATGTGTCAAACCATTTAGTCTCACCTCCTATTGTGCTGTGATTGAGTTCATGGCAGCAAACATACTGGCCATAAAAACAATGGAAGCTTGAATGCTGTCTGAAATATTTGTTTCACTGAAGCTGAATAATCAAATGCACATTATGATTTTTTGTCAACAACTTTAATTTAGTTCTGTTTAATTGATTGCCTATGCCTTACCCATTTTTTTCTCCATAAAGGAGGCCTGTAGGATAAACAAGAAGCAAAATTGTTAGCAAAAGCTCATATTCTGTAAATAAAGAAATGGCTGAGAGCATTTTTATGTATTTTTTTTCACAAACCCTCCTCTTTTCTTCTAGTATCCCTTTTGTCCATTCAAAGCTTTTTTATCCAGCTGGTGGCTTCAAGCTTTTTGACCTGGATGCCTAAAACATTTTTGGTGAGCTACAAACCTTCTGGAGTTTCAAACACTTGGATTGCTTATAACATCTACGAACTTGCTTCTTTTAGATGTATTTTGGTGGTCCAAAGTCTGACAATGTCTGGACTTGCTGGAGCTTACTACTCAGTGAGCATGCAGGATGTGTGGGGTGGGCAAATCTCCCCTCAAAAGGGACTGGAGTAAAAATGGAGGCAAAGCTCCGCTCATCCGCTGTGCTAATGAGCACTGATGAGCACGGCAGAGAGGATATCAGAGCCTGAGGGTCACTGTGCTGCCTGGGGACAGAGCTCGTGAACATCTCAGTGCTTCTGACATCTGCTGTAGGACTGTCTCAGTCCCACTCTGCACCTCTGTGCATGCAGAAGGTGTAAAAGCACATAACAGACAGAGGGGAAAGTTTGTAAGTGAAGCGGCCAAGGAGATAAATACATCTTCCAGCACACCCGACCATATTATTGGTCTTCTGATAATTAGTGTTGGTCACAGAAGCAGTAGATATGGGATCCTATGAGCTAAAGTTATCTGGGGCTTATTTGTTTGTTCTACTCTTTTAAAACATTTCTTTTTAAGATGTGAAAAGCTCTGAAATTCATATTGCAACCTTTTTGTGAAAACCCTTTACTTGAAGTCTTGTGTGAAAATCATTAAAATTGTGATTTCTCTAACAACTAAAGAAAGGCCATGTCCTGTAGCATACTTTTTATCAAATTCCAGTTTGATAAGAAATGTTTTACTCCTTTGAAGTTAGGTGCAAATCTTACCTCCCATGTTTATTGCAAAGACATTTTCACCTAGAAAACGAAAATGATACTTTAGCCTTGTGGTCCCAGTGTGAATATTTGAATACAGTCCCACAACTAGATGAAGAAATACACCAAGGTGAATATGTATAGAGGAAAAAAAAAGGAGAATGGACTGTTTTGGCTGTGGTTAAGAGCAGAAGACAGGGGGCAACACAATGATGGAAGGCCTGCATTGTTATTCACTGTGAATTTTGCAGATCATTTTCTCTGCTTCACAACCTTTAAGTGCTAGTCCACTTTTTAACCTGCTTCATAGATCTGAGAGCACTGCAGATCTGCCCACAATACTACTTTATTAACTGCAGATAATGAGGTATGCAGCACTTCAAATAACAATACATCAGTCAGCAGAACAGGGAGCCAAAATGCCTGGCTTGGTTTGGCTTGCTGTTTACCTTCGCTCCAGCAATTATAATGGCTTGAGGCTGAGGCTGGAAAAATAAGAGAGATGGTATCATTTATCTTCTTTTTTTATCCAAAGAAAAGCTTTGTAAGAAAGACAGGTAATGTTATTTTAAAGTTGAATTCATGTTTCTTATTTATCCTTTATGTGAGTATATTTTTGTCCGACAGGCAAAGCCAGCTACGTCAACCGCTGCCAGAGATAATAGTTTTGGTTCTTGTGCCCACTTTGACCATGGTACAGCACTGGCCATCCTGGCTCAGAAGGGGAAAATTCAGGATGTGACCCCTGCTGAGGTGAAGGTTGGAGGACACTATTTCCACTGTGTCCAGATCTGCTCCTCACATCTCAGCAGTAAGGGCTTCATCCTCTCTCTGCCGCACTTGGCCTGTCCCCTGGACTCTGGATCAGCAAAATCAATTTTTTTATTTTTAAAAAAAACTTTGAAACATTTTGACTAAATGGTGGCTCTGTTTCCTGTGTGTTAACCTCTCAAGGATAGGATGGAAGGAACTAGACCATCTAATTTTCCCAGTTAGACAATCAGGCCCCTAACTTGCTCTGAGAGGGTAAAAAGTGAGAAATAATGGGAAGATGAGTTTAAGAAAAGAGAACAATTACATAAAACATTTTTCTACTTCAAAATACTATAATGAAAAAATATTTTTATGTGTATACTGGTTCATTTTTGAAAATAGATATTAAACTAATTTAAAACTGTCCCCACTCATACTGTCCAAAACTGAAATACTCACACAACAGTCATTCCAAAAATACAGTATGAATTATATATGGATATTTCTAAGCTCTCAGAAACAATGTAAACAAATAACTGTCCTTCAGATTATGCCATAGTCCTGAGGAAGATTGAGAATATGATTAGCAAAAGGAGAAAGACAATTTTAGTTCTTTGAAATTTCATTTATTTTTGTGACATTGATGTTTTCTGTCCATCTACATTTTTAAATATTTTGGACAAAATTCAGAAATTATATAGGTGAGGGTATTATTTTAATACAGTCACAATTTAATAACAAGACTCACCTTAAATTGCCTCACTGAAGAAAACGATTTCCCATCTCTAACAGGGAAAATGAAAAAAAACCCAACATCCCACCCAGCCTATGGGAAATTTTCTCTGGTTTTGTCCACATTTTCTGTCTTACTCACAAAACCCATGATTAGTGAGAAAAGAATCCTCTGTTTTCCTGTGATTTTTCATTCAGAAACCATGGCATAATCTGGACTGTGTTTGCTTTATAAGCACATATTGATGAGTGAAAACGCTTCCAAGACTGGGACCATTTCAGGGAGAAAACTGAGGATAAGCTGGAAATGCTTATTACATTATTGGGATTAGTTAAAGAACCAGAGAGCTGTTTACCCACAAGTAATACATGCTGATATTCCTCCACAGAGGGGCTGGAAAGGGGCAGTGGATCCCTGTAAGTGGTGTGGGGTGCTGCTGTCATCCTCGCATGACAGTACCAATGCCTGAGTCACTGGTCCCCATAATGATTACAGAACAGGTCTTTCAACGTCCTGGATGCAAAATCCCACAATTAGAAAGGCAGAACCTCCCTCTTAAGGAAGTTCCAACTCCTTATTCTGCAAATCTGGTCTCAGAGGTCAGACATGCACCATGTAGTCACACACTAGTGCAGGAGTGCAGGGATTCCTCCTTACTCCTCCCATTGCAGCCATGTCTTGATATTGAAACACATCAATGAAAGAATTCCCAGTGTCAAAAACACACAAGTAACAAAAAATTGTGGTTCAAAAGCCCAACCTAGTGTGCCAAGTTGTCAGTGCTTCTGCATGTAGCACACTTCACAAGCCAGTCTGAGAGGCCAGAGAATTTCTGAGACCTACCTGTTTGCCATCATCTTCATATTAATCTAACACTTATCCAGTGGTCACTAGGTGAGATTGAGAGTTTTGTGACAGAGGTGTAGTGGTTTTAGATTCCAAATCAATTTAAATAGCAACCACAGAAAAACTGTCTGGAAATGACGAAGGGAATGGTTTGTGGCATCAAGGTTTGAGGCTAAAAAGTTTCTTTCTGCCTGTATTGAAATGGAAAAATCCTGTTGTATTGAAATGGAAAACTCTTCTTGAGTACCTAAAAGCAGCTAGGGAGTGAACAATAACTACAGATTGCAAACACCAAGATCAATCACAAGTGAAACATGGTAAAAAAGGACAGTTACAGTCTCATTTAGAGGTACACTGAGCTTGGCCTAATTTCCACTGAATTGGCTATTGTGTTTTGAATCCAGTCCAGGGAAATGCAACTGTCTTTTTTGGCCTTCCTACCTCCTCTGTCTTAGTTCCACAGCTGGAGCTCAAATCCAGAGAACAACCTCCTGGCTCAAAAGGGTGCTGCAGAGCAAGAGAGGAGATAGCCAGACACCTACCTGACACCAGCAATCCTTCCTAGGATTGAGCTGGCAAAATAATGTCTCTTTTGCAAAAGAAGGAATGCCACGGAGATTTTGGACTTCAAAGATGTTTTGTGATTAAATGTGTCGGAAGCTAACTTTGCATGGAGTTTTGTCCCAGTTAACTTCAAGACTACGAGACCTGAGGGCAAGGTATTTCCAAATGTGTGTATAAATGTAAGAATTTAAATAGTTATCTGATTTTTAGTTTCTAGATAGCCATAATTCTCATTCACTAATTATTTCTGGCTAACTATTGCCACTTACTGAAGTCTTTTAAATTAAAACAGGTGAATTTGAAAATACCTGCCTAAGCACTTAGCAAAATTTGGACTCACAAACTCCTGTCCATAGGAAGGAGTATTCATTGTGACTTAATAATGATAAAAGGAAGGGCTAAGACCTGCTTTCCTCCTCTAAATGGATTACTGTGCTGTGCTGCATCAAACCAGCTGTTGGTGACATTTCCAATAAGCCGCTGCAAAACTCAAATTATGGAGACAGAAAATACTGACTGAGAAAAAGGACAGGTAAGAGAGAAAACACCAAGGTAAACTCCTCACAAAATCTATATTTTGCATCATCAAGACCTTTCTTGAAAAGCTCCATCTCGGCTCTTTATATACATAGACAATTAGCATATCATTTGATAATGACCTATCAAAACCTATGCTTTGATTACAAGCAGCTGCTTTTGATTACAATCAATGAATCGCTAATTTGTGCTCAACCACAGAACAGTTGGATTCCATCTATTATTCATTCTTGAAGTGGAGATCCTATTTAGAACTGGATTCCAAATTTGACTAGAGCTTTTCCCCTCTTGGCTATTAATAATTTTGTTTTGAAGTTAGGTTTCTAAGGTTTCATGATGGCCTCTTTTATTATGATTAAACTCTGAAATAATATGCTCAGCTGTTGTCCAAATCCATACACCTTTCTCCCTGACTGTATGTGTGGAATGGGCTTATTCAAGTCTTCTAAAAATCACATGATACTCTTGATTTTCAAAATCTCTGGCTTTTATGTCCAGTATAGACTGAGCCATATTCACAAGGGACTGATACAATATTGTTTGTCATTGGTTGTATGACATGAGAGCTGGATTTCTTTACAACAAACATATATATGACATGATGAAAACATATACAAATGTCACATGGCTTCTTAATTCAAAATATTCAGCCTGAAGTCTTGGGATATAATCCACCTTTGTAATTATAATTCTGTGTGCATAAACAACCACGTTCTTCAGGTAATTCCAAACCTTTCAAGCTCTCAGATGTCATATTCAACAGCTTTGATAATATTATTGCTAGTTCAAGATAAGGAACAGGATGTTTTTTCTTAGATTATCAATGAGATTGTTCATAAGAGTGTGTATATAATTTCTACTGTAGAAAAAAAAACCTCTCTGGTGTAAGCTGCTTCCAGACTAAAACAGTTTTGCTCACAAGTCTGTGTGACTCCATCAACCAAGACGAAGTGACACCTCATTTGATAAATGAATGATGATTAGACTCAAAATGAAACTAATGCTTAATGTGTGCTGGTTTTCCATCAACCTCAAAATAAAAATAATTTACCATCAAGCAAGTCAATTAATTTACGAGCCCATAATGTCAAGAAACGCCCTGTCATTTTGTTTGGGTGGTGGGACTAATAGATGGATGCCTGTAATTTAAAAGGTTCTATTCTAAAAACTGTTAAACATGTTCAGTGTGTGCAGAAACACTTCATACAGCGGCTCATACCTCAGAGCCTGAGTACTGCCCTTAGTCTAAATCTGAAGAAGGCCACTCAGGATTGGGGCTCAGCCTTGAAAAACATCACCAGCACTTGGTGGGGGGGATCCCAACCTTGCTTCCCAGTCATGGGTTCTCTTACTCCTCAGACCCCGTATGAAATGTGGCAGAAACTGTGACCCTGAAATGCAGCTGAAAAACAGTTCCAAGTATGCTGGGGTGACTTCCCAAATTGTAAACATGAGGAAAGAAAATATTAATATCTTTCTTGTACTGGGGGAGTACAGAGAAAAAAAAAACACTCTTTACAAGAAACTCTGCTTGGAAAACAATATTCTTTCTTAGATTTACTCTTAAATTGCTCTCTATTTCTGTGTGTGAGATTCACCACCCACGAGAAAAAGCTGAGTGAGAATGAGATACCTTTTCAGTTCAAAATGGTGGGCACAAGTAGTTGCAAGGGTAAAGTGGCACTCACAAAACCAAAGATGCAATTTAAAAATAACACCTCAAGCTTGACAAACACAGGCTCCCAGGGTTGCCAGTGTAGTCCATGTCTCTAATGAGTGCTTCCTGCTCCTCCAACCTCTGCCCATTGACTTCAATATCAATTGTGCCTTGTGATTTTTTAAATAGTCAACAGAACGCTGTAATCTGTAACTCTTATTCATGTTAATAAGCACTTAATCATCTCAACAGGATCTGGATACACATTGGGACTGCTCCTGAGAATAAATTACTTCCCATTGAACATAAGGACTCAGGCCCATTTTTGTTTACACATTGTATGTGAGATTCACAAAAAGCCTGTGAAAATTCAGCCTGAGGTCTCATTGCAAGAGTTGCTGGAGCTAAGTGCCTCTGAGTAGCTGGCACGTAGCACCAAACAGCTGACAATCAGTCAATCCATGAGACAAATTTTGCCCTCAGATGTATGTTGCTTCCACTGAAGTCAGCAAGTTACACATACTTCGCCAGGGAATTTGATCATAAAATAGCTGCTAAAGCAGACTGGCATTTTAGAGTTCATTTTAAAGTAAGGTGGTTCATTAGAAAAGTTGCCATGTAACTAAATGTTTAACCACAACCACATAGACTTGAAATGTCAGGGAGGAGTAAGTGTTTGCAAGCCTTTTTACTTCTCAGGGAAAGCTACATAACTCACTAGACCCTTTACAAACCAACAAACAATCAAAAAAGAAAAAAAGGAAAAGAAATAGCTTCATGCTCAAGAAAAACTTCTGGGAAAGAGAATGGCTGAGTGGAGCCACACAGCAGCTCAGCTACAATGGCCAGTAGCTTCAAACAATACAAAGGCTGCATAAATGTCATATTTCCATTACTGGCAGACTGAAATCTTTGCAACAGAGTTATTTCTATTAAGACTCAACATCACCATATGCTCTAATTACTGTTAAAATGCAGTTTATGATGTATGAAATCTTTTATTTTATAAACACATCCACAGCCCAGGGCACAGGTAGGTACACAGTGGCAGCACACACTGAAATTCTTACCAGCAAAACAAAAGAAGGAGGGAAAAATCCTCACCAAAGTGACAAACAGAGTTTTGTTGCTCAGTGCCCTCTATGTGAGACCAGACCCTTGGCAAAATCACAGCCTCCGCTTTGTAAGATATCCCCTAGAAAGTAAAGGTGAAGCTCTGTGGCCCATTGCACAGATCTAGGCTGAGGGAATCAAGTTAATGACATCTTTTTGTTGAAAAAAAAAGCTCTTCTAAATGTTTTCTGGTTTAGCTGAATTTGCCTGAATGCAAGTGGAAACCAGCCTGAGACCCTGTAAAACTGAACTCAAGGATTCTTGAGTGATTCACTCTGTTTCAAACATATAAAAGTTCTAAAATCTTGGTGTGACTATAATTTCCCATGGAGGCAAAACTTAAGATGAGCAAAGTTTTCACTGATGTGAGAGAAGCACTATGAATTATCAGTATTTGTATATATATATATACAAATATAAAGTATATATATATATGTACTCAATGCCAGAAAATTGGTAACCCCATCAGACAGCCAGGATCAAGTGAAGTCACTTGAAACCAAGTTCCTTTCTGCTTTGCAGGGGCACTAAAGAACTCTGCTAGGTTGCAGTGTGGGGTTCTACTATCAAAATGTTTTACCAAATGATGCAATACAGAAAACACATTTGCTGGAAGAAATGTATTTCGTTATTGGGATTTTGGATTATGGTGAATCATACCCTAAGTTTCCAGAAGCCTGGTGTTGGTGAGATGTGGCTGTCTCTCTAAATTTCTTTTTGTTCATTTAAGATCCAGTTTCTTTAAATGAAAGGCAGACACAGAAATATCTACACACAAGCTCCATGTGCTCTTTCATTCAAAGTTTATTTTTGTCTCCTAGTTTTCATGAGCATAAGCAAAGAACTTAAAGATTGTGAAGAAATAACAAAATCATGTAATTAAAAATTCAGTAATTGCTAAGTTTTGAGTGATGCTTTAGAACATGAGTGGGGTGATATTTTAATGCAACTATTAATGAAAGAAGTCCTATAAGTGGGATGACTATGATATGCAGCACTGAAAGACAGATATTTTCCAGCACTAGCAATTATCTTGCATGAGATTTAAAAAACACCGGTGAAACATATGTGACTTGACTTTCACATGAGAGGTAATTGCACCTTCTCTAAAGTTCACTGTGATTCCTGGTGTTCTGGTGCTCTCCTCTGAAATTGACTTCATCAAAGTAACAATATGAAAGACAGAACTTTTTATTTAATAGCGTTCCATTAACTGTCATTTTGTCATCTTAGTATAATCTTTGGTAACATGTCTGACCAATTTGCCATGGGAATAAGAAATTGTGAATTGGGAGAGGCAACTGAGAGGAGCAAATAAGTTTCAGAACCTACAGGTACCTCCATAAGGTATTCCCCAGTCTGCCAAGAAACTCCATCCCTTTGTTTCCTTTATATCTTTACTTCTATTTAGAGCTTCCCTCTAACACTGCTGAAAATCTAGGGGTAAAGCAAGCTCTGTGCATCATCAGGTATTTCATAAGAATGAAAAAGAGGACAGGATAAATGCTGTGTACAACAAATGGCATAAAAGCACAAAGCAAAATGGCAGGTACCTTCAGAAAACAGAATTATTCCCAGAAAAGCACTTTCCTGCACCTTAATGAACATTATCCTTTCTGCCATCCTGCAGCCTAATGCTGGCTGGTTTTCCTGGTGGTGTATTTCAGGAGGCTTCTGAAGGAGAGGCAGATATGATACAACTATGATACAATTCTGATTTTAAAAAAACCCAAAACTATTGTTCCCTGATATCCAGCTGGGTTAGACTGATTGTGAGTGAGGAGGATATAAATTAAGGGTAAATTTTTAAATATTAAACTTGGCAAAGGTTTGAAAAGCTGGACAGTGGGTGCCATCAAAATGGACAGACCTAAACTCTTCTGAGGTACCATTCCCAGGAGTGGCATGCTGTGCTTCCTACTGATTTGCATGTCTGGGAGCACTTTAAAAACATGATTAAGAGTTCTTGCTAGAACCTGTCAATATTCACTGCCTACTGCCCAGGGAGCAAACTGAGTGTAGCTGCATGGGCAAAAACCTGGTTGTGACCTTCATTCTCCAAAGTTTAAACCTGCAAAGAGACACCATTTTGTTTCACCTTTGTGGAAGCATAGATTGGATACTGCCTTTCAAATCCAGCTATGGTAAAAGTTTAATTAAAAGAATGTCAGCATTTCATATTGCCTTTCTTTTAAAAAATAAGATGCACCAAGTAGGAATTTTGAATAAGCTGATAGATTTTTCAAATCAGATTGTATTCTGATGCTCAAACTGGTCTCAGAACCATCTCCCTTTTATTATAACTGTCTTTAACTGAGGGAAAGGAGAAGCAGAAGGCATAGGTTTTGAGAGAAAAACAAACAGCAGAGACTAAAGTTAGGTCTGTGTATTCCACCTGTGATGCCAAAACAAGCTATCAGATTACTGCATAAATGGAACTAAAGGCATGACCTATACATTTATTTTTGTTCAACAGAACCACCGTTCTGTTGGTTTTTATTGCAAGACTTAATTAAAATTAATAGCAAGTCAGACTGGCTTCAGATTGTTTGGAAACACTTCGGAACAATTGGATTGTATCTCCACCTACTGTTAGTACTCAGCTTGAGAGGGGTGTAACTATGGCATTTTAAAGCACAGGCACAAAAGATGCTCTGGGATACAAGCTGGGCAGGTCATGAGCAAGAAAACAGCAGACTGAAATAATGGAGAAAGTTAAGTTTTGGCTGAACCCCGTATTTTATTATTACTGTAAAAGGGCTGCAACTGGGAGCTTTGAGCTTCTTCTGACTACTGTTTCCTTTCTTGTGTCTAAACCATGTGCATTCATGCAAAAGGAGCAAACAGCCTTTCCTCTTATTTCCATATATTATTTTGGAGATTTTCTCCTCCTTTCTATCTGTGGGAAAGTTTCTTGTGAAGCCAGGCCTCACAGAAGCACCAGGATGCTTTGAAGCGCATAGTTTAAACACACTTCAGAAAAGGTTTCTCTGGAGCAACCTTGTATTTTATACTAATGAAAAACTTTCCTCTGAGATTAAGCAGATTTCCCTACAGATGCTACCTAACAATGTGTGGACTACATCTTGCCATCCCTAAATATCCTTTTTGTCCCCTTGGGCTAAGTAGCCCAAAGGCCTTTGGTATTTTCAGTGCAACTGCTTCCTAGATACCATGCTGCCAAGGGCTTTCCCCAACCATGAATCAGGCATTTTGGGGTAAAAAAAAGGCCAGACTGAAGGGCTCATAGCTACCACCTCACTGGATCTGCCCAGCCTGGCCAGTAGAAGATGGATATGACTTCAGCCTGCCTCATTCAGGGCCTCACTTGCATAGAGGCACTTAGCTGCATTCAGGGCTCAGGTAGCTAAACCCATTCTTCAGATAAGCTAAGGAGGTCTGGTCCTCTCTAAAGGCAAGATGATAGTGCCCCTTCTCATCCAGTAGCTCAGTATTTAAAGCATCTGTCCATATGATGTGGGCCCCTGCCTTGATCAAACATCTCCCTCCCCTCAGGGTTCAGGACTCATCCCTCCTGCCAGACGGCTGAAGCCACCAGAGCTGGAGCGTCCCACCGAGGCCCCTCTTGGTCCATTCTGATGTAACTCTTCCAATTTGCAAGGCCCAATTAAATATTCATTGGGCCAGAGAGTAGTGAGCATCCCACTGTAGCTTAGTAGCTGTGTCAGCCCCCAGGGAGAGAGTCCCATTTCTGCTCACGTGGATGTTGAAGTATTTTCTATGAAGGATTTCCCAAAAAGAAGATATGTTCAGGTCAATGCACACTCAGGGAGGCCAAGCACATGGGTCATGTGCTGTGGTGGGGATGGGCATCTGGGCTTTGCATCCTGGATCTGGGGTGCAGGTTGAATCAATTTGTATGCCCAAAGAAGAAAGGATTTTTGTAGATTTACCTGCTGCTCTCACTTGGACCAAAGAATCCTGGGAAGCTTTTCCCTAATTACTGGACCAAGTCTGGAAAATCAATCATTCCGTGTCAGGAAAATTCAGGATTGTGGTTGCCTAATCAACTCTATCTTGCCCTCTACATGTATTCTGAAACAGTGTTTTCAAGGACTCCTCCTTGTTCAGGGCACAGTGGCCAGTATTTTTTGTGCCTGTGTTTGCATTTGGCCATTGGCCTTATTTACCTCAGATTACACAAAGCCCTCTGTGATGACAGATGTCAGCTCTAATGTAGAGTAATAATTTTCATTTCTTTCTTTGGTACTCATTTTCCCATTATACAAACACTACAAAATTTTAATGAATTTCATATCCTGCCTAGGACATAAGTGGGTATTATTCCCTCTGTAAAAAGTGGATTTGAAGCACAGAGAGATTTATGTCAAAAGGTATTCATTAATTTTGGGTACAGTTTGAGCTGTGTCTATATTTTTTAGTATTTCATATATTCACATGCACTCTTCAGTTCATACATTTGTTGTGAGAGTGCTCACCAAACCCATGGGTCAAGCCCTACACGGGAGGCCTTGTGCACCTAGAAACTGAGAAAGAATTGGCAAAACTGGTGTAAGAAAATTGCCTACTGTCATAAAAGACTGTCTGGTAAAAACAAAATGAATTTTGCTGTTTTAACCAAGAGACTATGCTGTCTCATTCACTCTGTACTTTCTGACTTATTAACAAATGAGGTGAGGGAATCTTAATCATTTGCTTTACTGCAAAATCCTAGTTCACTGCCAGACCTGACTCTTCCTGCATATGAATGAAGTATGATTCTGTAATTAAACATGCTAGCTTAATATACACAGAAAAATGAGACAAATTAAGGATGTACAAAAAAAGTAAGTCAGGCATTAAATTTTGAGGGCTTAACTTTGCATTTTTTTTCAAAGAAATATGTTCTTTCAGAATAAAAAATTATAGCCACAAGATTTTGATTCTGAGAAAAAGGTACTCTCCCTTCTGTAGTTGGAATGTTTGCTTTCATACCGACACCAATATAGTTTGTGACATGATATACATCCAATATCCAGACATCCTATGTCATTTAGGTACTGGAATAAATAATAGAATCAAAGAATCATAGAATCCTTTAGGTTGGAAAATACTTCTAATATCACTGAGTCCAGCCCTGCCAAATCCAATACTAAAATGTGTCCCTGAGTTCCACTTCTACACATCCTTTAAATACCTCACGAGATGGTGACTTCAGCACTTCCCTGAAAGAGAGTCAACGTATTATCACTGGTTCCACATCTGTCTGCTGATGCAGGGAGTCTCTCAAACAAAAACCAGGGACTTCAGAACACACTGTGAAGGAGGGTACTCTACGTAATGTCTTCCGAATTTGAACCCATCTTTTCCAGACCCTTGGTTCTTCGCCTACCCCAGTCCCAGTAGGAAAGTTTCTCCCCATGGTTGCCTTAGCTGTATCTTTCCTGGCCAATTCTCCTGCAGACCAAGGTGTGTATTACGCTTGGTTGGCTTTGGTACATTTCTTGTTCCAAGAAGTCATCCCTGACCTCTTTCCAAAATCTTCTTGACTGCTGTGTCCTGTGGAATTGCTGATGCAGCAGGGAGGTTAAGGTCCCCTTTATTAACCAGGTCTGTGTTACAGAAACTTTCTTGATTTATTTAGAAAAGATCTCTTTTGTATTTCTCACCCTGATTATGCAGTTTGTAGAAAACTCTCCGGATCATGGTCCACAAGCTCTCAAGAAGCTTTTTGTCCACCCTGACTAATGATGGGATATATTCCCTGGTGAATTCAGATGCTAAAATGCCACAAATATCTTCAGGGCATGTGCAAACCATAGATATACACAGGTTTATAACTACTTTGGAATAGATTTCCTGGATTTCCATAAAAAAAGGGCAAAAGACAAGTCCTTGTCATGTGGCTTCCCCCACCCATCAGCATCAAAAAAAGGTAAAAGAGATGAATCACTGGGACAGTTGAAAGAAAAAGGGACCATAACTTTTTCACACTGGCTTAGGTTCAGTTTTCAATAGTGCAATTTCAGAAATGACTGAGTTGTTTTTGCTGTAATTTTCCTAAGAAAATTCATCCAGAGGCAGAGGGTATGTTAGATATTTTCAAATTATTAAATTGACCAAAGAATCCTGGGAAGCTTTTCCCTAATTACTAAAGTTTGCAGCTGAAATTTCTAACAAGAAATGACAAGAAACTTTAATGGTTGGTAATGTTGTCCAACCTGCTTCTAGGTACAAGCCATAAGCAAAATAACTAAGAAAGAAATTTCAGTATGCTTTGTATGTGGCATCTTTTCACCATATCCTGAAAGTTACCGTGAACGGAGACAGTCTGTACCTCCATCAAAAGTGCCTTTTATCTTCCAGAGAAAACACACAGCATACAAATGTATCCTCTGTTCTGCTTCCAAAAGCAGAAAAACTCAAAAAACAGC
>VZRQ01002392.1:623836-696636 GCA_013397975.1 Machaerirhynchus nigripectus | reverse complement strand
AAAAAAAAAAAAAGAAGAGCAAATACTCGATAGAATTGCACAGGCTACAGTTTTGAGCTTGTGTGCTGCACTGTTTCAGATCCAAGTGAATTCATTTAGCAGGTGCAGTTGTCATAATTTTCTGTTAAGCTCTCAGGACTGGTGGGGACAGCCATCTTAAAGGAAGACTAGAGCATTTGTAAACATCAACCTGTACTTCTGTCAGTCTCAAAATTAAAAAGAAAACTTCATTAATTTTTTGGGGCCCCCATATCAGTTTGGTCTTTAGTATAAATATGGTAATGGATTTAGGATTTTGATTCCAAATGGGTGCATACCTTACTTTCTATTTATTGGTTATGCTTTCTGGGTTATCTCTTTTAAATTAAGTCTGTGATTAACTTTGATGTGTCTATCAACCCTAGATCATAGGCTTACTTATCCAGTACTGCTGGGAAGCTGAAATGTTTTAATGACAATCTAGAAATGAGAAAAAACATTAAAGAAAAAAAAATTACTAAGGCTCCAAGAAGGTAACATTACATAAAAGCCTACTTCTGAGATGGCCATGTGCAACTCAAATACTCATTCAAAGACAGAGATGAACTTTAAACTTTAGTGTTGCTATGGAGTCTGTCAGCAATTGACTGTCATTTATATCATGAAAACAATGTGAATTGAATTACTAATAGTCATCTTTGCTGCAATATTACCAGATCACTACAGAATTGGCCGATAATGAAGGTACAACCCAACTGTGACATCACTTACATTTTCAGATCTCATCCAAGAAACAATCTAGAAGTTTAAATAATTTTTGGGGAGAAAGTCAAAGAAGTTGGATGGTCTACTGAAGTGTCCTGGAACATGTATTCATGACTGACTGGAGCAAAATATCAACTATCTTCACAAAGACTTATTTTAATAGTCCCAGGAGTCATTTTTATCTGCATGGCACTTTTAAAGAAAACTAAAAAGGCTAATGACAGTAGGAAAAAGTATTTTGTGTCTCAAAAGTGATGCAAAGATGATTATATAATTATTATTTAACAGGGGTTTTTTTTGTTTGTTTGTTTGTTTGTTTGTTTTTAATTTCTACTATATCTTTTAATTTTAGCATTTGGTATCTCCCAGTGTGTGAGGCAGGACTTCCTCCTCATGCAGTCTTCTGCTCCAAAGCTGATTCAGAGGTATGTGCTGGAGCCAGGAGTCTGTTGGAAATGCAAGTCCTTAAGAAAATTAGCCTTGTTCTCAGGAAAAAAGCTCTGACTTAAAAGAGCCCCTCCCCTGATATTGTAATTGTAATTTCAAATGTGTGTGGGATATCTCCTTTTATGTTTTCCAGTGATTGTGCTGATAGCACAAGATAAAGAAGAATGTTGTGTTATTGCAAACAACTATAATTCTGATGTATATAATTCATTTTTAATAAGGACAACTTATTAAAATTTCCCCACATATTTCCCCTTAGAAATGTATTTTAAAGAGCCTGCAATAAACTACATTCTACAAAGCAAGGCTATTTATAGGCAAAAAACCAAAAACCCAAGTATACTGGTTTCAAAGAAATTGCTTAAGCAGGTGCATACTAAAAAGCTGAGCTTGTTTGTGCACAAAAGCTCAAACAAAGATTTTTACTGGTAATTCAGAAACTTGGTGTGCATGTAGGTGGGCTAAAAAATAGCAAGTATACAGTATTTCCATATCAAACAAATTTTGATATCAAAGATTGCTCCTGCAAAATGTAAAAAAGCAACAACTTTCCCTATAAATAGAGATCCTGTCTTCAGGAACAAGTTTTCAGGATTATTTTATTGGAAAAGGAGGTAGGGGACAAAGGATCTCAAATGAGGTGCTCGGCTAGAGCAGCTTAGTGTGGCATTTTAGTCCTGCCCCTTTGAAAGCTGCCCCTGTGTTTTTCAAATCTGATTCCCTCTGCTTTCCTCTCCAGAGTACATGACAACTGTGTTTCTCACGTTCACAGCTTCCACAGAGGATGCAGAATACAGTGCTTTATGCTGTGCAGTGGTGTCCTTCTATTCTGACTGACACCATCAATAAACTCTCTTTACTGACACTTGAACAATCAGAGGGTTTAGGTTTGGATGTTAACACAGACAGAAATTAGGTGCTGCCTTATGCCCTGCCCATCCACCCCCCTGCTCCTCAGCACTGGTTAGGATTTCATCCTCTCATGAGTGTGAAAAATGGAGGAAATCCATCGAGGAAAACCAGCCCTTTTCAGCAAACCCATGCAGCCTGGGCTGGGATGACTTCCTCAGTGGTCCGGTCCTTGCAACAAACGAACACTGCAGCAAAGAGAGGAGGGAGAATGTTGCAAGAGCAAGGAGGGTGTCTAGTTTGCCCCTTCTCATGATTGAAGAAATGAGAAATATCATACTGGCATTCTAATTCTGAGATCCCCATTGTAACAACTTTATAATATACCCCAGGACTGCCTGCTCTCTGTGTCCTGTTTCTAACGCCTGGACTTGGCCCCCTGCATGCCATGTTGTGTGCAATTCATGGGCAGGAGGTCAGTACGTGATACACAGGGCCAGCCAGCAAAAATACATCAAGCTCCTTGGATGCTTCAAGGAAGAGAAATGGGTGAGACATCCACTGTGGCCTTCAGCATCCATTTAAATTGGAATATCAAGAATAACAGAAATTTAAGAGTGAATGAATGATGAATCGTATGGGTTAAACTCAACTTTTAAAAAATACATACTTGACATATCTGGCCTGTAGCCTGCTGTGCATTTTTACGTTGTGTTTTCAGAAATAAGAGGATTTTTTTAGGTTGATCAGAGGCAGCTGTACTTTTTGAAATGGCTTATACTGTATCTGTACTTTACACTACACTAATGGACTTCTCTGATGCAGCAATCCTAATCCATTTGGGCTGCTATGGATGGCTACATTTCTGTAAACTGGAGATAGTTTTGTTCCCAATTTAAACATGGATTTGAATGAACATTAGTGATGGGCAAACGGAAATTCTGGAGCTGCAGTTCAGTTTGAGAAGGACTGACATATTTATTTATCCAAACTTCCTGGGTTTTCACAAGGCACAACTGCAAATGACCTCAGGAAGAGAAAAGCCTCTCGTGACACTTTCAGCACTTCATGTATTCAGTGAAAACTAAACCCATAGATGCAGGAAGTGCAAGACAATAAAAACACGGTTCAAATGACTATTTTGTTAAAGTTTTGTTAAAATTTTGGTCGACACCTGTCTGCCCAAATTGGAATTTTTACTGGTTCATTGATTCATACTGCTATTAAAATGTGAAGGCTGGAGGTTACCAGAAAGTGTGTTGACAGTATTTTCATGCTGTTTGGCTGTACTTTCTAGTTTCAAATGTGTGCTATATTGCTCTGAAAGCACCTTGTCTGATACACCAACAAAACTTCTGAAACTCACAGCATTCTCTGAGGGCAGTAAGTCATTTTAGCAGCACTAAACACTCCCAGCACGGTACTATTATAACACAATCATAGAATATTCTGAGTTTGAAGGGACCCACAGGGATCATTGAGTTCAACTCTTAGGCCTGTACAGGAAAACCTCAGGAGTCACATCACATGCCTGAGAGTGTTGTCCAAATGTATCTTGAGCTCTCTCTGGCTGGGGCTGTGACCACTTCCCTGGGGAGCTTGTTCCATTGCACAACCACCCTCTGGGGAAAGAACCTTTTCCTGATATCCAGCCTGAACCTCCCCTGACTCAGCTTCCTGCCATCCCCTCAGGTCCTGTCACTGGTCACCACAGAGAAGAGATCAGTGCCTGCCCCTTCTCTTCCCCTCACAAGGATTTGTACCTGCAAATATACATAACAATAAAATAACATATAAAATTACAAATATAAATAATATAGTACTATCTAAATATACAATATTCAATATATAAATACATTGTATTTATTGCATTGACTGATTTTTTTATTGGGTTTTGGTGTTTTTTTCAATTTTTGTTTGGAGATGGTCTATGACACCCAGGAGCATATCTCCATGCAGTGCTGTAAATTCATAAGAGGGATCAGCATTTGATCCTATAATACTTGATTTGAGCCTTGACATGCTATAAATAAAATAGATCTATTGACTTCTAAACACCTTAATCTAGGAATGGAGACAAGAGTTCTTCTCAGAGTGCCAGAAGAGAATGAAGGCCAGCCTGTGGGCACTGTCTTCATACAGAGAAAACATGTGTATGTCATGGGCTCAGCCTTCAAAAAGACAAATGACAATTTGGACATTTGTGGAAAGAAGAAACAGAATAAAAAAAAGAATGTGATTTCTAAACATCTTTTGGGAAAAATGTTGAGTGTGTTTTCAAGAGAATCCTTTTTGCCTTGTCACCAATAAAAACTTCATATAAGAGCAAGCTTAAATTATGTCTTTTTTCCCTCTGCCTTTCCTCCAAATATCTCAATTTTATTATTTTTTTTTTTTCTTCAGAAACAGAAACCAAGTAACTTTTGTCAAAGAGAAAGAACCAGAAATCTCTATGCTGCTAAATATTGGTTTTCAAGTTAGGTGCAGCATTTGGTCCTACCTCACTGCCTCCTTTATGTATCACTTTTTATGAATGGCTGAAAGCAGAAGTGTGGAATTCAATAAAACAAACCAGCGATTAGAAGGAAATATTTATGCATTGATTATTGATTTTGACACAGGCTAGAAAGCAGACAGATATGGCATAAATACACATTCATCTTTTTGGGTAACGGAAAATATTTCAAACAATTTATATTGGTTATTAAATATAAAAGATGAGCAAAATAGATTTATGCTTAAAAATAGTTCTAAAGAGATCAAAGATAACTGCACATGGTTAGTGACGTATTGAAGGTACTATCAGTTGTAACTAAGGTGATTGAAACCTCTGGACACTTCATTCCTGACCTTGTGAGGCAACAATCAGTGCCCTGGAGTCTTCTGTTTTCTGGCCTGGCAGAGTTGGCTGCTGCCTTCTGTATTATTCAATACAAAGTGGGACCAAATGAAACAGATTTAAAAGATCTCTTAAAAATTAAAACCATGTCAGAAAAATAAAGGTGAATCAGACAACCCGCATTTTTTTTCCTATAATTTATTAAAAATTTGCAGTTTGCATAGAGCTGGAGGTGCCCTTCCTTCTTATTACAGGAACACGTTCAATTTTGCACATTTCTCAGTGTTGACTTCGTGTCCACAGGGTGCTTGTAGAGCAGCATATGGTGCACTCTGGACAATTGTTCCCCCTACTAAAGAGCCACAGCACAGCTTTGGCAAGCAAGCATTTCAAGGATCAACAGAAAAGTTGGGAGTTTACTTTCTGTGTTGGTCCAATTAGAGTTACCCTGCAACTCCCAACGTCTTTCTATTCTCTCACCTGCCATAGCTGTCAGGAATTTGGAAGTGCGTACTCATATAAATCAATACCAGATTGCCTTAAAACCACTCACACAATATGCTCTAGACTGTATTATTCTGTTCAAGAAGGTCTATGAGTCAGTTCCGTTTCATTTACATAAGGGCCTTTCTCAATTAAATTCCATTTAGGCATCTTGTCCAGTGTTGATTATTAAATGCAATTGCTTTTACACTAGAAAGATGATGTAGAATATGTATACGAATCCCACACAAATATTTGATAAACAAAGCACACAAATACATAAAGAGAAAGAAACACATACCAAGATGAACATTTGTCCACGTATGTGCCGTATGGAAAGTAAACCCCATTTTTAGCACCTGGTTTTGTATTTCTGTGGTTTGCGCAATATTCTCATCTATAAATCTCCCAAAACACCTCCAGGATCTTCACCTAATGTGTATAGGCATTAGCATATTGCCACTGCAACTGATAGGAGTCCTATTTGCTGAAAGTCAAATGTGTATTGAAAAAGTTGAGACTTCTCAGCATCTGAAGGATGCAAGCTACAAGATAACTGAGATTTGGAAATTCAGCTCTATTCTAACTTGTACTCCCACTGATCAATTTTTTTCCTCCGAGTCTTCAAGAGCCTCGTGCCTGTGAATCTGATTTATGATGTATGGGAGGCTACTTCTAAAAATGTATACACAGACCCAGAGAACTCTATACAAGAAATTAGACTAATATAATTGAAGACCAGCTGGCAATACATGTTGGGCAAAAAAGGAAGATGTGACAACTTCAGCTAAACCAACAGACAGAATCACTTGATTTGGTCTCTGCACATCTTTAAAATCATGCTCTGTGAACATTGTTATGACAGGGAAAAACAAGATTTTTTTCCCTGTAAAATTAAATGTCACTCTTGATAGCATAATATCTGAAACATCATCCTTCCAAGTCCATAGCAATACTTTACACAGAAAATTAAACTCTCTCTCTCTGTTTATTGAGTGGATAATGCTGTCTTCGAATGTGTGAGAACCCCTGCTAGGTGAGAAATTAAAAAAGAAGCACTATAAAGTCTAATGGTATGTATGAAATACAAAAAAGAGAGAAAAAGGTAACTTAATTGGTAATCAGAAGAAATCATAAAACTAATCATGCAATTAATGTCTTAAAAAGCCAGCATATGAGGTGTGTATAATTACCAGAAAACAATGCAGTGATGGCTTCAAGGATTAATGAATTAATGATTGTTGGGGGGAGGAGGATTTGATCTGCAATTTCAGAGGTTAGCTTTAAATCCATGCTCAAACTATTACTTTACTTTGTTTACAGGAAATGCCCTCACCTCACACACAGAATTTATCTCTGAAATTAGTATTTTCTTAATATTCCATTAGAAACATTTTCCTTGAGAAAGATGCAGATGTGTTTCCTTTTCCTTGATACAGCTCCCCATCATCCCCTCTTGTTCATGAAAATTGAGGACTCTTGGCAAAGAGAAGAGTTTGGGCAGCACATACATCAAAATGACACAAAGCCTAGACAAATTCACCAATTGCAGGTGCCAGAATAAATTTAAAAATATCTTGACATATATAAATATTTTAATTTTCTCTTTAAAATGTAAAGTGCTACACCACATATTATCAATTGTCCTTTGTTTTGTACACACATTAAAAATAAATTTGTGTTCTGGTGCTGATTGCTAATTTACTGATGATCTTATATATCAAGATGTTAATTTGTTGATAAAATGAGGTGATAGAAAATTACAAATGATTTAAGACTGCTGTACTTCAAAACATAAGCAGTCCTTTGATTTAGTTGCCAACTACAAAGATCTCAAACCACGGTACGTAAACATTGGTCTTTGTTCCTTTTTTTTCCCTGTCATGTGGTTCAAATGTGTGCATCTGCTGCTAGACGTGATAGCAATGCATGACGGATGGAGGGTGATGAAAGGATTGCTTTTTTTATGACAACAGAGCCCCCAGAATTCAAAAACTTTCAAGGAAGGGCTGAACGGATGGTCCAGAGAAGAGGATGCTGCCTTAGGACAGAGAATACCAAAGGCATCCCCAGGGCCAATAGCCCATCCCTGACTTCACCCCCCTTTTGTAATTGAAGGATACATATTACTTCCCCACCTTCACAGATTTTTAGAAAAGTAAATGCCTTCAAGGCTGCCAGGTAGATGGAACTCTGCTGTAGTAAGAGCAGAAAGGTGACTAGTGCAGGTAGAAGCTTTAAAAATTGTATGGCTAACAGGGTAGAAATTTTTAAACTAAAAAATGGGTGAATTCTTGTAAAATGTGCCACTGTTAGAAGTGTAGGCCCTTTCTATGAGAAGTTTGGCAGAGGCTGTGTTCCCACAAGATCTGTGGTGCTCTGGGACTTGAGCTGGTCATGGGTAGTTCAGGTCTCAGCACAACTCCTCTCTTCCCCTCCAGATAATGCTCTCAGTTGAGGAAAGGAGAAGAAGGAAAAAGAACAAGACAAAACAAAGCAAAGAAAATACGGAAATGAGACTGAGACGGTATCGAGCCAATTCTCAAGTCTGTTGCTGTCTTCCCACGTGGGTTATGGACACTCACAGTTCATTTCTGCGCTTCGGCTGCCAGCTGTAGCAGTGGTTATAATACTTAGCTGCACCTCAGAGGGGTTCCATCACCCCTGCTTTAATGGCTGATGCACTCAATGGCAGTGAAGGGGCTTTGAGACAGGCAGAATAAATATCACAGGTGAAAATGGTGTTTGCACATATGTTCGTATGTGAAGGACTGGGGTGAGGCTGGGCAACAATAGCCACTTCATATCGAACACTCACTTGCATCTAATGATCCCTGAAAATCCAGAATGATCCAGCCACTGCTTGATGCAGCCTCATTCTCATGTGCCTACAGGGAGGCATCAGTGGGAACAGGATCATCACTCCTAGGTGTCGAGGCCCCAGGACTGTCAGCTGCCCCAGAGAGAATCCAAATTTTTTCAAAAGTGTGATTTTTTTTTCTTTTTTTGTGCATTTTCTTCCTTCAGTGAGTTTGGAACTCGTTTTGGTGGAACTTAGAGTCTTACAGTAGTTTTGTTATTTCTAGATCACTAATTTTGTATTTTGCTGTTGCTGTAGCTTTGTGTGAGACACTGACTGCCCTGTCATTCCAGTGAAGTCAATGGCACAAGGCTGTTGGGAGGGCTGGACAGGATCATATTTTGATTTGGCAGAGCAATGACTTCACTAAACCTCACTACTGAGGGCAGACATACACCTTGTCGGATTTGGCATAGAGCTGGACTTCTGCTGTCCTTTGAAATCAGTTTGTGTTGTGTAAATAAGATTTATTGTTGCTCTTTTTCCTGGACACAGCCATAGAAGATATTTGGAGACAAAAAAAAAGACATTAAATCACGTAAATCACCATCAGTTTTCTGTTTTGCATTCTGCAAGATAAGTCTTGTCTTTTCTATTTTTGCACAAATAGTATAAACACTGATCTACAATAATGGGAACTGATCAGCAAGGGAAACTATTCTTTTCCTAATAAACAAAGAAAACTTGAGACGTGGAATTCTCAGTCTTTAAAAACATAAGAGTGATCCAACCAAGTTAGACAAAAAGTGCACATGTTCAACATTCTTCTTGTGGCAGCAGCCACTGGTGGGTGCTTGGAGAAGAGTAAGAGCAGCTGGAGAAGCAAGTCAGGACACTTGCACTCAGCAGTGGCCAGGTGATGATTCTCTCCCAGTCTCCACTCTGTAACATCGTGGGTTTCAGTTAGGAGGCTTCAGGATGTCGAGCTCTTTTGTGGATGCCACCCGATCGAAACATGGTCTGACATCCTGTGATGTGAGTGCCTCTATTTCTGCCTCTAAGCAGAGAGGAGAGGAAGGGTATTCTTTAATCTCACACTGTGGAGGCATCCCATTTAAATTGTCCTCATATACTGAAGTTTTGGAATCTCTTGACTAGTCAGAACCACCCTAACTCTTTCCAAGCTTAAGATGTTAAGATTTAAAGCAAGTTCCAATGCTTTTGCCTTTATCTAGCCTCATAAAATGGCCAGGAAGATCTGAATGTTTTACTGATGGGAATTTGGTTGCTATGCTTTATCAAGGGGAGCTCAAATTCAGTATTTAATCCCCAAGCACAATTGTGCACTTCCTTGAGATGAGAAAGCAGGGTAAGGAAAGGCTGAACCAAGGAAGCAATGGCTCCAGCAGGTCTGCAGTCTGTCTCCTTATCCATATCCTGCAATATGACACAAAGGTACCCAAGAACTTTGACAGAGTTCTGCTTTGCTCTGACAATCCATAAAGTCAACAAAAATTAACTCCCCCATCTTGATGAATTTCCCTTGACATATATCCATCATCAAGAAAATCCTGCTTATAGCACCAGAAGGAAATTTCTTAGTACAAGTCTTTTCTAGGCATCAAAGCCACTGACAACACTCAGAAATAGTCAGATGGATTAATTTTCCTTTCCATAAAAGTTATTAAAGTCTCAAAATTTCTAATTGTATATTTTAAAATCAGAAATGTTAGCACTTTGTCTTGATGTAACTTAAAAAAATTCAGATCAATTTAAGTGAAGTCATTCTTAAAAGCTGAACATGAAAATACATGTTTTGATTAATATGACTAGGTAATGCATGAGTTAGAAAAATAGATTACTGGAATTTCTTCCCTAAACCCACAGTTTAGTGTATAAAACATTTATGCTGTAAAGTTCCAAAAATAAAGCTTCATCTTCAAAATTGCTTGGCATTTTGGATCTCATCTGATGCAAACTGTAGCTTTGAGTATTCACTAGCTTTGAAAATCAAATGACAGTGACACATACTAAACACCGAGCCCTGAATCTAAATAATTCAAAATTAAAAAGTACTTTTGAAAGTCTAGTAAGAGTCTTGATAGGAAGTGAAATAAAGTTTTCAGCACAGTGCAAAAGAATTTCTGAGTCTTCTAACTAGAAATATTCAGTCATGTCCACAAGACTGCTCTTACCCCCTCAGTCATGATCTGCTTTAGTATATGCTGATTTCTTCCACCCAAGCTGTTCCTTAAACCCATCTTTCTTGTTTGGTTTGTTTTTTTTTTTTTTTGCAAAGCAATTCAGCATTATTTAATCTTACATGACACTCAGACAGTGACTTAATAATTAATATGCCAAGTAAGGCAGGTAAACTAAATCACCTCTTAAATTAAGAAACCAGATCCTTTCTATTAGAGCATAAACATAATTTAAAACATTGGTCTTAATAACTCATGCACTATTAAGGAAAGAGCAGGTGGCTTAGCGTTGCTAATGCTGAATTGATATTACAGAAAAATATGAGAATCTTAGGTAGGTGTATTATGTACTTGAGTTGCTTTCTAGCTGTACCACCAGCATTTAAATCATGAAATTAGATTCCTATTCATGAGAAACACTCTTCTGAATCTTAACATGCATATTATAATTATTTTTAGAAATTAAGGGATAATGTTTGTTCCCAGTGGATACTATTTATTTTTTTATTTTATTATTAAAATAGCATGTTTTTAAACATTAACTACCAAACTGCAGGAAGCAGGGCAGGTATCTCCCTGATAATCAGTAATCAAACATGCTCTTTCCATTAGCAGGATGGGTGACAACAGAGGCTGAGCTGGAGTCGGTGTACACTGAGTGCCCCAGCATTAGAAGTTCAGGAAGGGTCACTGATGGGACTACAGGCGGTTTTGTTTAGCTCTGTTTTCAATGGCCATTTAAAGGCTTTATTTTGATTTTTTTTTTTTTTTAATGCTCACAGACATGTACCTGAAAGCTCCTGTGCACAGNTTAGCGTTTTTTTCAATGGCCATTTAAAGGCTTTTTTTTGATTTTTTTTTTTTTTTAATGCTCACAGACATGTACCTGAAAGCTCCTGTGCACAGTTTACAGCTGCTCAGCATCCCTTCCAGGCAGAAACAGAGAAACTTGTCTCCTGCCTGCTCCCCAGACCAGAATTCACCCTTAGTTTCTGCAGAGTAACATCGTTCATCCTACACTGAGAGCCAGTAGCTTCCACTCTGATACATTCAAGGAGCTGAAAATAGGGACGCACTCTATCCTGCTGCACTATGTAACAATTTTGCAGTGGTTTTTCACACTTTGATGATGAAGATGTAGCGTTTAAATATATATATACTGCAGAGTAAGGCTGAAAGCAGATGCCTAAATGGTGGTACATAGAATCCACTGTCACACCTTCATAAATTATGAAGGTAGATTTGTTGCAATGGCCACTTACTCATAGAAGTTTCCTGATTACCCCTTGTATATTTTGAACCTTTGGGTATTCATTCATCTTCCTCCTAGTAAAACAAAACCTTTGTTAAAATACTAGTAGTATTTGCATCTAGATCTCTTTTTCACATTGGGCACATTTAAATGATGGATTTAGTTCCACAACAACAGAATGAAAATATCAGGGAAAATAAATGCCACAGGAGGAAAAATCTTTACACTGTGACCTGCAAAACAAGATTATTCATTTAGATAAGTGTAGTTTAAAATGCCTTACTGTAAGATCTGCAAGGACTCTGTAAGAAATAAACTCCAGATCTGGATGCAAACTCAGTCATCTTTTATGTCAACAGAAATACCAGTTGAGGCCAAAGTTTACTCTTTCAGATTAAAAATAAGAAGAAAGAAAAAGTAAAAAGCTCTACAGGCAGGGATGTGCCCAGAAGGAATTCTCTAGTTGATAAGTTAATGGTATGGTCCAGGGCTGTCTTCTGACTCATCAGCACCTGTGCCAAGATGATGCAGTTTTACCACTGTAAGAGTTTCATTAAACGCCATTGTTGATACTGAGGGTTGACAGAAATTGTTATGAATTTAACACTAGGATGGAGGCAGAGTTAGTGATCTCACAGATCATTTAACTTGAGACAAGTCCTTTCACAGGGAATACAATTTTCCAAAGGAAACCACAAAGAGTTCATGAGTGCATGCAAAGTGTAGGTGTCAGGGGCAGGTGCTGCCCACACCTGCCAGACAAGCATTTGTGTCAGAGCACACAACACATTTCAGATGAACCACTTCCTATTTAGCTGATATTTGTATCTAGGATGGTTTGGGTTTTGGAGGGATTTGGATATATAGGCTCTATTCTTAAAATGATTCACTTAGGTGCTGTAAAACAGGTGTGTAAAAGAAGGGAATGAAACCTGCTGTTACCCAATGCCAATGGACGCAGAAGCTCTCAATTCAAAGCTTTTGTTGAGTGTGAAATGTGGCAATAAAAGAGGATCAAACATGCAGTAAAATACTCTTCTGGGAGCTAAAAAACCCTTAGTGCAGTCAGTGTTAAATAATATGCTCACATCAAATTGAAAAACAATGTGACCAGTGCCAGAAGAGCCATGCATGGGACGTTGCCACTTAACTAACAGGAGAGAGCTCCTCCAGCACACGGCCCAGGGTTGTGTGCGCTCTCCTGAGGGTGACAGGGAGGCTCCATTCGAAATGTCATTAGCAACTCCAAACCTGCCTGCTAGGATTTGAACACCACTTATTTGAAAAGAATAAACAAGGATATCTGAACATGGGAATGAGAGACAGGAGTCTTTGGTCCCAGTTTCGGTCTTCTTAGCTTAATTTAACAAATAATTTCCTATATCTTCATGCTGCTGCTTGAAAGCTGCTTTTGATGAAACTAGAAGCAAAACACCTCCCTGTACTTTCAAGCAGGGCTCACATCCAACACAGTCAGTTAAAAAGCTAATGAGGCAGGGATGTAGCAACAGCTCCTTTCACTAGACTGATCAACCACTTTACAAATGAACATGGTTCTTCTTTAAGAGAGACCCAAACATGCTGAAATGGTCCTTCAGTCAATCTCCAGCTACATTTGCCCCTCAAAACACAAAGAAAGAGATAAATGATTTAAAGTTGCTGTGGAGCTGACTGAGAGAAAGAGCCAGACACATGAAAAATGCTGTTTTTGTGTAGAATGGCAGCTGCCATGGTGTTGTACCACTTTGTGGTCTGGGGTTGCTGTTTAATAAATGACAGCACAAATCCTGCTGCCATCCTTTAGGAAAACTTCTGCAAGACAAAACATCCTGTGTACATGCAGTGATAACCACACATTAGAGAACGAAGCATAAATGGATTGTGTGGCAAAAGCCATCTGTTGTACCTGCGGTTTATATTTAGTACTGTATTATAAAAGATCTCCAAAGTCACATAAATCATTGTGATATTCTAACCCAACCTCTACGATCTCTATTCAGAAATCACAGCAGCTGTCTTTAAAATGGTTGTTCCAACAGTAACAAAATCTGACCCTATTAACGAGATCAAAGCTTAAAATTACTAGATGCTAGATGATGGCAATTTTTGTTCTCTTACAATTAACAAAATTCAACCCTTGCACCCATAAAACACTTCAAATTTTATTAAGCTATGAAAGGATTGGTTTTTAGCTAACACTAAGATGTCAAAAGGAATTGGGCTTATGTGATGAAGATATATGTAGTCCATGGAATAGGATTTACAGTAGGAGCATAAAATTTATATAAAAATTTTAATATATTTTTGTCTTTTGTTCACAGTAGAAATAAATTTATTTTGTACATTTATCTCTTTGTGAATTCTCATAGTCCTTATAACCATTAGCAGCAGATTAAGTCCCACTAAAAGAGACAAACAGAACAAAGTCTGCCTGCTCTTCCCTGTGCTTGTAAGAATAACTTGCACAGGTCTGTGAGATCCCAACTGCAACTTGTGGCTTTAAGAACGTCATGAGCCTGAATCGAGCTATATGAAACATGGTCTGTGCTTTTAAGACTAGCAAAGGCTATGTGGTGGGTGTTTGAGACTCAGACTAAGGTTGTACTCAAGGAGTCCACACCAACAAAATCCATGGGGGATTCCTGAAGAGACCATGGCAATGCAATGTGCAGCTACACCACTGCCTTCAAAGGGGACAGCTCTTCTTAGTAGGGCATTGGCAAGCAAGGTTGTGCTCTTCCTTCTGGGATATTTGCCAAGTGGTTTATATGACATGGAATAAGACCAAGAAAGTGAACCCAAGTGAGTGAGCCACTATAGAAAAGCTCCTTAATTATCCTTGTCTGTTCCTTGTATGTAGGAACAGTTGGGTGTAGTAGAATCTTTATCTTCCATCCTAATGATTCTAATGTATTTGTTTGAGACCTAAATCAAAGCAATTCTTCCATTTTTTTTCTCTGCATTTCCAGTCAGAACTGCTGTAGGCACATGGTCCCGAGCTCCTTCAGAGCTGGAAGCAGGCACAGAGGAATAAGCTCTGTCACTGACTCCGTCCAGAACATTTCCAGTCAATTCTAAAAGTTTCTCTAGGACCAAACATGACTGAACACTCATCCAAACCCCTGGTGATACACAGAGGGAAAATAGCTTCAGGGAACTTTAAGTTTGTTTGTCAAGCTAGTTCGCACCAGCCAGTCCACAAGGTATAGAGAAAGCCATGAAAATAATGGCATTCCTCACCCTGCACAGGCCTGGTAGGACTGGGAAAGAAGGTTCTATGAGATAATGGGTGATCATCACCCCAAAGACATCTGTGGCAGACACATTTATTACATGCAGAGCGTTTGATGCATGGCTTTGAGCACGTGAAGAAAGACAAAGAGAACTCATCATTATTTATCACGTGCCAGATGGCAGGAATGCCAGGATCAGGCTGGTTCTCCTAGGGACACACCAAGATCACCATCAGTCAGCAAAAGACTAAGAACATAGAAAATGAACCCTTGGAAAAGGCATGAGACCAGATTGCACAAACAAGTTAGCAGCATCCAAAGGATGATATTTCCTTACAGCTAAGGTAATTCCAGCCTTTTCCTTCTGCCTTCAAAAATTTGTCCTCATTTTCTAATGCCGGAGCTCCAAGTGCCAGTACAGAAGGGAAATCTGATACAGTGTTGGCAACCACCCCGTTTTGAGCAGGAGATGAGAGGAGATGGATCCAGGGTCTTTTCAGACAATGTTCTCATGACTTTGTTGTTACTTCTCAAGATGCTTCTAGAGGCAAAGACGCTTTGAAATATGACAGCAATATGAGGAAACTTGACCATAAAAACAGAAACAACCTTATAGTCAGCACGGATGGACATTGCAGTCATGGTCATTTGGGCTGCAGGAAGAATAAAGTGCAGTTGACAGTTCACCTCTGTCCCTTTTTGGAGCTACAGACTTCATACAGAACTGAATGCTGCACACCTGAAGGATGGCTGGCTCACCCGGGCAGCACAAACATGTGCTTTTACCGTTAATCTAGACAGTGCACTCTTCCCAGTTTCATAAATACATCATACAGAAGAGAGGGAGGATTTAGAGGATTTTTAGATATTAGATGAAAAACATGCTCAGAGCTAACTGACCTTTGCAAAAAAAAAAAAAAAGATTTAGAAAATGGCATGGTTTTAGTAGAAAGTTGTAAGGTTAAAAAAAAGGGTAAAAAAGTACCCCAAGGAGAAATACCATGTGAAGGGTTGTATCAAAACACTCAAGCCCTGCTGAAGGCTTGAGCTAAGTGTGTGGCAGTCAACTCCCACTTACACCATGTTGCAAAACTTGAAATCGTGGGTCATGAAGGTGCCCCTATGATACTGCTGCATCTGAAAGATCTTTCCTCTTGCCCAGTCATAGTATGACACGGGAGATGCAAACAGTCAGTTGGTCATGAAATTCGCAGGTAAAATTTAGATTATAACAAGTCCCAGAAAATTGCACAGATGCCTTTTTGACACTTCATAATTTTCCCTCGGTAATGTGCTTAAGTTGTAACAGTCATCTGAAAGACATAAAATGTGATGGGGAAGGTGGAGGAAAGGAAACACTTAATGCTAACTCTATACTGGCGAGATAAGCGCCAGTCATAATCTGACCTGATATTAATTTCTATATGAGAAGGGGTTTCCAGAAGAAATCAAATGCTAAATACTTCTGGGTAATTGTAAAGAAAGTAACCTGTGAAGTCATGGGCTATTAACTAATCACTATACTTCAACTAACGGCAGCATACAGTTGCTAGGTAACCCCTGATAAGATGTGTGCATTGGCTGGCTGAGAATTGCTGGAGAAAAGTGATTCCCTCTGTCAGCAGCACCACCACCCAAACCATCACTGAGTCAAACTGATTACAAAGGAGTTTCTGTTTTGACTGATTTTATAGGAGATAAATGGTGACTACATTGTGTTTTGACAGACAAATTCTGCCCACTGGTTGATAAAATCTAAAAAAATGCAATCAATGAAGTGCATTTGTTGCTTTTTCAATGGGTTCATTTACCCTTGACATCATAATGCTGCATGCTGCACTCCTGAGTTCTCCAGCTGATTTATTTTTATATATTGCATTATATTTCATAAGATGTAAAGAGTCAGATGACTGGAAGCTGACTCTGAAAATCAATGAGGAACAGATACCTACTGGCATATATGAGCAGTGCTTCCCTTCTAGAATTTTTTAATACTTTTTACACTCTATTTCACACTATCACATTTATATGTTTGATAGAAACCTGAAATTTAATTCCATTTGAACATTTTTTTCTTTATTTTCATTCACCAAGTTAATATTAAATAAAAAAGAATGCTAAGTCAATTAAATAAACAGCTTTTGAGGAAATTTTATATTGACTCATTCTGAATAGAATAAAAACCAAAACAAGTCAAAAACCAAAACAAGTCTAAAACCAAAACAGAAAAGACATCCCCACTATCAAGAACTACATGGAAACTACTGGCAGAAAGGAATTTTTTTTTTACCCAGCTGCCTAGCATTCAATATAGCATCCATAATCTGCAAACTATTCTGGCAAAAAGACTTGCTGGTCTCTTAACAATGACTTTTAATGTTTTCCTTGCCCTGGAAAATCATACACTCTCAATTATTTAAAAGCAATCAAAGGTATTCCACCCTTCTAAATTTCTGAATTTTACAGTGTGTGAGAGTTGTCTCCCTCTTCTGGATGATCCAGACAACCTGAGGGAACTACAGTTGCTCAAACAAAAGAAGCCCCAGGATTGGGGAGGGCACAACCAAAACAGCTACTCTCATCTATATGAGATCATATGGACATTTTCTTCATGGTAAGATCTCCTTATCATCCCCTAGGAAAGGGTGAGCAGTGGAAAGAAAGAACAAAAATAAAATATGACATTATTATCTTTTTCCTTCTGAGTTAGCTTTGAGGTTTGGGGACACACCAGGGGTTTCTACACTACTTAGAAGAGAAACACAGTTGTTTGCATACACTTTGAGTGGCATTACTATTTTTGTATCCCCATCACACATCTCCTGTGCTGGCATGAGCCAGGGCTCTTTCCATGGCATACATTGCTCACAGCTTGATGCAACAAACTGCCCGACAACTATATTGAGAAACAGCTTGTTTTGTTTTTCTAATTTGGAAAACAAAGGTGCACTGCAAGCTGCGCTGACTGGGAAGTCATACATCTTTAACTCCAAGTAAAAAGGAATAGAAAAGAAGGAAATATCCTTTAGATACACCAAACACCTTCCTCTTCCCTTGCAAAGTGCTCTGTCAGCATGGCCGACCCCATACCACTTCACAACATCAGCCAAAAAAGAATGAACTCTTTATTCTCTTTGTGTTCAAGAGTTACTATTAGGGAACTTGCCTTTCAAGAGAGGGTTTAAGGCTACTGGAAAAGACTCTTGATCAGCTATGAAACTAATGGAGACTACAGACTATTCACTGCTTAGGCCAGCAGTTGTCAGAGGGTTGCCTTGGAAGGTGAAAATCCCCCACTGGGCCATCAATGCATGGGCTACATGAAGAGTAGAACAGAACTAAAGAGATCTTTCATGGACTCTTAGAAGTGCACCAGGGTTGGGAGACCTGCTGGACTTTGAGTATCGGACTGCTCAAGCTCAGTGTGCTCACACACTTCGTGGGCACAGCCTCAGTGCTTTGTCAAAGATGGCCACAAATGGTTGAAGATCAATCAGGAATTCCCAGGACAGGCTTATCAGACTGATATAGAGGTCAGTGAATATTATTTGCACCATTTGCATCTTCAGCTGACACTAAAAGCTGCAATATCCTAGTTTACCTAGTTATTTATATGGCAGAATCATCTCGACACCTCAGATGTAAGGAGATCCAACCTATTTGGTCTTAGCTTTTAAACTGAATTCCATTTAACTATGCTGCCCCAGGTTTTGGCTTTCCCTCTAATCAGTGGTGGGAAATAAAAGGCAATTCCAATCATAGCTGGACTCTGCTGATTATAGAGCTCAGCCGACTACACTTCTATCACAGATGATTCAGTTAAGTGTCTGTACAACTAAGTTTGGGGTGGATAATGTCAGCTACAAATAGACTTTTCTAATCAGTGGGCTTGTATCTCACTGGAGAGCAAAGGGTGCAGGAAGTATTGGAAAATGTGAGCCAGTCTTTCAAAGCCCTGAAAAAGCCAGAGCCAGTCTTATGCACTGAGATCCTGGAAACCACGGGTCTGCCATTGCCCACTCCTCCAGTGTCCCATGAAACAAGAGCTGGGGTAAAGTTTCTCTAAATGAGCAGGATTGCACCCAAGAAATAACTTGCATGTGTTATTTATCTTCTCAGGAAATGATCCAGCAAACCCCTGAGCATCTGGTAATCTGTCAGGTATTTAGCATGAGGGAATGCAGCCCGGTGGTTCCCGGTACCTGCTACATCACTGTAATTAATAATAAGCATATTAGAGACCTGGCATGAAGCAAGAAAGAGAAAATTGTACATCCTGAATGGGCTGGGTAGGAGTACTGAATTAAAATCCTGCAAATGAGTCATTTTACAACAGAGGAATTCTGTGGTTCCCTTTCTCCTGCACCAGAAAAGCCACAGTTGACACAATTTTTCAGTCTGCTCTCCTGACTGGTCTGATGGCAGATTTTTTAAACTATGTTTTAAATTAAAGGCAGGTGTCAATACATTGTATTGTGACACACATATATATAATAAAGATGGCTTCCTTCTTCTGTTTCTTTGGGGTTATTTGCATTCTTAATCAGAGACAGAATTTGGCTGAGAATTTGGGAGTCCCCAGGATGAAGCAGAAAATTCAGCAGAAATTTAATTGCTCAAAATGTATCAAGTTGCCATATTTTGTTTATTTCCTGAGATTCAATTAGGAAAATTCCCAGTCTGCAACTCCAAATTGCGTGACAACTGTTGAACTTACAGTCTCACAAGGCTAATCACCCCAGAGCACAATGACACACACATTGCTCCACTACCATCAATTAATATAAGCTACCAGTAATTAGAAAGAGCAGAATAAACTCCACACCTCCTTTATTCCCTGACTGGTATAATGAGGATGTCATTCTATTGTCTCCTGGGTGGGATCTTTTGGCACCTCTGTTGTTACCGTTTTTTCCTAGACACGTTGGGTACAAATATGGTTTCACTTCACAAAATGTCTCAGTGCCCTCACCAGTCTGTTCATCCTTGTCAAATCAGAATTTCACACATTGTTTTCTGCTCATTCCCTAATCTTAGCAAAAGTTTCATTTCCCCAGCCCGTTGCCACCGGCTATTAGTCTGGCACAAAACTCAAGCTCAAAATGAAAAAGATAAAACAGAGAAAAGACAGCAGACACAGCCACTATTGCTCTGTTTTGTCTTGTCACACCTAACAAAATATGGTTAATAGCACCATTGTGTTATTGGTGAGCCAGAGGGACAACCAGGTGTGTCTTGTCGTGCCCTGTGAACATTACCTATTCCTGAAATAATCTGTATCTCCCCATTAGTGTTTCCAAAGTTCACCCTGTAAATAGATGGAGGAACATTGCATTGTCTAATGGATAAAAACCATCAATAAAAACATGGTATTAGCCACTGTGGATGTTACTGACCAACAGGGTCACAGACAACACCCGGATCTACTCCAAACTTTGACTGTTGAAACCAAAATAGTAAAGTATTAAAATGGCAATTTAAAATTTCACACATTAATACCTTTTTTTAAAATATTATGGCATCCTGATATGATCTTATCTATCTGACAGACTTTTAGCATTTTCCCCTACTTGGTACCGGCAAAGTGAAGAAATTAAACTTGTTTAGAAAGGAGACACAATTATTTTTATTTTATATAATTTCTATATGTTTTAAATGGTAATGAAATACTATCAGTTTGTTAAAAACATTATCTGCAGATTCTGGCTTATCTGGGTGAAAAACTCTCTTCTCTGGTTTAGAAAAGAATGATTTTCCTTTTAGCATTCAAATTTGCATGCCAGTATACTTTGCATATAATTTACATGACATACACTATCACAACCACTTTACCTCTTATTGTAAGATCCAAGATCAGCTCCTAGCATTTCGTAGCTAGGATTATTAAAACATTTTGTTAAGTCAAGTCTGATGATAAGCTTCCATCCTGATGCTTCTGGAATTGCACACTAATGGGCAGGAAAGGTGAGCATCTGGTTCTGACACCGGACAGGACTTTGGGTCCAGACAAAAATTTCTCATGGGCTTGTTTTTAAATCTGGATAATTTAATTTAATATCTTTATAGCCTGTATACTTAATTTTAAAATGAGAAAGGTGATAATTTTTACTCCCTTTCTTTCCTAATCTTATCTTTTTCAGTGATTACCTTAATCACTCAAAGACAGCTTTCCTGTCACTTTATGTGTGGGCAGGTACCCAGTGAGATCCCAATCCTGTCTAGAAAGCATTACTGTAATGCTCCTCTTAATCAAAACTACTCAGCCTTTTTTCACTTAAATGATTTATACAAAGAAATATCAATTTGCTGCAGAATGATTTTTTTAATAGAGCCACATAAGTTTTAGGGAAACTTTGAATAGGGAATTTCTTTTCATGTCAAAAGCATGATTTTTTGTTACTGTTCAGTTGACAGAAAGCTTTACCACCATCTACAGTTTAGTGTCAGAGCACTCCTATGGGAAACCAAAGTCCAAGCCTTCACCCATCTGACTCAGGACAAGAATATTGATATAAACCAGGAGCTATGTCGAACAAATACCTGTCCCAGGGTTTCATAAGCAATCTGGAATATTAAAACAGCTAAAAAAAGAGAAACAATTCCAGGAGGCTAATGCTCAGTGTAGCTAATGAGGTTCAGCCCACGCAGAAGAGCAGTGCTGAAAATCAGGGTGTCCCTCCTTCTGCAAGAGGACCTCCACCTCCCCTCAACTCTGGGTCTCTGTTGTGCTTCTGTCATAAAAAAATAGGAAGAGACTTGATTTCATCCAAATAGGAAAGCAGCAATGCTCCAATGGTTCCTTCCAAGCCAAACCATTCTATGATTCTGTGATTCTATGATTGATGCTTCTCTAATCATAATCTCTCCACTTAAGACAAACTCCAATCAGCATTTCAGTAGAACTGATTTGGTCATTTTTCCTACACATCCATCTATTTTAGCCCAAGTTCCTTATTATATATGAAGGATCACCAATTTTCTCCCTGAAGAAACAATTATAAATTATGCTAAAAATAATAGTGAAACATGTAAGAAGGTGAAGTGAATAAAGAAGAACTTGGTTCAAATGATGCTGCCTAACCTCAGTGCAGGCTGCTGCTGCTCTACTGCAGAAAATGATGAACTTCAGAGTCAATTTAGTGTCTTGGGAGAAGGCAAAGAGAAAAAAGGCAGCTCTCTAAGAACCACTCTGATCATATGGGAAAGAGTTAAGATGGGCCATTAATACTCCCAAGGGTACATCTTGCTGGTGCAGGTAGCACTAGAAGAATGGACAACTCTCTCTTTTAGGAACAAGTAATGGAATTTCCCAGAAAATATCTAACTACCTCACATTATCTGGCACCTGCACACCAGACACCTGTACAGCTGAACATCCATCTGCTATATATGCTACATGCATTTCCTCTCTGTTTTTTAAGCTTGGCAAAGGAGTTGCTTAGGAAGATAAAGTCTCTGAAAAACATTTTGGACAAAGATGCCAGCACAGATTGTACAGTTAAAGATATCAGGTCTGCCAATACATGCACACCACACTCTGCAGGCTGCTTATACTTGCCTCACAACAATTTATTGCACAAATTACTGGAATTCGAAAACAATCCATATCTCCATATTCCTATTTAGTATAGATTTCATGAGGAAAGGATGCAATCCCTGGAACAAGCAATATTTGTATTCTAACTATTGTCCTTTCTCGGTCAGTAGGAATAGCCTTTCTTTCAGAGGCTCTGTCTGTCTTTCTGCTCTCTCCTGCTACAGGCAATATAGATCATTGTTGCTGATATATTTTTCTCCCAGTTCCAAATCTAAAAAAAGATGCTTTTTGTATGTCAATTTCACCAGGAATCAAATAAACTCAGTGAAGGCATTTTGAGTTTTAAGAGGACTGAGTCACACATTGCTGGTGTGTGCACAACAGTCAGGAGCTGGATGGAACCGTCCAGTGTCCAGTGGCACCCACAGGTCCATCAGGCAGATCTCAGAAAACACAAGACCCCTTCCACAAAAGGGTGTCCTTCTTTACACACACACATATATATGTGGGTATGTGTATATATGTACATGTATGGGGTTATTTGTAGGACCAGGATCTTAATGATGTGTCTATTTTTTTTTTAATAAGTTTGTAAAATCCCTGACAAGTACAATGAAGAACAAGACACTTTGTGCAACTACTGAGTTCAATAATAATAGTAGTAATAGTAGCAATAATAATAATAATAATAATAATAATAATAATACTAAAGTGGTATGTCAAGGCAAACACTTCTAGGACAAACAAGATTTTCATGCTAATAAAGAAAAAAAGGTATGAAGAAATATTTTAAACTGAGGATTTTAACATGCAAGCATATTAGATGAAAAAACTACCTGGTATAGAGAACATACTACTCTCACTTTTGGATAAGTTAGGATACATTTTATTCACATTATATGTTTTTATACGTTGTGCAGTCAGTAACCGCCTGACTATTCTGTTCAGTGCACGGCACACAAAATACAAGTTAGCTCTTCAGGCTGTGCATGTGCACGCACAGATACAGAGATACACACACAAAATCCTAAAGCAGCAAACTGCACTTATCTTCTTCCCATTTTTATATCATACATATTTCATTAAGCTTCATGCAGAGTGTCTTCTGATTTATGGTAATTGTCAACAAAAGCAAAAAATGCCGACAATTTTAACCCTGCAGTACTGAGGATTTAACTGGGATAAAATTAAAATATTTAGGGGGGAAAAAGAACCCCACAACACCCTAAGCCACTGGGAGCTTGACCCTCGAGATGTTGTCAATTTTTTATTTTGTTTTATTGTGTTTGGTGTCTGTAGAAGCAGATGCCAGCAGCAACATCTGAGGTACCGGACACCTCCAGTGTTATCCCAGCATGCTCATGGCCTGGAGGACTTGGAGTAAGACTAATTTCCATATCAAACCCAATTTAGATGAAACATCTTGGTTAAAAAAAAAAAAAAAAAAAAAAGCCAGCGCATCAATAGCCCCTTGATTAGATTTTCATCTCCTGAGCAGACAAATATGAATATTTATTACCATGAATGCAGATTTCCCTCTTTCCATTGCTCTGATCTTGAATATTACCCACTGCTAATTTTTATGAAAATTTGGGCAACATAATGTTTTCACATAAACTGACAGTTCTTGAGATAATCCCGTTATTGTTTGGTGGGAAATGACAGTTTCCGCTTATTCATGTGTTAACGAGGGATTAAATATTGTTTTTCATCACCATAATCTAAGGTGGACTGGAAATTAAAATTCAAACATTGTGCATTAGCAGAGCTTTGAGGACCAGAATTTGTTTGCATTCACTTAGTAAAGATCTGAAAATTAACAGTTTAACAATCAAGTGAAATCCATATCATAAAACCATCACTGACATTTGTAAAATGAAGCCATTACTTTACCTGCTAAAGGTAAAGAACCAGAGGGACAAACAGTTTACAAAGCGACATCCCTTTGCGAGAGCAGAGTGCACAGTGAGCTGCTGTCAGCCGCAGTGGTCCCGGGGCATTACTGGACTAGGTCACTTTTCTCTGGCACAGAATCATGTCCCTTTTCCTTGTCACAGGTTCTGATACTCACACACTCGGTATGCTTAACTCACGCTGAGAAATCCCTCTATGACACATCTCTCCGTAGCACTAAAAGCAGTCACACTGACCCTGGAGCTGTTTCCAGGCACGTGCTGTGCTCACGCCCTCCCCAGGTCTCGGTGTGCAGTACACAGACACTAGAATTCTTCACTGAAATAGGTGTTTTGCTGGAGCTGCACTGTATCTACCAGTGCTCTCCTTAGCTAGCAGTTATCTCCCCGATGCTTGTGCCTAACGCCTAGCAATGCAAATCAGAGATACCTACACGTTCCAAAGTGGACACATAGACCTGCTGGGGACCTTCTGCAGTTCAGGAGCCACTTCATTGTTGTTTCTACAGAAAATTTGAATTAGTAATTCAGTGAAGTATGTTTGCATTCTTACTAAAAAAAAAAACCCAACTTTTCCCCTTGACACCAGTCAAAGTGCACACAGAACTAAAACTACGCTGAAGTCAAAGCAACTCAAACATCTGCCTTAACTAGATCTTAAAAACTATCTCATCAGGATAAATCTGATTAATGCAAAAAAGAAATAAAACTGAGCCCCAACAAACGAATTTATTACGAATCCTCATGTTTAAATTTAGAAACGTATTAATTTTTTTTAAAAATATGCTTTAATATGTATAACAGATAAAACCATGCATTCTGAAGGACATTGAAGTGATGGACACTACAGCCATGTTGCCTTTGAGGGTGGAAACTTAGTGATGTATGGGTGCAAAACAGTTCTGAGAAGGATGAATAAGAATGTGCTATCAGGCCTGCCCAGAAAGCAAAGATCTTAAGTTTTACTTAAGTGCTTAAAGCTTAGTACTAAAAAACCTCTAATTAATGGCATAACAATTCTTTTAACATGCAGCTGAAGTTTAAATTCTATTATTCTTTAATTTTAACATGCCTTTACACCCATGCTCCAAAGGTGACTACACTGAAACTGCCTTCTATGAATGGTCCCTGGCCTGGATCTTGCTTAGATGGAGAAGCAAACAGCCTGAAGAGTCCTGATTGGCATGGGACACAATGTGAGTGACTGACAACAACTTAACAGTACAGAAAAATGTGGGACCATGACAGGCTCTGGGCCCTGTTCCTCTTTGTTTCACCAGCTTTGATTTTACCAGCAGCTATAGGGCCCCTGATGTCAAGGATTCCTACAGGAAGGTTGGATGCCTCACAGTTTGAATCTTAGAACCAGACCCTTACTCTCCTAAGCTTACAGGCCAGCAGAGGCCCTGACAGGTGTCTTTCCACGTTGACCTGCATAGGAACATTTGCTGCCCAGGCTCTGCTAGAGAGAGGGCTGAGAGACTGGAATCTGCCACTTCTTCCTCTCCTTAAATAGTTAAATCTGTGTTTGAGACTGCTTGAAATTCATGTGTTCCTTCCTGGATCAAGCTCCTATTTGTGGAGATGGAAGAATCTCCCTCCTTATAATTTCTGACCATCTCTATCCCTCAAACTTTGGACAGTTTTAAGAGAATTTAATCTTAATCTGCGGTTTTCCCAGCTGACCCATTACACCACTCAAGATTTTGTTTTCCTTTGAGTCATAATAACCTGGCTGCTGGTAGAAGGAGGTTGCTGAATTTCATGAATCAGTAAGATATTTAGCACCAACAATCATGTTCTCCTCTTTAAAGATTCTTTATGAATATATTGAGTGCAGGCTGCCAAATCATAGTTAGGGTGGATAATAACATTGATTCTTAAACAGAATTACCCTGCAGTTTGGTCTGTGCAGGCAGTGCTAGTATCTCAATCTCTTTTCTCTGCAGATTTATAATGGTTTGTAAGGGAAACTCTGCTTTAAAAACAATGGCATGACGTGGCCTAAACACAAGGTAAATCCTTAAAACAAACACATGCTACTTTTTAACCAGCACAATGTTAAAAAAGACAAAAAGGAACAACACTGGTAAGATGCATAAGTTCCTGAAGCCACAAGGCAAACTGTATCTTGTTTCATTTTACATGATACTGAATAAAAATTGAATTGCTGTAGTTGCCATGGCAACTGCCACATCACTTGGCACTTCTGCTCCTTTAAATCACACAGTGCTACTGTAAAGGAATTCATGAACCAGTGTGACACTTGAATACTTGTGCTTTATATACTGTTTCAGGAGGAAAACATAAATCAATATAGACTGATAGTTGTCTCTGAAAATCAGGTTTGCTGCATTTTTCTTTACATTATAATCTCCTCATTTCCTTGTCGTGTTCTTTAAAAATTTGTAAAGAAGACGGAGGGCGTTGTCACAATCAGAGCACAAGAAAAGAAATTACTACTGACACATGATTTCCAAACTGAAGCTGTGACCTGTCATTCAGATGTCAAAATACCTCTGCTATGCAATATTCAAATCAAATACAGGGGATAAACATTGGAACTTTGCCCCTCCACAACCAGAGACGGTGTGATATGTGACAGAAGACAGTCTCAGGAGCATCCAGGCATCTCTTTAACTCCAAACTTAGCAGCAGCTTAAAAGGAATGTCTAACTATGTACTTAAACCTAGGCATATTCTAAATGTTTGTAGATTTGGGGCCATGACTTATATTGTTTTAGTATGCTCTGCATATAACATGCAGGAACAGAAGACAGTTGACAAAACAATGTAATAACATGATACACATATTTCTGCTGCATATTTTTTGTTCTTAAACATTTAACACTTTTATTAACACTCTGGATGCAATTTATTTGAAAAGCAGCCCTCTAGTGGGCTATGTACTGTAATGAATAGTTAATAAATAGCATTAACATTATCTCTAAATATTAGCTAAAATGCATTTTTCAAAAGCATACAAGGTTTTAAATAAATGAGCCATAGTTCTTCATCATTCTCTTTGGAGAAATTTAATGTTCAGTTTAGCCTTATTCCTCAAATTTCTTAAAGTGTAACTTCCAAATGCTATTGTATGACTAACTTCTGATTAGCATAAATTTACTATTCATGTATACTTACAAACTGTAATAATGAGATAATATTCACTGTCGGTAAAATTTCACATAAGTAGTATATTACTAGTAGAATTCTATGTGACATAAAATCTATTAATTTTAAAGGTTACACAGCTTTAGAATCTGTAATCTGTGTGTGGGGGATAAGGTAAGTCTTTCCTATTATGCCTTCACCAAGAATATTTCTAGGATTGTACTCCTAAAAGTTTTTAATTTAATGTTATTGCTCTTATTTCTATATGCAGACTTAAAGTTACATGCCTTAAAGCAAAGAACCCCTCTGTGACCTGGTCCATGCCTTGCTCACAATGGCACGTGTGGCTCCAAACACTGCCCCTCCTGGAAATCTCTGTTTGGCTGCTCATCAACGCAGCCACAGAGATCAGCAAAAGCCAACAGCAAGAGCAGTCTGTGGGAACTCCAATCCCAGATCTCACATAACAGGAAAAAATAAACTTGTTGATCTCTAAGCCATGGGGTTTGTAAGGAAAATGCTGAAGGCGGGCACTGGGAAAAAGCCTTCCCTGGTGTCCCCTGGTCTAAGAACACTTACCTTGTAGTGCAGAGTTGTCTGCCCTCACATGTCCCTGTGCCTGGCTTGAGCCTAATTTGTTCTGGTAAAAGAAGAGTGGGTTTGGTAGAAATTGAAAAACTTAGCTGTGTCTTAGGCTAAAACTTGGGTATTTGTACATGCACAGCTGCTGTTCCTACACTCTGGTCAGTCTCAGACCTACCTTATCTAAATGATCTTACAGGATCCCTTCCAACCCTGGGTACCCCTGGGCAATACCTGCTCCAGATCAGGAGCATTTGGATTTCTGAGATTTCACTCTAGCAGAGACAGCTGGAGTAGATCCCAAGCTAATTTGGCCTTTACAAACTAAAAGCCAGCACTTAGTATTTTACCTAGTAGTCAACGATCAGAAAAAAGGTTTATACCTTATTCTTCAACAAATGAAAATGATTTTTCAAGTTTTGCACTCCAATTTTTTATGCATATCCAATCCAATATCATTCTAGGTAAAATCTGGATATATAGACATAAGTGATAAAATTTGGCAACATTAAGGAAGGTAATAAGCTAGAAACTTGACTCCCACCTCAGAAGCTTGCACGTCACTGGAAAGTCTGTCTTATCATGTACTCTAGCTTCACTAGAATTTTTAAATGCAGATTTCTTTATTGTAGTAACAGCACTTTATGCAACATCAACATAATTCTACACCTATCAAAATATCTATAAATGAGAATATCCTGAAACATGTCAAAATATCACTGCTCTATTTTAGAACATCTAGAGGTATGATGAAGTGTTCATTTTGCATATATTTTGGGTTACTTCCATTTGCTTTAGAAAACTGTTCTAATTTTTATGTCTGCCATATGAGATCCATGTTTCAAATCCTACAAATGAAGTTATGATTCCAATGATGAGTTTCTTCTGTGCATTCCTTCTGGGAAATTGAAAGAGTTAATTTAATATAACTTATTCTGAAGTGGGTGTTGTTTTATCAGTTCAAGACAGGAACAGTGCCATTCCCTCAGTTTGTTTCAGGCCTTAGTCATCGATGTTCAAATCACAGACTCTTATACCCCAAAACCTGATTACACTTTCTTGAGCCACTGGAGAGCCTAACTTGTTATTCTGATACTGTGGTTGAAAACAAATTTCATCGAAAAGCTGAATAAACATTTATCCATGTCACAGTAATTCTGGTCACAGCCATCGTCAGCATGGAATTGAACTTAAAATTATTGTGCTCCTATAATAATTCAAAAGTGCTTGTGTGAAGATATAGAAGTAGTTAAGTTCCTACAGGATGTAGAAGGGATACCTGACATGGTGACCCCTGTGCAGGGCTGTGGCTCATGGTGTCTGCTGAGCTCCCCTGGGCTGGAGAGGAGCTCCTGGGTATGAGTCCGGTTGGAATAATGTTTGTGTGGGACTGGGGCTTCCACCCTTGCTGAATCCTGAACTCAGGAGGAGTCAGGTGGAGCTGAGCTGCTGCTGAGGAGGCTTTCCTTCCACGTGAGACAAAATGCTGTCCCCAAGATCTTGCAGGAGTGCTCAGCCATGCAGAGCAACAAGTTCAACTCAAGTAGTGGTTAACATCAAGTTGGGACAGAGGAGAACAGTTATGGGTCCTGCTCAAATGCTATTTAGCTCTTCACTTTTTTCACCAGTATTGTGTCTCTCATGGTGTTATGCAAATAGACACCTAAATAACACAACACATGCATTCATATCCTCATAGGCACTCAGCTATAGGAAGTCCTTGAACAGCTGAAGATGACCTCAGGACTTCAGAGATTTATTTCATGTGTAGGAGGTCAAAAGAAAATACCTCAAAGCTTCTTTGTATCTGGATAAACAAGAAGGTGTGAAACGCTCATGATGGATTTGTGTGGCACAGATAAGCATGACAATGAGACCAATAAATCTCACATGGATACTGTAGAGGAGTTCTACAGGTTTTTTAGTTTTAGTTTTTTCCAGCTCCTGTTGTAGATGCTGGAAAACTGCAAGTAAAAAAGAAAGATCTTGGCAAATATAATTCCAGAGATAGTCAGCACTACAGCAATGCACAGATCCTCAAAATTACAACCTCAGCACTGGTTGTCTCTACAGCAGAGTTACTCTGGTTTCTGGTATAAAAGCCTTCTTGCAAACAAGATAAGTGTCAAAATAATTCTCATTTTAGGAGTGATACACAACATATCAAACTCTTATCTAACTCTCTGGATCCTTGCACTGTTGAATATTCTGTTGCAAATGTTAGATGTGGAGGTGGAGGTACTGTGCAAGTACAGGTAAAGGTCTGTTCTGTAATGGCCTGAAAGAAGCTCTGGTTGCACACAGTCCAGACAGGGCTTTGCACTTTATCATCCAAACCTTCCCATAAAATGTACAGAACTTCTAAGCCAACATCCTGAAACATGAGCAGCTTCTGAAGTTGCAGTTTAGGAACTCATTTTTAATCCTGCTGAAGCAGAGCCCACCCTATGCTGACACAATGCAGCTAACCTCAGGCCTAGCTGAAAGAATCACAAGCTGTGGAAATCTTTTACATGACATAAAGATGATGAACTGCATTGCAGCTGTGGTAGACTCCAGACCCATGTTGTTAATGACTATATAGCACATTTTTATGCAGTGACATTAAAGCAATTCATCAGCCCTCCCTGGACTTGACTGAATGGCTCAGTAAGCCTGGTGTGAATTTTATAATCTGTTGTTGCTTTTGAAATGTTCTTCTTGAGATAGAGGAAAGAAAGCGAGAGATTGAGGAGCTCTGAGAAGTATTTCTCATCTCCACAGAGGAAGAGACAGTTTCTTTCTAGCACACCCAAGGCCTGGAAAGTCACTAGTGTCCACACATTCTTTACTGAGGCAGAAATCCTGTTATCATAGATCGACACCTAAAACAGATTCCACTGTCCAGAGCCACACATGAATTATTGCTGAGCTTAGGAGAGTTCCTGCATTTGTTTAAACAGCAGCTCCATTTGCCACTAGCATCTAGGCTATATTTCTCTTGAGGTATTTCAGATATGAAAATTGCCTTGCAAAATCAATCCTTTTTATTTTACAGGCCTGCAAGTGAAGATTATATATCCATTAACTTTGTCATGCATCTCACCTGCTGTCCAAACAAAAAGGCTATTTCTCATTCTCTACTAAAGTTTTTCTAAGTACTTTTGATTTGAGCATCTTGAATTTGATTTACTGTTACCATTACATATAATTCCATTCCTAATTCCAGAGTGAAGTAAAAAGAATCCTTATTCAACAAGAAGCTCCTTCATTATCTTTAAATACGTACTTTCTATTATTTCAATAATAATTATTCACCAGGTTGAATAAAACACAGACTGCAAAACTGTATCACCATAGTTAAATTTAACCTGAAATAGCCTGAATCTGATACTGTATCAACAGAGAAACAGCTCTGTTACAGCACTCCCTTATTTTTTGTGTATGTGATACCACAGAAATGTATTCATTATGTACACAATCATATCTGATAAGACTTAGAAAGGGGAATGTACACGGGTGGGAGAATTCACATCCAACAAAATACATAAGCAGTTGAATAAATTTTCTTCCATCACCTTACTGGTCCAAACCACTTCGTTCTTTCTCTGCTGATCACCCTCTTTCAAATATAACCTGGATAATATTTAGGCCAAAATTTCTGCTTCCCTTGGGTTAACCAGTTTTCACCTTTTACCTTCTAATAATACATTTTTGGTAGAGTGTAAAGCACAAACTTCTGTCAAAGTCTTCATTAACAGAAGACTTCTTATCAATAGTTTTTTATAAAAAGTTATTATAGCCTAAATATATGGTAGGTGAGCTCTGCAGTGACTTTTCCTAAACCAAGCACAAGAATCAGACTAGTGATGTCTCTAGCCTAAGAACTCTTCAAGTTTTCCAGCTCTGTTAGCTGGTTTAGAATCTAGGAAGTCCTTGAGGTTGCAGCTCCAGCACATCCTCAGCCTGCCATGGTTACGGTAACCCTACTGCTACAATGTGGATTAATGATACATTTAGCAGGTGAAAACTTCTTGCATTCCAGTGATCCAAAAGTGAATTCTTTCTCCATTGACCACATACAATACAAAAATTATTTAACAGGAAGCATCTGAAGTGGGCTTTCATTTTCCAGCTGCCTTTGAAGCAGACTGGAATCCATTCAATGACCGGAATTGGACAAAATACATGGAGGTATTTCATTAGCACGGATGAGTCCCATTGGGTGAAATTATACTGAGTCTGGCTTCCACAGCCTGTACCCCACTCCTGGTTGTGCTGTTATTTAACAGAAACCAGGGCCTGCAGACAGCACAAAATCAAACTTCAGCCTGGCCTGAAGTCAGGACACAGCCTAAGGTGCACAGCCGTGCCCCAGGATACACTTCCCAGTTTCTGAGATGATGCACTCATAAGAAACATTTCTAGCTAAATCAGTTAAGGAGACATGATGGCTTTCATTTTCTGCTGATTTCACCTGTCTTTGTTTCCAAGTTCTAATTCTTTCAGCTTTGGCCCTGAGCATCACAGCAGGTCTCAGTGTAATTACCAAGTCTTTCAATAATGTGAATGAAGTTGCACTGTGAAACTCACAAATCTTGTCAAGTTAAGTTCTTAGGCATGAACTGATAAAAATCAGAAATATAAACCCCAAAAATCAGTAAAGAAAGAAAACAACCTATTCCTTCAGTATATTAGAAGTTAGTATTTCATTGTTTTTAATACAGAGAATAATGCAATCATGAGAATAAGACACTTGCCTAGCCCTGTGAGCATTCACCACTAGCAAAATTACTTAAATGAAAAGGAAAAAAAGAGGTAACTGTGTACACAAAATTAGCACGAGAATTAGCAATCAACTGTAGTTCATACAAGGTTCTTAGCAGATAGCATCATGTTTATTAATAAATGATGAACTGCTTAGTGGAGTTTTTGCTTAGTGATATCACTATAATAACAGACACATGTTTTATTTATGTTTCAAGTTACATCCAAAATAAGTGAGACATTCACTGTCAGATTCTCTCTAATATCTGAAGACTCTTTACCCCAAATTCAAGCTTCCACTGATCTAGATGAGATATCACTCCATCAAAACCAGGGGGAATAATATGACGACTTCAGTTGCTGTGCTCATCTTTGGGGATTTTTTCCTGTGATACAACAAAGCAAAAAAACTGCATTTCTTAAAGCTGGCTGCACTTTTCTCATGATGATGGTATTTTTTTCTCTCTGTGGGATACAGCGCTATTTGTGCAGCAGATTGTATTTTGACAGATGCAACTGTATCATAAAAAGGCCCTTAGCACTATCAGACTGCTAGCTCACAAACGTTCATGAGCTCCAGAATTTCTTAAAAAAATCCCAACAATTAAAATGTTTTTGAGAATGTAAAATGCCTGAAAGCCACTTACCTCTCCCACACCAGTCTGCAGAATTTTCAGTCCAGTTGTTTTTTCAAGCTTCTCTTTGTTTATGGCTGTAAGGAAAAATTAAGATTGAGAGAGTTAAAGGAAATCTGGAATATGTATGATTTTACAGCATTTGCAACCAATCTTCTTTCCTTCATCAATATATTCATGACAGTTCCTACCTATTCCATCTATGGAATATCTTTCCCTGAGAACAACTCTGCTAGTCAGTTTTTTGAATGTATATTTATGCTGTTAATTGCTCATTATTTTGTGAAAAAGAAAGCCAAGCTAATTCTATTTTACACAGTGTTACACACATTAACACAGACACACAATTTGTTTGGAAAGCTCTGTTCTGTGGCTACTTCCTTGCATTGAAGAGCAAAGAAGTACTTTACCATTTGAACAGCACTGCCACTGTGTAGGACTTTTCACAATAGACACAGACTCTTACCTCACAGGTAAAATAAAGAGTTTATTTCACACACCAGGATACAATGAAATTTTGTTTTTTAAAATTTAGTTTTTTCTTATTTATCAGCATCTGTATCACTAAAAGCATTAAAACCAAAAATAAAGCAACCCAGCATAAAACAGTTAAATAAAGGTAATAATCACTAAGACTACAATCATACTTGCAACCCAAACATGCCCAGGGCATGAGCTTGAGCACTGTTGTACAATTGCCCTTACTCTTAAACCTATGCTCTGATATGATTTTGGCCTGTGACTGTTAGAAGCCTCAATAAAACAGTGCTCAACCATGATTATGGGAACAGCACAAGGATGAGATTATTCCTAGTTGGGTGTATGGGTAATGCCACCCCATTTTGGATGGAAGACTTTAATCTTCTAGAGCCAAACTGTGTCAGTTGTGCTCATGGCCAAAACCCAGACGCCGGGCTTGATTTATTTATGAGGAGAAATGAAGCCTTGCAACCTTGTTAACCTCTCCTTCCTTTAGCTGCCTGTTGACTGTGTAATCCCAGTGAGTCATCTGGGTTCTCTGCTGTCCTTGGGAAGGGCTGGACATTTAATATGGTGAGTCATCCCCCACATCTTACACACATCTGCAGGCACCTACCTCTTTGATTATGGACAAAATTCGACAGATGCAGCTTCTCAATTTTGGTTGCCTAAAGCAAACCTTCCAATCAGAAAGTTCAAGAGGTGCTAGGACATACTGCACACTGTAAATTTAAATGAAAATACTTAAAGGAATGGACATATTTTTTTCATTTGTGAAAAATGCTCTTTAATTGTTGCCATTTGAAGCATTTGAAACAGCTCAGATTGCAGCAGACACCTCTTGGAAGTAAGAGTATTGTGAACTGGTACTTTATTGAGATTTTCCAAAGTGCAACACAAATGACTCACATTTTTTCCAGAGGTAAGTCAGATCATTAGGCTCCATTTCACCTCTTATGGAAAGATTTTGGTAAGAGTTTTTACGTGAAAAGACTCAAGAAGTTACACCTCTAGCAATTGTAATACAGAAAATCTTTTCTGACTGCCTTCAGCAAGGGGTGAACATTGCCCTCAATTTAAACGAAGAAGAAAGCTCTGTACAGCTTTTAGACCCAGACACCTTTGTTTTTGCATCTTTTTAATATGCCACTGATGAAGCAGAGAGGAACATAGAGTCCCAAGCTAAGAAAGATGAAATCCATGTTTTGCTGGATGACAACCTAAAACCTGCCTGCAATACTCACACACTTAACACCTGTGCCATGCTTTACACATTCACAAATATATTTCTTCCACCCAGAGCCAAAGGGACCATGTGAAGGAGAGTTGACTGAAACATGAGATTCGAGACCTTGTTTTGCAGTGCTGTATATCTCATGCAGTATGAATTTCCAAAAAAACCAGTAAATCTTTGCAAAGATATGCCCTGCTACCACACTGACCACCTCCCACCAAGCAAACACATTAAAGGTAGATTTCTACTAAGTGCAAAAATGTAGAAGTTTTATAAAATGAGAAAGTTCCACAGCCTCCTTCAAAGAAACTGAATGGTCCAATAAATGATTCTTTGGCAGCTTAGGATAAAGAAAACTGCACAGCAGAGTAGCTGCAAACTAAATGGCTATAAGTAAACAACAAAGCTCAAATCCCACTGTGTAATTTCTTACCACATGAACAGTTAATGGAAAATATTGGGTCTGCTGAATCGCTGAATTTTATAATTACTATTACATATTTGACCTCCTTTTCATAGGTTTCCTGCAGACATTAATTATTGAAGCTTTGATATTAAAAAACAACCACAAAAATGCTTTACTTAATACCCCTGCTTTCCCCCTTGATATTGGCTAAAACACAAAGGACAGGTCTGACAGCCATGCTAGCACAAACCCTGCCAAAATTAGGAGGCATGAAGGCAGGAGGTGTTATTGATTAAATCATAACCGGAAAATGGTCAAGCCCAGGCACTGTCAGATTGTGGAGAGAGACACGGCCGACTGTCTCCAGCGTGCTCACTCCAGGTGTGCACAGGAGAGTATTTTAGCTAACCTTGAACTCCACAAGCTGCTCAGGAAGGTCAAGAAATTCTGTCAAAAATGGTGCTGAAGCTGAAGCTGCAACTACATATCAAGCAGCTGCTTCAAGCTGTGGAATGGTGAATGCTGCCACTCAGCCTTTTCTATGCAGAACTGTGATGGACAATCTAAAACAGTAAGACATAGTCAATATAGGTAGATGGAAGAAGCGGTGGGAAAATATATTCAGATATTAAGAACATTAATTCTCTGAAAATTGGCCCAAATTTTTGAAAGTCTTTTAGTGTACTACCTGCTAGCTTTTATTCAAATCCATGTACACAGCAGCTGATGTTTCTTGTTGCAAATTTTATGAAAGTGGAAATTGCAATTCTGGGTAACATGGTATATTGCACATTTCATCAAAGTTATTTTTTATGGTTTAAAGTCCTCTAATACTAATGTTTGATGACAAACTCATCAGCAAAGAGGCATAATAAAAACAGCTATGAAAAAAAGAAAGAAAAAATACCCCCAAAAAATCCCCCTCAAACCAGTTAGCAACATATAAATCCATTTTTTAATCTTCCATTGAAACAAAAACGGCTTCCAAACACACAAAAAGGGAGGCCTTTAAATTAAATTCACTAGATGAAGGATATGCAAATTACCTGAAGAAGCGGAGCCCTATAATGTTCTCAAAATTCTGCAATAGCCTATTTAATTAGTATTTTAATTTATCAGAATAATTCTTTGCACTTGACAATTTATGCAGTATTCCATATAATTAAGCACGTAGCTACAGTGGAATAATTTTGCCTACTCTCTGTATACCAGTTATTTTAACCTGAAAGAATCTGTGGAAGTCTCTTCTGTGATCTAAATTACAATGGGGACAACTTAATGGCTTTGCTCTATTAGAGAGCATGATGAGAGTGCTGCTGAGTGTTTAAGGGTAGGGATTGTCACTGCTCAGTCTTCACTAACCTGAGGGAGGTCTGATGTGTTTTCTGAGGGCAAACGTTTATTTCCTTCAGCAAAGTCATCTGTCAGTGGCCCAGTCAGGAATTGGAGTGTGTAGGTTTGGCAGGTTTAACCTCAGAGTCCATCAGTTATTAGAAGAAGCAAGTTATGGAGGGCTCTAAGCAGACCTCCAGTCTCATTACAGCACTTCTGGAGGAAGGTTTTCTGTCAAGAACAACTGCACCCTCCGGCTGACCCGTGGGAGCACACACTGGCACGAGCGAGGGAAAGGGAAGCAGGGTTTCAGCAGGAGGCCTCCCCAGTTTGCCTCCCGTGCTGCTGCAGGATTCACCTGCCCCAAAGGAAAAACCAGCCTCAAACATGAAAATTGTTTGTGGGAAGATGGCGTCACTCACAAGGAAACCTTGGGTTTTGCTGTGTATCTGATGTTGTGTGTTGTATTTAATTAAATGTAGGGAGAAAGTACTTACAGGCATATGATTGCCCTGACCTCTATCACCTGCCTGTTTTAGAAAGAGCCAAGTCATGCTCTAGACTTGCTAACTACATTGACTGGACCTCCAGTCAATAAATTTAGGGCAACTAATTCAGATTTACAAATTCAGGCTGTCAGATGAATTTTATAACCACTGTTTTCTTCCCATCAGCTTGTTGAAAAGCTCCTTTTCAAATTTAGAAGAATTACATTTATCTTCCTCTCTGAGGAAAGGAAAGAGAAAAGGAGGAAGGGAATTTCACAGAGATGGTGTTTATTACAGCTTTTAGCTTTTTAAGAAGCATCTCTAAGACAAGCAGATGTTACATTTATTTACATCAAGTTAGACTTTTCTTTCTCCTCCCCTACAAAGGACCCCCTCAATATTTGGAAAGCTCCTTCATAGCATGGGTTAGAAAGAGTGCCTTTCTCTTTGACGGGGCCATGCACTGTGCCGTGCATACGCACAGCAAGTCAGAAGCACAACACGGAGCGTTCCAAATGCATCAGCTCAGAACAAAAATCACCAACTCAAGTGGCCAGATAAAGTGAGAAGAAGGGTGCCTGTACTAAATTTTACAATTCAATTAGTGAGGAACAAGTACACAAACTGCAGGCAGAAGGCATTTTGTCCTCCAATCTTTACAGGGTGATGGCACAAGATAGCTGCTTCATGTGTAATTTCTATTTAACTGGCAGCCAGGCCTGGAATGGAAATGGTTGCAGAAAAGCCAAAGCCGCATTGCTGTGCTAGCAACAGCCTGCTAAATACTATGTCATATTCAATTTTCAAGTCATTTTTCAAATGATTTTAATTAGATATTGTTTCAATCTCATGTGCATTAATTTAATTTCAGATATCAACATTTCAGCTTTCAATCTGTTCAGATGCAGTACCTTGCTGCCTGGAGTAATTTAAAATATTGTTTGCATCTCCAGCAATTTTGAGAGCACACATCCTTTACAACCTGCTCTGGCCAATAAAACCAGCAGATGGAAATTCAGACTGTGCTCACTGCTCCCTGTGCACCTTTGCATTCTCACAGATTTTGGTATGAGGCAGCTAAATCTCCATGCTCACAATCAAGGAATTTTCCACCTCTGTTTAACTCTGTGTAACTCTGTTCAAAAAATACACACAAAATCCCTTTGTCAAGGAAACAGCAACACTGAATGTTTCCATAAGAGGGAAACTGGGCCATACTTGAATAGCTGTCAAGAGCTGTATATTTTTTAAACTTATTTACTGAAAGAATGTGACTTTTCCCACTCTAAACCACCTGCCTCTTACACCCATGCCCAGGTAATATTCAAGTATAGAGCAGCAATGACTTTATACAGCAGGACCACAGGTACCTCTGTCTATGCATAGATTAGGGACATATTTTAAACACATTCTGTCTGCATGACTGTTTGCATTGACTTATTTCCACTTATTCAATAAATAACTGCTCAATTGTATGTCTTCCTTTAACTTTCCTTCAAAATGAGCACACTGCTGTTCTAAAATCCGATATTTAAATTGTAGTAAAGGAGTTTGGGATATATGAAATGACATTTTTTTATTTCTCTGGAGCTTTTTTGCTTCATGGTGGGATCCAACTCTACAAACTTTGCTGTCTCAACTAAGAAATCAGTCAAATTCCCTGCCTTGTCAAGAGAAGTAAACAGATATCACCAGAGATTTACTTATCCCATCCTGAGATCGGTATAGTTTATTTATGATATATAAATATAGGCCTGGAAAGACCTGCTGCATCAACCAATCCTATTTTTTTTTGCACAGGCATTCCTTTGTAAGAAACACATGTATGCAACCTCCAAAATACTTCAGCAGTAAAACATTTCAATAGACAATGTCATGGCTACAGAGAGGGATTTTTGAGTTGTGGTGTGAGGATGATTATGTTTCTGAAGTATGGACAAACCCAGTTTACATGAAATAGAACTGTAGAAGTGAAAAACCTTTATCTATCCTAAATACTTATTTTTTGGCAGAGCTTCAGGAACCCATTATCAAAAATATTCTCTTAAATAATATAAGCAGATTGCTGTCCATCAAAAGAAGAGTTTTGAGGAACAACAAAAATAACCATGCTCTGGATATTTATATTTTGTTGTTAGTTGTATGTATGTATACATGTGTGTATATATGTATATATATGTATATAGATGTTGTTATATGATGTAAATGCCTTAGAAACACAAAATATATTTCAATGAATGCTTAACAGAGACAATTTTTACACTATTGACCATTTTAACAGTGACAATTCAATGCTGCACATTACTTGACAGAGTGCAGTGCATGTATGTGTAACAACTCGCTTGCATACTTAAAACACTTATCCATTATTTATAGCCAAAGTTGTACCAATTCAGCCAGTGTTAGCAGAAAATGAAAAAAAAGAAGCGTCATTCCACTTTTCACATCAGAATTTGTTCACATAAATATTCCTTGACAAGTTTCAGCTGTGAACAGAAAATTGAGATGTTGAGCTGAAACTCAGGATGCTGAGCTGAAACTGGAGCAGAGCACAGTCAGGTAGGCCAAGGTGCAGTGGCTACCAGTGCAGTGCTTCTCTGCAGAGCTGTTTCTGGGATGATTGTTAATGTCTACATCCACTATTAATTGTCCTTTTCTAAAGTCCCCCTTAGCTTAACATCAAAGTTCACCATCGTATGTCCAACCTTAACATCTAAAAATCAGAAAGCAAGATTCGTGGTCCCAGGGGTGGGTGGGCAAGAAAGGCCACCTGGACCTTTCTCAGCCCTTCCCATGCAGATCACTTTTGGCCTCCTCACCTTCACCACACTGTGAACAGCAACAGTCCGTAAGACAGGCTTAAGGCTACAGCTTCTTTCCTTTTAAACAGACAAGTTTTTGGAATAACAGTATAAAAGAACAGGTTTTCTGCCTTGTTTTATTTATAGTCAAGAATTCAACAGATTGCTTTAATTTTCTTGGGCTGAAAATACTACCACAAAAAAAAAATCAGATAATAGCAGTAACTCAGCTTTTCAAGAGTAGCTAATATTCTAGGTTTGTATCTGCTTTTTCCTTCTATTTGATAGCCTCTTCCTCCATATAACTAATTTTGATCTCTCAGGATATCCATTGCATCTTCTTATTGTGTTTGATTATTTTTAAATAAGCAGAAAGAACCACTGAAACATGCAGAGGTTGTTATTGATGGTTGTAGCTTCATAGAAATTCAGGAAACTCTGTTATCTGGAACTTAACCGGCCTTCTGTGGTTTCTTTAGAGTAGATGATGTGTTACTGGGGCAAGGGAAAGGACTAAACTATCTCTCCAGAAGTCTACAAGATATTTTTTCTAGAGTTTCCATAATTTTTTAACACACAGAAATGGAAGGACTCAGGAAAAGAAATCCAAGAATAGTTGTTGCACTTTTAAAGAAGCAATCCATTCCTCCCTAGGGTATTCTGGAAAGTACACTGACCCTCTTTCATATTGTAATACATAATATTTTAAAATACCCATATTAGCATCTAATTATTAATTCTCATCTTTGCTATGCTCTACTTTTTCAGCATTCTCCTCCTTGCCCCATTTTGAGTCTCAGCCTGAAACAGTATGAAATGTATGAATTATTCTTTCACTTATTTAAAATCTGTCAAAATCTTTGGATGGACACTGTAGTGTATTTGCACTGGTTTATGAAAAATTTAACGGACACCACCACTAATTCTCAGCATGCCAAATTTTTATTTTTAATAAATACACATTCAAGAACTGTCATTTTTTTCCCAGTCATTTCCTCAGTTAATAAAACAGCACTCTGTAGGTTCATTTCTTTAATGATCCAAAACACAACTTGGAGACACATTATTTGTTATTCATCTACGACTACACTTAATGTCATCCTCGTGGCACAAATGTAACAAGACTGAGTTGCAAAAACATTAGCAATATTTCAACCGACTGGCTCACTAAATCATGAATAGCACAGCTAATGCACAAGGTCATTCACTAACAAAATCTATTTGCTGTGCCTCAGAATAAAATGAAAATATTTATTACCAAGGATGCCACTAGTAACAAGAGTCACAATAAAGCTTTCAGGTGAGAGTGAATAGGGACAATGTTAACTTGCCCATCGTTTCTCACAACAGTTTTTCATAATTCTGCTTTAATGAAAACTCTGAAGGCTACTTGACTACCTTTAAAATAATTTCTTGAAAATCAGCAAGAATGGAAGAACGCTTCTATTTCAGAAATACAGGCCAAATATTTTTTGAAGACTATAAACTTTAATCATGTAATAAAAAACCATTATGTTTATCCTTGGATGGGTGAAGTGCAAAATAAGGAAGATAAATGCTTGCCTACAGAGATAACAGTGTCCTAAATGCATTTACAGGATTTGAATGTGCCTGTGTCTGCAGGTATGCACATTTGATGGGAATGAGGAGAGGGATATAACAGGAAAGATCTGAGTGTGTGAAGGATGGCTACTTTGCAGTACTCAAAGTATTTTGATTATTACAGCCTCACCTACAAATGCTTTTTGTGGCCAGAATCACTGTGCCAAAGGCACTGTGCAAACATCCTCCTGAAAGGTGGTTCCTGTGCAAAAGAGCTTTTATCTATCAAATGAGTGGAGACAGTAATTGGCTACAGAGGGGTAGAGATAACAAGGAATGGGTATTAGGCAAGAGAACAGCAGAATGCCAAAGCTGCATCCATCCACACAACATTCTTTCTCTTATTTTTTGGCATGGGAAGTGATGCATTCAGCTAAGCCTTATAAATCCTTTAAAAGCTGCATCACTTTCACCATTTCACTGTTGGGGCAGAAGAAACTTATTGGCATGGGTTTAAAATAAGGAGAAATGGCAGGAAGGGACACTCTGATCAGCTCTCCCAGAAGTGCTGGAAGCAAAGGCAAAGCTTTCCCTTTCTGTGAATGGTGTGATGGAGAGGTCTCTCCTTTGTGGTAGGTTTAACCGAGTGCTCACTGGCATGAGTTTCTGCTGGCACCATCCCTCCTCTAACAATACTATGGAAACATTTTTTAGGACATCCCTCCAAAGTGTAGAAAAGGCTACCTGGGCTGTGCCACTCCCCGTGGTGCCAGTTCCATCTGAGCAGGTTATAAATCCGATTATAAACCTCTCATTGGGCAAAATGCTGTTCTGTGTCCCAGATCTGTGTGTGCTTCGTGTGAGAATCCTACACCCCCAAAGAAAAGCATTTTGTCATGTTGTGTTTCTAAAAAGAAATCATAAGCAACTGCAGAAACATTCGAACTAAAGAAGACAGATTAATTGACAGTGAGATCCTGTGGACTAATGCTATGACTTCGGAGTGTGCCCCACTGGTAAAAGTGTTCACTGTCCATCAAAATGCCAGCTACACCCTCTTGTGAGTAGCCCCTTATCCTTTGTATTCTCAAAATGTGCATCATTAGCAAAAAAATCTGCTATTTAAACTAGTTGAGCCGACTTGGTAAATTTTGACTGACATGGTTTAGAGAGTGACCACAGGAGCAGTTCCACCAGCAGACACACAAGAGCAGTAACCTCTCTCAAGGGTAAGATAACCTCCTTCATTGGCACTGATACATTCAAAAGAGGACCTTGGCCCACAGCCTTTATAAGGCTGTCAGACTTGTATGGATTATGCAATTTAGCACATAGGACTCATTACTGCATACAATTTTCAAGAAATGTAAATGAAATGCCTATCTGCTTTATGCATACATAGGCACAGGTCACTATTAGAGTGCCAGCAATTTCAAGCAATTTCTGCATGCTATTTTCAGAAAAAATTAGCACAATAGAGACCTTATGGGGTGCAAATCTATAGGAGAGTTAAAAGCTCAGTGAAACATTTTCTGACTTCTGTCTGACTGCTGTGTTTGTCGGGCAGACACTCTCCTACCAAGAAAGGCTGGAAAGTACTCCTAAGACTGTGCATAAAACCATGCTCTCCCCTCCCTGACACTGTGGCCATTACACAGGTTTGTTCCCAGGGTTTCCCCTTCATGGAAATATATGGAAACTAGCTTTAAAAGAAATATTTGCTACTGAAAAAGAAAGGTGGCTATTGCAAGGGCAGTATAGATAATGACTTCCTCAGGAAACAATTTTGTGAGAAAGTGGTTTGCATATTTCCTGACCCTCTTGCTTTTGTAGACTGCTGGATCCATGACGGATTTCTAAAGGAAAGGATGCAGTTGTGAAGGTATTTTAAAATTCCTTTATATATATCTATCTATATGTCTATGTTACACACCAGAGCCTTTATAAATACCTACAAAAATCTACACATACACACATAACATGCACGTCTCAATATAAGATGCCTCCATATAGCTTATTCCACACTCTACTCTTCAAAAAGGAATACAGAACAGCAGTATAAACATAAATTAAGTATGAGGTATACATCTCCGCCAATCAAGATTAATGTATATTATTATCCCTTGACCCCTTCCTAATGTTCCATTTTACCACGTTTCTAAAATATTTATACCATACAGGGTGTTAAATTATAGCAATTAAGACCATAGTATGGTTTTATTAATATTTCATCAAGAATGTTTCATAATTTGAATTTCCCTGGTGCCCTTCTGTTGCTTTGCTGAACACTGGGGATGAAGGGCATTTCTGTCTTGTTCTTCTTCGTCTTTGCAGAACTTTACCAGCATTTTGCTTTATTTAGCCAGATGCAGAGTTTTGCAGCTACTGCCTTTTTACCTGGTGACTGACTCATGTAACAGTTTCAAGTTCATTATGGCCAGTTCTGGGTCTCCAACAAAATAAAGACATCGGCAAACCGGAGATAGTGCAGAGAAGGGCCAATAAAGGGTCTGGAACATGAATTCAAGGAGTAGCTGAGACTGACGGGTTTGTTCAGCCAGGGGGAGAGAAGTCTAAATGGTAATTTAACTGCTGCTGGCTGCTGCTTGGGCAGGATTATAAAAAAGATGGAGGCAGAATTTTGCAGAGACTCACACCAAAAGGACTTGAGGCAAATTGCTAAAAAGGAAATTCCAGTTGGACAGAAGGAAAAAACTATTTTCTTAGTAAGTGATGACTAAGCACTGGGACAGGCTGCCACGAGGGGCTGTAGAATTCATTGATATTTTCACAATTCAGGTGGAGCGGGGCCTCAAGAAGACAAATTTCAGATTTGGCACTGCTTTAGACTGTTGGACCCAACGACCTGCAGAGGTCCTGTCTGACTTCAATTTTTCTTGATTATAAATATAACAGCATTAAATACAATGATTCTTCACAAGACACTGTATGGTTTCATCCAACATTTCTGAAGTACTGATAAACCCTTCCTTGAAATAGGTGCTACATGTTTTTATGAGGAAAGGCTGCTGTCCTCAAAAGTACCATCATCTGTCAGACCTGGGATCAGCAAAGCATTTTCATTTCTGGATCAGTTTGTTCTTATGCAGCCAAGTGCTTTAAGACATGTTCAGCTGACAAATCACAACCCAAAAGCACTGGAGTGAAGAAGAGAAAGTGAAAAATTTGGGAAAATTCAAAACCAACTAACATTTGGGGTGTGCAAATCTTCATGGTCATCACAGCAGACCTGAACTAGATTATGACAGCAAAACTGGAGGCATTGCAAGGATTAAAAATTGGAACATTATGTGAATAGTGAAAAAAAATAAAAGGAAAGTTGTTTTAGAAAAAAGGAAGGTCTCTTCTTAAAGAAGTGTAATGTCACTGGATAAATGGCAGGTGGTTAAAAGACACCAGTGGGTGTCTGCCAAAGCTCAAGGCAGACAGAGACCAAGGGAGAGGAGAGGGAGATGGACCCATGGAAACACAGCAGGATGGGGGTAAAGAAAAACCAACTCAGGACTTCAGATTAGGTTTGGCTACTCCCTACACTTTACAATCTGTAATTCATAGGTGGTTTCCTAATGCAGTTTCAGATACCTGAAAATTAGGCATTTAGTCAAAGTTTCTTTCGTACTTCCCTTATGGCTGAGAGAGAGGGGCACTTCCAGAGAGCTCTTCATCCTCTCTGAGAAACACATAATTCACATACAAATATAATGTCACCATCCATTTTATGTGCCAAAGAGCAGTAACAGCAGTTGAGGGTTGAAGCAAAGACTCTAGGAACTGACTTTCATGATACAGAAGTAGGTAGGTAGGAAGTGGGATACCAAATTAATGAGTAGAAAATCAACATGGAAAGAAGGGGATGTCTCTGCTAACCACAGGCTTAGTCACCCAGGCTATAACAAAAATGGTAACATTTTAGAGTGGTGTTTTCCTATGATTCTGAAAGTGCAGTTTCAAATGCAAAAGTAATTTTGGATTTTCTCCTAAAAATAAATCAGTATTTTTTCCTCCATTCATATTTTTTTAAAATTTTATACGATCTAGAATATAACATGGTAGTGAGTAATACTAACACAGAGTTATAAAACTGACCTAGAAAAATTCAAAGTGAGAGAAGACTTAAAATTACAGTTGTAAAATATTTCAATAATTTTAAAAATATTGAGTATGGTTTTTACTAAGTACAGCCTACAGCATCCTATTTTTGTTTTCTGAATGATTAAATTGCTTTTTTGTACTGCCATTATGTTAAATAATACTTTAATATATGAATTGTTTCATTTAGTACCCACAGCCTGTTTTCAAGCTAACTGAATGTTAAAGTTTTTGTATTTCCACTGGGGTTAAAAAAAAAAAAGGCAGAATTATGTGCATTTCAAGAATCAATTTTGATTGATAAGATGTACAAAAAGCTTCCTACCCCATAAAATTTGCTGAACAGACAAAGTTGACAAATTATCAGGAGGAACAAGTTCCTCCAGGGTTATCCTGAAAGGATTTGGTGGTTGTGGGAATTCATATAAATGGAGGCCCCAGCAAGAGAACAGTTGTCTATATTACACTGTCACATAGCAGGAAGGCTGGATGCTCCTTCAGGTAACATTGTGCCAAATATAAAAAATGAGCAATTTCAAGCAATTAGTTGCACCAAAGGTTGAATGAGAAGCTGAATGTCCTGCTGCCTTACAAGTGGGGCTAGGATGGAGAAAAGAGGGTTGTTTTTCAGGTGTAGGATGGGTGAGGAGATGAAGGCAAGAAAATTAACAGGTTGCTCCATCTCTTGTTTTTGATGGCTAACTTAATTACATGTTTTTTAATTTTATATCTGGATGATTCCTTGGGTCAAGTTAGAAATGCAAATCCTACAAAAACTCATCTTTAATGGATAAAAACACCAAAATCCTGTAAATACAGATAAATGTAGGGTGGAATTATATGTAAGGTGTGTGTTTTGTGTGTATTATGTATGGTGCTGCAATAGGACTTGCATATATTTGAATATTCATTAGATCTTCAATATCTTGTGAAACAAAATGCAATAAAGGAAGAAACAGAGATAACAGGGAGAAGATGTATCTCTTTCATTTCCCTAATTTCACAGTGTATAATGATCTACCCATCTATTTTCTTATTTAAAAATATCAACAAGATGTTTGGTATTATAAATTACATTAAACAATAAACATTAATAATGTATTATATTCTTGAATCAATTACAATCTTTAAATGAAATCAAAATATATTAATACTCAAATAATAATTAATATAAAATTACCTTTTAAATATAGCAGTGTATCACTTGGTGGGAATTATATTAGTAGTTAGAATATTTTAAGGACATAAGCCTATCTAAATCAAATTACAGGCACTGCTGACAATTCATTAAAAGGAATCAGAATACACCATCTATGTGGTAATTGCAACATATAAATATAATTCCATTATTATATAGATCATACTACAGCATCTACCTCATTCTTTTAAACTGCCACACTATTACTTGTGCAATTTTGCTCTGTACTTAAAATACACTGTGCCACACTTCAAAATTATTCCAACAGCAGTAGTGCTAAAGGAAAACAGCAATTTTATAAAGCCTAATACATCTGAAGGGGAAAGCACTCAGAGTATTTAAATATGTTTTCTATGCACAGTTTGAACTCCAGTTGTTCAAAGTGAAGTGTTGCCTTTGGTGTGGAACACGAAGTACTTGGGAGAGAGGAGCAGAGCAGCATCAAAGGAGGCCCCAGCGTCTGATGCCACAGAATGCATGTATTGATTTCATATTTTGAAAAGGCTTCCTTTACCTTGAATACTTAGCAGATCCAATGAAAGTCTGAACTGACCCCAATGAATTTAAATCCTGCTCTAACTCAAATGTAGTGTTTGAGAAGGACATAGAAGTTATTCTATTATTAGGCTTGTTATCAGCAAGCACAGTGGTAATTCAGAGACAAATATATGACACACCGGGCTTTTGGACCAGAGAGATTACAGAAACTACAAATATTACTCGTATTTACAATTGTCAGTAGATTGTGAAGAAGAAACTAAAAAATGTCTTTTATAAGGTAGGCAGAGGTTTCTTCTTTAGCATCAAGTTTAAAATACTTAAATAGCCTATTTTTCTGACCAACTAATATACAATATGTTTTCAGCCTTCAACAAGTCACAAAGCAATTAAATTGACTTTAGGATTTGACTTTGGCATTAGCTATTTTTCACACTTGCAGATTTTAATTTTATACACAGTTTAGTTTAAGTATTAATTAATATTGACTTTCAAAAAGACCATGATCATTTTTTCACTTGTAGCAGACTCAAGAGATTCTTGTCATATTCAAGATGCTGATCCCATTTTAAACCTGGGTGCTAGATAAGAGCACATGTGAAGATGCTCCCAGTATGGGAGGGAACATTGCACACATGTTAAGCAAATTTATTTTGGGGAACCAGAGAAAGTGGTTTTATGAAAAGTGAAAACCAGGTAAGTACATAACTATCTTTTACACCTATTATTGGGTTTCACTTCAAATTTATTTTAAAATACCTGCTTCTAATGAACACAATTCTTGCCACTGTTCACATAATCAGCATCTGACCCACAGTCAAGCTCCCTGGCACAGTCTAGAGCACATACTTGAGGGAGCCTAAGATGTTGCTAATAAAAGTTCCAGCTGGTACTCCTCTCACAGAAATTACTGCTCTAGAGCAGAATCCATGTTTGTGTCTGGGCTGCCAAGGTGGAACGCTGCATCTTGGCATGCTCTACCCTCCCTGGGCCTGGCAGTGACGAGGGACATCTGGACGCATGCCCCAGTCTGCTGAGCTGCCATGGCAATGATAGCCCTTGGCAAAACGAACGAGTAGGAGCCATACATAACATTTCCCATTTTGCAGCTAAAGCTATCAGAGCATGTCTGCCTCAGCCCCGTAGCTGAAGCTATCCCTGTGCCTCCCTGCATCTAAATACAGCCCAGTTAATTTCACTTTATTAAGAATTCCACTCTGAAAAAGCGGTTTCCTTACCGAGCTTGCATTTTTTCCCTGTTTTGCAGTTTTGTTTGAGTGCTCATGAACCAGGCACAGTGCTGGTTACTTGGCTGATGATAGCAAAGTTGTCTGAACAATTTTTTGGTTATAGTCATAATATAAAACAGTCATAGTATAAAATATATAAATACGAATTCATACAAAATCCTTTTATGTGTTTGCAAGTTGTCTCCAACAGCTTGATCTTATGGCTTTGTCAGACTTAATTTGAGGAACAGTTTTCTGTGCATAACTCATAATTCAGAAGTTCACCCAGAGCTGAAACTTGGAGTGAGCTCGTAACTGCCTCACTGATTTCACTGCTGTGCTCCATACAGGTGCTGTCAAGGGGGAACCATACCCTGTTGATTTTATAGGGTCATATTTTCATGGGCAATGGGTTAGACTCCCTCAAAACACAAGTGCTGTGCATCAATTTCAGTTAGACATAAAAGTCATATCAAGCTGCTTCTGCTTTGTGATTGGAAAAAGATTGCATAATATAGAAACATCCCCTTTATACAGTAATACCTGCATCGGTAAAAGTCTTTGTCTTCCATATAAGACAGGAAAGTTGTGAAAGAGTGAGAGATAAAACTGACTTGTGTAAGTCAGCAAGCAGACTACTGCCAAAACCAGAACCCCTCAGAGTCCTGTCAGCTGTGAAAAAATACAGTATTTCCAAAAACACTCATAGTTCAATATGTCCACTCCAGCACAGAACCTGTAATCAAACACTACCAGGGGTACAGGATAAAAAGAAGTAAGTGAAAGTAAAATAAAATTATCAAGCTAAAGAAATCAGCTGGGCTAAATACTTTTTCTCTATTTTACCCTCAGCCTTTTTCCAAAGAAAGGTAAGGAAATTTTGTCTGGGGAAAAAGAGAAACCACCTTTGGGAAAACAGCAGCAATCAGTGCACAATAAAATAAAAGATTAACTGAAAGATTCTTATAAATACATCTAACAATTCACTGTAGTTGATACTTTGGGCCCATTTAAAAATGACCTGATAAAGCAACATTATTTCTTAGACTGATAACCAGCTTATTGGATTTCAGAGAGGTCAGAGGCTTTCTTGTTTATTTAGCTGAAGTAGTCTTTTAGCTCTCTGATCTCCTCAGTCTGTCGTTATTATTAGTCTTCCTTGAGTTCTGCTTTTCAAATACCTTGTCTCCAGCTCACTTTGCATTTCCTATTCAGCAATTTAACCCTACAGACAGTTTATAAAACAAGATAAAAATCCATAAATTAGGCGTCCATGGGTGCCTGTGCCCTATATCTTTGTCAAGGATGATCACAATCAAAAGCTTGTTTCTCGAGACAGCCTGTCAGCGAGAACAATTACAGGTTTTCAACTTGCCCTGCCATAGCACAAGGCAGGAGACTTGTGTACCAAGGGAAATAGCTTCATATCATTCTTCACCTGTCTCCTTTCTGTCTCTCTTCTTATTTCTACTTATTTTCTTTACAGATTGTCATTAACACTTTTTTGAGAAAGTAAGACTTTATTAACTATGCAGTATTATTTATTTATATTCCTATATGGACACAGTTATTTCAGAACCAGTGTAAAAACATGGAGGTTTTAACCCAGGGAGTTTGGCAGCTCTGCCATGTCACCACAACAGCGTGGGGAGGCCAATGAGAGGCACAGGGTCCAAGGTGCCACAGCTAAACTCTGAGCATCACCCCCAGTAGTGTAAACCCTTTGGAATACTGACATCCTCAGGATCCTTCATTTCTAGAGCTGAAGGGAAAATCCTCACAGCATAGTGTAAAGTCAAAATTTTGCCATGGATTCCACTGAAATCAAAACCTACAAAACCTAATTGTGTGGGGTTCTTTTTTCTTTTCTTTTTTTTTTTACAGTTGAGGAAGATACGCTAAGGACAGAGAATGCGACTTACAACTATGACTCCTGGCTCTTGGACAGAAGTCATGTCTTCAGAAACATCTTTCCTGTGAGTAGAGGCAATTTTTGGATTAATGCCATGGGCTACTCATCATCTGAAACAGGACGATGAGTTTTGTTACAACAAACTCCAAACCGTGCTCTGTTGAGCAAGGAAAGATGACAATGATGTACTAAACGCCTGTATACCTGTCACGGTTTTGGAACTCCTCAGTTTAGTGCTCCCACTGAAACTGTGCTGCTACTTGCTCGCTCCCCCCCTTCCCTTCCCTCTGCCCCCTGCAGTGGCATGGAGAGGAGAACTGGAGGCACAAAAGGTAAAGATCATGGGTTGGGATAAGAACAAGTTACCGGAAACTGCAATGACATAAGAAAAAACTAACAGTAACAGCAACAATACTAATAACAAAAGTCACAAAGTCACGGGTGTGTGTGTGGGGGGGTGTACATACAAAAATTAACCCTGTCCTGGCCAGAGCCAGGACAACACCACTGGTCATTACGACAGAGTTGAGCAGCAGGAGAGAAAATTTTTAGATTTCTGAGAGAAAATGGATACATATTCAAAAGATTCATCCTGAAGTGAGCCTTAGTACATTGTTGTAAGGAAAAATAGGATGATGCTGTATTAGTTTTGTGTCTTTTCCTTTCAAGTTCCTCAAGGAACCGTGAAATATTAGGAAATTCTGCCATTGTCTGAAGGCTCCCTGTGCCTCAGAGCCTCCTCTAGGATGGTTCTGTCTATGAGGACTACCAGGAGTACCCACACCACATCACACTTTGCTCCTATCCCTGACATGTCTGTCTCATCACCCTCACCCTAATATGGTCCCCGAGAAACACTCACTGGCCAGGCTTGAAAGTCTCCCATCAGAGTCACCATGCCAAGAATCTCTAGGTACATCTGCATATTTAAGACCCCTTAACTTCTCTCTCTGCATGCTGCAAAGAACTCAACATTGCAGCATGTCTCCCACCTTCATTTTCTATTTCTTTCCTAAAGGAAGCAGATCTGTTATGTCAAATATGAGCAAGCATCTAGACAGGCAGGCAGTGCACTGACACAGTGATACATCTCAGCCACGAATTCCAGTGTTGTCTCCTGGCTGTCACATTTTCTGCTTTTCTAGCAAATATTGCCACTTGCACAAATGTTATTCCCCTCATAACAGGCCCCCAGGCAGATTACAAATATTAATTAGTTCCCTTTGATTCCAACAATTCAGACAGTTTTTCACCTTTGTACTAATACACTCATTGAGACTGAAATGTCTGAACTTAAATTCATGGAAGCTACAGGAGATCACGTCAAAAGTCTTGTTTAGGGTCACAGTAGATAACAGCCACACTTTTCTGGTTATCCACAGAGCTTGTCATTTGCTTGCAGAAGGCAATCAGGTTGGTCAGACACAGTTAGCCCGGGATTAATTCATGCTATCTAGTCCCAGTCATCTTCCTGTCCTTCATGTGCCCAGTAATAGCTTCCAGGAGAACACACCATAATTTTCTCCGGGATCAAAGTGAGGCTGACCAGCCTCTGTTTTCCTGGAGTGTTCCTTCTTGCTTTCTCTGAAGATGTGTGCAACACTGGCTTTTCTGCAGCCTTAAACCCCAGTTTTCACAATTTTCAAAGACAGAGTGGCCTTTCTGTGGTATCAGCTACCTTTTGAGCTTCGTTTTATGCGTCTGTCTTGACCCGTGGACTTTCCTGTTTCAAGATTTCTTAAGTGATCTTTGACTCAACTGTTTTCTATTATTGCAGATTGCAGTTCTTCTCCTTAGAAACTCTGTCTGCATATACTGGCTTGGGAGACCTTTTTTTTTGTTGCAGGTCACAAAGACAATACTGAGCAGTTCTGCCTATTCTGCATTTGCCTATTTGTACCACCTGCCCCATTCCAAAGTGGGCCCTTGTTTTCCTCTTTTTTTTTCCCTGTTACTTCTAATGCAGTGGTAGAAGCTCTTCTTGTTAGCCTGTCCTACCTGTAGACACCGTTTTTGCACTGGAACTCAGTCCTTACTTCCCAAGCCAGTTTCCTGGTACATCTCATTTTCCAGAGTACCAGGAAAGATCACTCTTGTGCTTTCTGTCCTTAGATACCTGCCAGCTCTCCTGAGCAGTTTTTCCTTTAGAGTTGCCTCTCATAGGATCTTGCCTACCATTTTCCTGAAAACCCAAAGCCTGATCTCCTGAATTCTAGGGCCTGGTACCTGTTTTCCTCATTCCCCTCACAATCTTGAACTCCCTTATTTCATGGTCGTTATTAGCATAAGTCTAATACAATTATATATGCTGAGATGAGTGCAGAAACATGATTTTACTAATTTTATACGGATTCCCATTTTTCCTTCTAGATTCAAATTGTGTTGGAACTGTATTCAGGGAATCCTTTGCCTAGGAAGGACCATGAGGCTTAGGCATCATGTTCCCCATGTAACTTATCTACATTGTACAAGGATACTGGCCTGGGATAGCCTCCTGTTGCCTTAAAAACATCCTGCTTGTGAACATATTCCTTAACTCTGACTGCACTCCCTCTTTGGTTCGATGTTCTGGCTCATTCATTGCAGTAGTCCACACCACATGGTGTCATTTACTGTTTCTGCAAGGTATTTGCCCTTAAATCATACCAGCTGCACAGCTATAAATTAATCAGATGTGAGGCAGGAGAGGATCAAACACAGTGCTATCATGACTGGTGGTGCCTACATTTCAGAAAGACTTTTTTTTCCTGGTATGGCTGAATCCATCCAGAATTGTTCACTGTTTCACTGCTTCACAGCAATTTTCCTTGTTGCCTTCCTAAAGAGCTTTAAGTAAATTTCTGTAGTTCACCATAGTTGGGGTGTCATGGACTTTATTCTCCCTAACTTAAAGTTATCCCTTGTGAGGATTTCAAGATTTTTAAGTTCAGAGTTCTCTAAATTAATCCAGGCAAATGACCCAAAGAAAGCAAAGGCAACAACGTCTGAGGCCTCAGAGCTCTTGTGGTCTTCCAGCATTATATCATCTCACTGCATTTCAAAGTCTTCAAACAAGTGTTCAGTCCATGTGAAAAACCATGGTTTTCAGGAACCAAAGCTCCAGGGTTTTTCATCTCAACTCTTTAAATCCTTAATCTTAAAGGCTTTAGATTTGGCAACTCCTTCTCTTTTGATGGACCTTATTACTAGAACATGCAGGGTCAGAATCTGAGATGACTTTTTCTCATTTTGAATAACTTAATCTTCTTATTTATTTATTACAACCACTAATTTTTTTTTTTTTTTTGGTTTTGAGGACATCAAGGAACTGCAAAAGCATTACTCCTTTGGTCTTTCGTTACTTGAAGCTTGTCAAGAGGTCATTAAAGCATTTCAAATAAAGAAATGTACTATTACAGTTATCAGCATATAACCCTTGATGCTCTAGCAGTTCCCATAGCCTTTTCATCAGACAGGAATAAATACTTTGAGAACTGTTGTAAAAGGAGCTGCTTAAAAAAGACAGGTAAACAACCCTTAAGACAAGCTAACTTTTTTTTTAAAATTAATTAAATAATTAAAATCTGTAAAATAAACAGTTAGGAATTCCAATCTCCAGAATTTAAAGCTTTGAGGACAAAAAAATATATGGACCCCTCCCTATGGATCAAACAGGAATTTGTTCCATGTTGATCTTCTGCTTTGTTTTAGTGTATAAACACCAGTTCCCTTGAGAGCTTGCTTCCATTCCACACTGCTCCTAACTGATGGATCTGTTCCTAACTGGATGAGCCAGAGGGGGAAGAAGCAAAAGGCACAATTCCAAGCTGCAAATGAAGGACCATGAGGTTGGTTTGGGAAAGGAGAACCTTAGCTACTGATCTGAATGATATGAGTAAGTATGAAGAGAAATTATACAAAGAAATCTGTAGAGATTTCTATACAGTCTTGGAGTGGAAATCAGATAAGAAGCATTAAGTTCAAGGAAAAAAATAATTTCTAAAGGTGAGATCTATCAGATTGTGGAACAGTCTCCTGCTAAACGTAGTGAGAGCAGAATGGTTTGAGTTATATCATTCAAATGCTTCACACGGTATCATATTTACCCTGTCAACAGAAAGCATTTCCATTAAAAAAAATTGCTGCCGTATATGTATGTCAAGCACTCTACATTTAGAGAAGCAAAAGACAATATTCAGTTTTTCACTTCTCCTATGTTTCTTGTTATTATTTTCATACTATTGGGAACAGTTTTATTGCTTTTTGTTTGTTTATTTGTTTTGTTTTGTTTTTGTGCAGGTGGCAAAGAGAAGAATAGGAAAATGCAGTGTTTATAATGTGGAGTTTTGGAGGTGGTTTTTTCATCCTTCAGAGAGTAAAGATCAGAATGAAATTGTCTTCAGCAATTTGAATGTTTTATTTTTCCTGAATGGAAGAACACCTGAAGTGCTGAGATGTAATTTGGTGCAGAATATGCACTGTTACGTTGCCAGGAATATATTTCTCAAGGACCTATTCTCCTCTTATGGCAGATAGAAGGACACTAATGACAACAGAAATTACACGTCTGCCATAGGAAACTGATGGTGGTTCTTGCCCTGATATGGCCATTTTGCTACACTGGTATTTCAAACACTCCATATCTTTTACTAACCACAGGATATTTCATAAACATGATTTTTACTCACCAAAAAATTACACGTATGGAAACACAGATATTTAAAGTTGTTGCATACCAATGCCTAGACTTTAGTAGCATAATTACTAAGAGAAAAAATGCCTATATGCATATACAAAAACATACTTTATATAAAATTGGACTGAAAATCAACAGGCCCTTCAAAGCACCTATCTGTTTGAACAGGGCTGTACCATTCCCAGTATGCAACCCCTGGACAGCTGAATGGCCTTTGGTGAACCACAAGGGTTCCAGGGACAAAAAACCCAGCTTAGCTCAGCTCCCTCGGCCAGCTTGGCTCCCGTGGCTGCTCAAGGTAGCACTCTGGTGGTACCTGGTTGCCCAGATGTTATCTCATAGCAAACTTGGCAGCAGAGATATGTGAGGTATCTTTTAACAGGCTACATTTATTAGCTGAACCACTTAACCTGGCACTTTGCCTGGGCTAGTTAGTCCTGCAGATGGGCAACTCAGTTCATAACACCACAATGTAACCAAGCTGCTTCTTGAACCTGAGCTGGCTCATGAAATGCCACCTTAAGCTTCTGTTCAGGGTGCAGCGATCTTAGGATATTACTTAGTGATGTATCCAAAGTCATCCCCACAGATGAGGGGAATGAGCTAATGGGAATACACAAAAAGAAGTAAAAAACTAATTTTCTATTGTGTTTGTTCTCTCAAAAATATCATTCCGTTTAAGTAGATATCTCTTGAGAGGACAACCCTATTTTCAAATCTTAGGGTTATATGAAGGCGAAGTAGTGCAAGAAGTTCTATGAATACATAACATGGTCATGTAAATTATTTATCCCAGAAAATCACTGGAGCTATTTCAAAAATATCCATAGGTCATATATTTCCAGATACATGACTCCTGCCTTAGCACATTGCTAGCTTTTCTTGGCTTGTAATGCTGCATTTTCCAAATTCACACAGAAAGCTGGCCAGAAAATGGAGAAAAATACTGTAGAAATTGAATAAAAATCAGAAATCTCTTTTAGCCAATTCACTTTCTACCAATGGAATTCAATTGTATTGTAAGAAAATAGGCTGAACATAAATTATTTTGAAATCACAGTGAAGTAAATTATGAATACAGAACAGAGAAAATATCACTTTAAAGTTAAAAACCATAGTTAGTAATGTAAATACTAACTCTAGTTCTAAAATCATAAAAGGGAAGAGGCACTATAAGTGTACTTCTAGGACATAAACTTAGCTTTATAAATGCAAGCATCCTATGTGATACTGCTGGGAGAGAAACATGGAATTAGAGATAGCTGTAAATGGTGAAGTTGTCCTGTTCTGATCTTATGTTAGATTATCCCTGCAATTCTTTGCTTTCATTCTGCATTTGCCATAATAACTATTTATTCCTTCAAAAAAAGTGCTAGACCTTGTAAGATTCTTTGGTTTAACTTAATGCTTGATTCATAGCCATAGAAAATATCAACCTAGAATGCTGGGCCACTCACCAATTTGTAAGAACAAGGTGATTCTCTGCATGACAAAACAGTTATTTCATATTGGTTATTTTAGTATCTGGTCATTATTTTGAAAACCCAACTACTCTGCTAATTTGTCCACGTTTTTTAGTTGTTGGATGAAACATGTCTTGTCTAACACTTCCTAAATGCTTTTGTGGTTTTATTGCTGCTACTTCAACTCAAAATGCAACAAATTGCTTGGAACAGTATTTAATCTTTTCACAGTCTTTAAATCTTTGCTTCAAAGAATGTTCTTGTATCAGAAGATAAATGCTATGGATCTCTAAAGGCTGCCCCAAAGGCAAGGCTTTAGACCTCAAACAAGAAGGTCTCATACTTTCCCTTACTAGCACTAGCACACATGCACTTATGAGTATCAATGTGTTGTGCTTTCCAAACTCAGAAGAAGATGCAAATGCCAAGAAAACTTTGGCACATCAGAGATTAGGGCTTTTCATGGATCACCTTTGACTCGAGCTTTTGCATGAGTTATGTTTGGCACTACCCTGGCCCTGAGCAGAGGAAGTGTGGAGTGGCAGAAGGAGGAACCTCGCAGTGACCAAGGCAAGCACATCGATGTCCTGATTGCAAGTTTCCTGCCAAGGAGTGGGACGTAAGGAGACCACACGTGAAAACTGGCCCTAAATAATAATTATGGCCGACATTTTAAACTTAGTTGTTTTCTACTGTTTCATTCCTTTCTTAGAGAAAAGATATTGCCACCACCATCTATTTCTATTGCATTCAGATCCAACGTCCCTTGTGCAACTTGTGCCAAGTTATGCAGAGACAAAAAAAATTAAAAATCTCTAGTTATAAAAGCTGTATCATGGATTTACAATAAAACACAGTTCAAAAGATGGATGTCCAAGCCCACACATTATCATCCATGTAAAGACATATGTAGATCTAGAAGGAAAAGCTCTGAAATATCCTGGGTACCTATAAAAAAATTAAAACAAACAGAGGTGTCTACCTCTCTCTACAGACTATGAGGGTATATAAAGTGACTAACTCCAACTTACATGTCTAACTTTTGATGTGTAGATTAGGGCAGATAAATGTGCTCCACACTGTGAAAGAAAAAAGTGACTTAGAAGAATGGAGCAGAGGACAATCAAATATATGCATCATTATTTTTTATTACTATATAAGAAGAATTGTACACACCATCTATATTCATCTGTCCCCAATCTGCCCACTGGTAAGTGATTTATGTTGACACATATGTTGAGACAAGATTTGTAAAAGAAGGCAACAGCTTTAATTCAACAGATCATATAGCTGGGGTTTTTGCAGCTATAAGAGTGCGCTCAAGAAAAGTATTTTCATCATTAGAATCCTTCCTCCTCTCACGTCCCTAAGGATCAGAACTATAGGAATATTACCACACAAAGAAGATATATAATAGCAGAAAAGTCATTTGAAGAAGAAAAATACTGGCTAGCATGTCAGTTCTAGGAGACCCAATCTCAGGTTAGCTAAGGAAAAGAGTTATTATTTTTATAAAAAAAATAGAAAATTATAAAATCAGAGCCATTACAAAATAACACGTCAGGATAAACACTGATTATACAACCTTGTGAGAATGATTTGCATTCTAGCACACGCACACAGTAAATTAGAGATTGGGGTGCTATCAAACACAAACTCCTAAGAGGAATCATTGCATTTTCTGGTCCTCATCAAGTATTCAGTCAGTGCAGAGTTCAAACTGAGTCAAGTCTTAACACAAAAATATATTCCTAGTCTATTACAGAAACGGCTCAAGCAAAGGTTGACCTTCTGGGAGTTGCACCTCCAGTCATCATGGCAATCTCAGCTGGAATCGGAGTTAACCAGACAAATCATAACATCCACTCTGAATAGTCATGCACCACTTCCCTACCTCTGCAATCAACAGAGCAATCCCTTCTGTATTCCTTCCTATGGGGCACGTGAAAAAAATGCACTTCTGCATGCCCTTGTAACAACCTGCATTTGTTAGAACTGCAGAGTCCAATAAGCTTCAGTGCAGATGAAAAAGCCAATAAAAATACTGATTAAAGTGAGAGAAATGGCTTTGCCAGTAAAGCACACAGGAGAACCAGCACTTCAGTCCTTGTGTGCTGATTGCCACATGTCTGATAGAATTGTGCTTCATCATTGGCTTCTTTATTGTAAAACCATAGGGAAAGGATAAGAGAAAACAGCTGGGACTTTGGTAAGAAATCTAATATGTAAGAAAAATTGGAGCACAAAATCAAAAATAGTGACATTTAGAAAAAACTCTCTGAACCTGCTTTAAAGGGGAAGGTACTGGGTTGTGGGGTTTTTGGCTCCTAGTGTAAACTGAAAAGAAGAGAATAAATTCATTTGTTTTAGAACAGAAAGATGTTAGTGAAAAATGGAGACAACAATTAAAAGGTCCTTCAGCATTTCCTAGAGTAGGAGTGTGTTGGGTTCGCATGGCCAGGTTTTGGTAGAGGGGGGCTTCTTGAGAATCTGCTGGAAGCTTCCTCCATGTCCAGCAGAGTCAATCCCAGCTGGCTCCAGCATGGACACACCACCGGCAAATGCTGGGCCAATCAGAAATTCTGGTAATACCTCTCTGGTTACATATTTAAGAGGGGAAAAAAAATTAATTACTGCACAGATGTAACTGTAGCCAGAGAAGAGCGGAGTGAGAATATGTGAGAGGAACAGCTCCGCAGACACCAAGGTCACTGGAGAANTTCTTGAGAATCTGCTGGAAGCTTCCTCCATGTCCAGCAGAGTCAATCCCAGCTGGCTCCAGCATGGACACACCACCGGCAAATGCTGGGCCAATCAGAAATTCTGGTAATACCTCTCTGGTTACATATTTAAGAGGGGAAAAAAAATTAATTACTGCACAGATGTAACTGTAGCCAGAGAAGAGCGGAGTGAGAATATGTGAGAGGAACAGCTCCGCAGACACCAAGGTCACTGGAGAAGGAAGGGCAGGAGGTGCTCCAGGTACCAGAGCTGAGGTTCCTCTGCAGCCCGTGGTGGAGACCATGGTGAGGCAGCTGTGCCCCTGTAGTCCATGGGGTCCATGGGGGTGCAGAGATCCACCTGCAGCCCGTGGAGGAGACCATGGAGAGAAGGCTGAGACCCTGTGGGAGGCCTGTGCTGGAGCAAGGTCCTGGCAGGGACCTGCAGACCTGTGGAGAGTGGAGCCCATGCTGGTTTAATGGTAGGACTTGTGACCCTGTGGAGGACCTGTGCCAGAGCAGGCAATGCCTGAAAAACAGCACCCCATAGAAGACTGATCCACNGCTGTGCCCCTGCAGTCCATGGGGTCCATGGAGGTGCAGAGATCCATCTGCAGCCCATGGAGGAGACCATGGAGAGAAGGCTGAGACCCTGTGGGAGGCCTGTGCTGGAGCAAGGTCCTGGCAGGGACCTGCAGACCTGTGGAGAGTGGAGCCCATGCTGGTTTAATGGTAGGACTTGTGACCCTGTGGAGGACCTGTGCCAGAGCAGGCAATGCCTGAAAAACAGCACCCCATAGAAGACTGATCCACTTTGGAGCAGTTCATGGAGAACTGTCCCCTGTGGGAGGGTCCTCACACTGGAGCAGCGGCAGAAACAACATGTGATGAACTGACTGTAGCCCCATTCCCCATCTCCTGAGCATTCGCAGGGGGAACAGAGACCCTGGGAATGAGGAAGGGGTGGGGGGAACGTGTTTTTAAGATTTATTTTACTTTTCATTATCCTGCTCTGATTTTGTTAGCAATAAATTCAAGTGATATCCCTAAGTTGAGTCTGTTTTTCCTGTGATGGTACGTGGTGAGTGACCTCTCCCAGTCCTTACCTGGGACTTTGAGTGAACCCATGGACACTTTGTTATATTTTCTCTCCCCTGTCCAGCTGCAGAGGGGAGTGATAGAGTGGCTTTGGTGGGTGCCTGGCAAAGTCAGGAACCTGGAAGAGCAGTGATCAGTGATCACTGGTGTGGGAATCACTTACAGGGACCAGAAGCAGCAGTGGTGGCTGTGCTCTGCTGGCTTCTGGTGGCCCATGGGACACCTCCATCACCAACACCTCCATCACCAACACCTGACTGCCAGTGACTTGCACTAGTGGTGCTGAGGAACAGCACTTTCTGCACTCTCCAATGGATTATGCAATTTTATGCTTCATCCCCCTACCTCACATCCCAGGGATGACATCCCCCAGAGAACACAAAAGCAGATAAATGTGAAAAAGTTACTGTATGAGGTTTGGGAGAAGAGTTTTTTCCACTAGTGTCAAGTTAAAAGAGGTTCCAGGTGAGAGGAAGCCAGCTGCGGCTGCCAGGATAAAAAGGCAGCTATTTGAACCTAATTTGATATTTTAATTCCAACAGCCTAAAAAGCTTTCAGTTAACTAAAGGCCAAGTGATTCTCAGCAGAAGAAAATTAAAAAAAAAACTGTACAGAGAGAAGGACGCTTTTTAGTCCCTCTAAAGTGAAATGCTGTGAACCATACAATTCCAATTTCAACCTCCCACTTAAGTATTCATGTGGATATCCTTTGCACTGCAGTGGGAGTAAAGGCACTCCCAAAGTCACAGTAATATAGCTCTTTTTCATGGCAATATACTTCAAAGGAATAGGTTTACAGATCTACTTCCAGGTACTTAGGATCGATTTGAAAATGTGTGAGGCATCAAGGCTCATCGGACCTCACAGATTAAACATGATATGTCATTTCTACAATTAACTTGCAAAACCTTCCCATGGATGCTCTCCTCCCCATAAATCTTGGGGTTAGCTAACCAAAGAGTGAATAGGAACTTCTGTTTGCAAGTGTCTCTATAGCATATTCGATCATCAGAGGACTCAGTCACTCTGCAAAGTCTTTCACAAAACCATTATAACAACAGCCAGCAAAGCAAAAGAAGAAGAAAACAAATACGGAAACCTGAACTGCAGAAGCACTGTTTTTTTTTTTTTAATTTTATGCAATCTGATCTATTAAAAAAAATATATATATATGATCTAAGAGAATGAGTTTGGGAAAGATGAATAGAATAGGAAAGAAAGGTTCAGAATTAGGAACATTGTAGTGTTATGTTCTACAGTTTATGACATTATTTCTCACAGGTAAGTAGAAGGTAAAAAAGTTTACACAATCTTGAATTTAAAATTACTTCAAATATTTATTTTAGCTGTATGAAAAGTATTACTCTGTAACTTTAATAGTCTTCTTGAAACATGTTTTTAGGCATATGAAGGAGAAGGAGGAAATGGAACAGTCAAGAGGAATTCATCAAAATTAAAGCATGCCTGACCAACCTCATGGCCTTCTACAATAAAATAAATTATTTGTGTATGTGCAAAAATGCATTTCTCACTTTTAAGTGCAGCATCACCAATAAAGAGAACACACTTAGAAATAATAGGTATCTTCAAGCTGTTGGGCATGATTTACCTTCAGATTTCAGGATCTGTGAGATACTGTAGCAGGAAGCTCTGCTTCATGGCACCCATGTAGCAATCCAAAACTTTAATATAAGTCACCAGTATGATGCTATTGCACAAAAGTACATTTCATTCTGAAACACAAAATCCTATTTATATTTGTCCTTTCATGAACACTGATATTAAGGAACTCTGATGGTTGGACTGGATGATCGTGAAGGTCACTTCCTACGTTGATGATTCTGTGATTCTGTGATTCTAAGAAGGTGAGTGGCTCTACTCTCCACTTAAGGCAGGCCCTCCTTTTCCCTGGGCAGTGCAAAACTTTAGGTGTTACCTCCCCAAAATGTGATTTTGGATCGTATGAAACATATTAATAAATCATTTATAGCCTTCAAGGATTGTCACTTCATCCTAGACAAGGTATTAGTCATACATAGGAGCAATTTGTGTTAGTCACCTCTTGGCTTGGCTATTTTGATTTACCAGGTTTAAAAAAACCCATGAACATATGACACTGTTCTTTGACAGTTAGAAAGGTATTCAATCACACATTAGTTTACATTATATTATTTTAAATACAGGGCAATTATGGGATAAAAAAGCAGTAATTGAAGGAATAGAATGGAATCACCAAGAAATGCTGATAGTTTTGCACTATGTAAGGGTGAAACAGAGCATCCACCCTTTAAACACCTTTGTCTTCTGCAGAACAATATGGTGCAGGAGCCTTGACAGAAACACAAATGTTTAATTTGCATAAATGTAAATTTACCCAGTGTAGATGGTATTCTTTTTTAGAGACATACAAGGTAAGACAAATTAAGCAAAACAATTTTTATTCTACATTTCTCAAAATTCCTCACAATTATTGGATCACTTGCTGACCTTGTAAAGACTGAAAACTGTGAAGAGTTGCTTTGCTGAAGTATCAAGAGCTACAATATTGTGAAAATTAACTGAATGGAGCTGAACTAAAAAAAATTAGTCTCAAACCATCAGTATGAGAATACACTCTTTCTGGTGATAAGGAAAATAAAATTTAAAGGAACAAATAAGTCTTACTTCCTGTCACTATTAATGAAATTTCATTTACCTTTTCTATTTAGCAGTTATCAGTCTTCATATATCAAATTTAATTTTGCACAGTTATACATTATTTTTCAGTTGTATCAAGAAATTAACCTCATGGATTGTAAAGACAGATGGGACCACTATGAGCATTTAATCTGACCTCATAAACCAAAGAACATTTTTCTTGATTAAGTTCAAGCTGAGAGTGTGTGTGCACGCATATACATATATATGCATATTTTTAAATTGAGTGTCTGCAATTACAACAACTCAAATTCTAATCTAAACCCAAGTCTGCTTAAACCACTGGATTATGGATTAGGCCCTTAAGGCTGACACTACGAAAAAATAAAAATGTGTTTTCCTTTTTTTTTTTTTTTTGGTTATTTGACTGCGGAATTGGAAAGATGCCTTTCAGCATACAGCAAATGTATTTCAGTTTAAAATTAAAATTCATCATTACCTTTTACTTACAGCACCTGAATAATTGTTAAAAACAACTAATTACCTGCATACCAGAAAGCACATTTAATTAGCTGCTCATAAACAGAATACATTTCGAAAGCCCTCCAGGGGAATAGGTGCAGAAATTCCATTAACCAAAGTTGTGTGTGAATTTGAGCACTTCGAAAATATACTCTGGAGACCACTTTTATGCATATTAGTTTTTCTCTTCAAAGTACTTTCCCCTCTTCCATGTGTGCATGAATGAGAAGTTCTGTCCACCCACAGGGGTAGGGGGTTTTATGAATGAAGGAACAGTGGGGCTTTTGCCTTTTGTAAGTGAGGGAAACAACACTGATGTTGAGGTTTTTTTCTCTTACAGACTCAGGGAAAAGTTGCAGAAATTACATCAATAGAAAATGGGAAATTTATATGCAAGAAATGAGTTTCATTCAGAGAGGGGCAGAGTTGGCAGTCACTGGGTGTCTGGCTTTGCCAGGCAGCTCTGTCGTGGAGCATGAGTCACTCAGAACCTTCTCTCCTGTTCTGCTGCAATATTAAGACAATAGGAGGCTAGTGGAAAAACACACCACCCCCTCTTGCCCTAACAATGTCACGGCCGCTGGGAGACACACGCAGACACACACCCCCGCACCGTCTCTCACATGCATTCACTCCATCCAATTTTCTCTTCTCTCCAGCCCAAAACGAAGCTGCAGCCAACTTATTGAAGAAAACAAATGCATGGTCTCTTTCTCTTTTAAATGGAACAAGGTATCTGGGTTCCCTCTTGATGAAGTAATGTCAATCCTTGTCTAACTTATTTCTTTACTGCAGAAATTGTCACCTTCAAAATTAATGGTCCTTTTCAGAGAAAAGTGCCTATCACAAAGCATTTATCTGATAGAGCTGGCAATATTTTTCCCAAGAAACATCCACCATCAGGAAACATTCTTTCCTTGAAACTGGAAGTTTTAAGTGAACATGTTGATTTTTATAGCATTTGACAGAAAAATTTTAATGCCTCAAATAAAAACGGAACACTGAGCTTTCTTACTTGATTTTGTCATGATGGTACAGTCTTGTTCTATTTCTATTTGCACTTGTTTTAGAATTTAATTTCTAAATAATGCAATATTGTTTCCTATAAATCAATATTATATTCTAATGTTCTGAGATTGCCAGGCTGAACTGTTTTGACACTGCTGAAATGAAAGTTTTAGTAACAGTTATATAGATGTCTAGAAATATGTTTACTTCAAAGTTTCTTCTTGCTTCTTCAGTTGCAGTGGTTTTATTCAGTGTTAAAATACTGATATTTCACTGAAGAAGAAATTTATTTTTTGATCAAATGCCTAACAACTATGTAAGTAGGTAAGTGCATGCAGACAGTTTTATACATAGTGGGTTTTTTTCCTCCCTGTTGGCACAGGGAGTTCAATGTCTTCTGAAATACATACAACACATTGAAAACTTTCACATACACATGTTCAGATATTAATTACCTGAAGGCTACACACATTACTGGTTTTCTTGCTTAAAGAAGAATTTTGAAGTGGGTCTATTTGTCCTGGTTGCAGCTAATTGTTTAAAGCTATAGTAAATATATTTGCATTTGTGTGTGCATCTCTGTATATGTATTCACACCCATCCAAACCCTTATAGTTAGAAGGGCTTTTCATTATATATTTATTTACTTCAGTAAATATTTCCCTCACAGTTTTATATGTCATGTAATGACTTGTGAACTGTGATGACTTAGGAAAACTTTAGGCAAATACCATGTAGAAAGTCTTGCAGTTTGACTCTCTAAATGATATTTCAGTAGCTGAAGCCAAATTTCTTCCAGTGTTATTGATCTGCTGGAGCCAAATGCAGCTGCATCTACAGGATCACGTATGTAGTTTGTCTCTTGTGATTTCTGCATTAATACACAATTTTATGGTAGTCTTAGACACTGCTTATATTGCAATAACAGTGTCAAATAGCCTAATTATAACGTGATTGATTCCCTAGTCAGAAGAGGTGAAAAGCTGTTGAGTAGGCAAGATGATGAAGGGATGAGACCTCACCATGTGCCTGGAAATACTAAATCCCTCAGTAGACTCCTGTTTAATCCCAGGTAGCAAATGGTGATACATTTGGAGAAAGCAACACATTTAATGCATGATTTTGCCAAGTTTCAGACACCCACTGATCATGCTGTGGCCCAGTCTCCCAGTTGGTACAATGCAAACAGAGACAGCCCTCTTGCCTCCTTCACTTTGCCTTTGAAACTTTAAGCTCTATGCATATTAAGCCAAACTCTCCCATCCTTCAGAGAGGCGATTTTTTTTCTGCCTTTGTCATGCCAAAATTCATGTTCCTTATCCTTATAAATAAAAAAAAATAAAAAAAATAAAATAATAATAAAAAAAAAAGGTCAGCCCAAATATGTCTCTGGCCCTGAATTTAAAAAAAATCATCTTTCTATCATATTCTAGATAGAGCTGGTGACCATTCACAGTCTCCAAACTGAGTAGAAATTTAATTTGAAAAGCTTTACTGTTTCTTTTGCACAAGAGACAAAATACTGTAGAACACAGAAAAAAATTTCTTGACATTTTTGAGCATATATAGTAAGGAACAATGAGCTTTTCCTTTATATTTTTAAAAATGCTTTGAAATAATGAAAATAATGTCTACTATCTAGGATTTCTTATGATAGCATTAGTCATGATGAAATCATTTAGAGCAAACAAGGAGTTCCTTATGAATACCTTCATGGTATTTCCATAATTTCCACAGTATTTCAGCATTAAGTGACTGTAAAGTATCAGAATTTTAGTATCAGCTGAGAGACACTACATCTCACATCTGCATTAAGACACAAGGATTAAAAAATAAAAGGTGTTTCATCGTTGTAAGAAAGCCCATGGTAAAACAGCAAGGCTTTTCTTGCCTCAGGCTACAATAGCTACTAGTTTAACTCAGTGGTCAGAGCACTCCCTGGAGAAACAAAAAGCCTTAATTCTATTGCTGGCAGCAACTTTCCCTTTGTTAGTGGCACATGTACAAAATTATTTTTAAAATAACACCACATGTATTAAACACTCCAAGATTACTTATAAAAACAATGTTCCATATGCGCAAATGAGATTTTGGCAAGCACAAAATTATATGCAGAAATTACATTTGGGTACGGAAAAGACTCTTTTCACTAACCCAGATAGATATTTAATTTCTATGGGGTAAATTGCATGCTACCTATTCACTAACATAATTTTCCTACTGATGATTGACATTTAGATATCAAAGAGGAAAAAAGATAGCATAACATTAGATTGCACATCTCGGAGGAGTAAAAGGTATTCATTAGACTAGGTATGCCAGCAAATGGCATGCTAAAGGCTTGACAAAAATCATGTCAAAAGTCATGTCAATCTTTTTTTTTTTGCTCCTTCAATAGCACATCTGTCTGTGGATGACAATCACTCGTTCTGGCACCTGAAATATAACAAATAATATCCACGCTCAAAAAAATGCAAGCCGGAATCAGTGTGCGATACCTGGCATTGCTGACCGGTATTCAAGGACATGAAAATGCAAATAGAGAGGGCTTGCTATTCCCACAGGGAAGGTGTGCAGCTGAGGGGAAAGAAGGGAACCATGGCAAAGGAACTCAGGCCTTTACAGGCTGTTTAAATCCCCAGAGGGGGTGTGATCCACAAACAGCCGCAAAGCCCTGGAGTAGAGGGCAATTGGCACTCCTTCCTCCACAGGGCATCTTTCAACCTGTTCAGAAATTGTGTATCCTGGCTCCAGAAAGAACCCCAGCCAGTGCCTGAAGCTGAAAAGGAGATGGTGTCTCTGATTAAACACAATATTTGTGTAAGGGTTAAATCAGAGGGGAAAATGAGGAATAGTTTTTTAGACTTTACAAAAATGGGGAAAAAAATCAGACTTTTCCCGGTGGGAGGCAGCCAGGACCTGCACGGAGAAAATAAAAAGAGAGCTGCATTGCAGAGTAACTGGACAAAAATTAGTTTCTCCCACCAGACTGAACTATTCAGAGGAGATGCACTACATATGAGAATGTGTACCCTGCATTTGTGTCTAGTTTTGCTTTACTTGAAAAGAATAATGCTAACATAATAGCAAAATAAGGGAAGGAGGAAGATTTGCATTATCTCCATTCATTAACCTAAACTATAATGCTTCTCTTAAATATTAAATACCTTTCTGTGATTAGAAATACATTGTGAAAGGCTAAAGAAATATATGGCAGATTTTTAAAGAATATTTCTCTACGAGACAATGAGAAAAGCAACACAGCCCCTTTAATCCTGTAATCTCTCTGGTAGCAATCAGCTTGGGGTACATTTCAGTTTGTTCACTTGTCATCTACATTAGAGTCCTTCAACGAGCTTTTCTTTTAAAGTAAATACAGAATGACACATTTATAATTAGATCTCCCTGACCATTCCTTTCTAGGTTTGAAGGATATGAGATGTGGACATGTCATGCAGACCCTGCTCCCGATCAGTGTGCTAAGGAGCTTAGACTTTCACTGTTGATTAGTGAATTGTAAAACAACCAACAAAATACACTATGGGTGCTGTTGGTTCAGATATTATAGCCTCAGTTATTCCCTGCATTCAGGAACAGTCAGACACTCAAGAAATGTTTTGAACCACACTGAAAAGTAAAAGGAGTTCAAACCATTCCTGAATTTCAAGTAAAGATTATTCAATCATTTAAGAACATAAGCCCCTGTGAACACAGCAGCAAGTAAACCCCCTGTTTCTGTTGAGCCTAAGAGAAATAAATACGTTTTAAGATTATTAAGAATACAGTATAGTATTATAGGTTAGTGTTTGTAATTCCCCTTGATATTCAAACCATTTCTTAACCTTCATGGCCATTTAAAATGTCCATAATATTATTTCTCACTAAGGGATAAAATGAGATTTTGTTTCTTCCCTCTAGTTCAGATTTGTTTTTAATCATTCATGGCTTTGGTATCTATGACAAAACTTTTCAAAAAACATATTGTTTCATTTTCTTTCTAGGAATAACCTAATGAAGCTGAATTTTCATTAGCTTTTCAAAATAAGAACTGTGTTCCAATATAGGGATCTATGTTTGCCTGCTTTCTTTCTTAATATGTAGGACAAAGAGGTTTTTTTTCACAGCCTTAGAAGAAAAACCAGAGATAATTGCCCCACATATGTTCCTTGGTTGTATGTATTCACTGATTAGAGGAAAATACAAGAATCACTCCTCAGTACTTCAGCTGTACAACACTAACTTTACTAAAGGAAGACAACTTTGGGGATTTAGCGAATCAGCAATGTTCTTGAGCCTTCTGATTTTTAATGTGAATATTCAGCACTAATGTGGACCTCCTGTGGCCACAACTTTTTCCCTTCAATCATGGCCATAATATTAGAAGAGACAACACTTGCCACTGTTCTGATCTCCCTCATTGTACCAAGAAAACAATAGATAACTTCCCACCTTTTTCTGCACAAAGTAAAGCTTTCCATCCCAATGTTCTACAGTTAATAAAATCTCCCTTGCCTGTTTTATTTTGTTCTGCTGTGTATAATTCATCACATTTTTACATTAAGTGAATCACTTTACCAAATCCCCACCCTGGGATCACCTAGCATTTAAACATCAGTGTTCTGTTTGTAACTCAAACTGACTATTTACTACCTCTTTTCCATCAAACCTCTCTTCAAACAATAATACTCTTGCAAATTCTAAGAGCCCTAATCCTTCCGTTCTCGTAACTATGGCTACTCCATGGCCAATGACTGACCTCTAGACTTGAGGCCCTCCTTCATCTCCTCCACACTTGGCCATGGGCCTCCTTTTGGCCATTGCACTACTTTGTGACCATAAGATATAACTGTTTAATATATTTAGGACAGATTTTGAGACATCTGGAAAAAGGACTGTGTTGTAGCTCACCAGAGCTTTAGGTGAAATATCTTAGTTGGCACCAATTCTCTCTCACACTAACTAGACCCTGGAAAGAATGATTACGCCATCGTAATGTAGATTATATGTCATCTAATGTTTGGGATTTTGAGAATGCTGCAGTCAAATCACTGGTTACAACACATATTGTCAAACCATTCTTAATCTAGCCTTATGCTGCAAAATTAATTCTCAAGCAAGTAAATTTTACCACAATGAAATATTTTACTTCTAATTTACAAGAAGCAAGAGAAAATTGTTCACCTATCTTGTGTAGCATTGATTCCCTTGGGCATAATAAGTACACAGTTCCTCAGAAAAAAAGGATTTTTTTTAGATGTGGATCTAAATGTGGACGTGGGAGCTTGATTTTAGACATTTAGAGTAAGAAGACTAGAATTCTCATCTGGAAGATTACTAAAGTAAAAAAGTAAGAACCATCATCAGGAAAGTTGTAAGGGATATAACATGACATGAGAGTGAAAAAAATAAAATCAGGTAAATTGGAAATACAAGATCTGGAATTATAATTGTGGAATGGAACAAAGAAAGTCTGTAGAGATACTTAAAGAGAAGAGTGAAATGGTCAAATCACAAGCTAAAAAAATAAACCTAACAGATACACTTGGTAAATGGAGTTATGTTGGAGTTTTGTCTGAGAGCGATGCAAAGAGAAAATGTTGGAGAGTCAGCAAAACTTATGCACGGCCTATAGATGAAAAACAAAAAGAAGGGAAAAGAAAGGAAAATAATTCCCCAAGTCAATGGGGAAGATGATGTTGTCATCAGCAGTACGCCTTAGCTACCTACTTATATCAACTCCCTGGAAGTTACAGGCCATCCTTCAAGAGAAGAAGTTCAATACATTTTAATTTTGCTGTTCAATTTTTAACTCAACTCTGGGGCACAATCTGCATAAATTAAATACAATGACTGAGCCAAAAGATTTCCAGCAAATACTGAGGAGTCATTCCATGGGAAAAGTGTATTTAATAGTTCAAGGGAAACTTAAGACCACACCGCTTGTCAGCAGAACACAGTCTGATTACACCAGGCAAGGCTCTGCTTTAGCAAATCTGATAGTTCTTTCCAAAAGAAAGCAGTAATTGACATTAAAATACAAGAATCAGAAAATGGAAAATGAAAGAGTCCAGTGACAATATACGGCATGTAAAAGAAAGCAGCTATTTTCTCTTCAATGTCTTATTACTAGTAAAAACAGTCATAGAGTTCAAAGAACACTGATTTTACTGAATTAATGGAATTAGGGATGAGAAAACATTGGACTTTATTTTACCTTCATAGCATTTAATATGGGATCAGAATGTCTCATACTGTTATAGCTCCATTGATTTCAATTAATTTAAGTTTCTGGCTTACTATAAATCAGAGACCAGAATCAGGACCAATTATCCTCAATGAACACAAGTATTGCAAGGAGCCAGCAAACTCTCAGGACGACTTGTAAGGAAAAAGTTTTCAATCTAGGGAATATTTCATGTGTCTCAGTGGAAGTCACCAAGCAGTCAGTGTAATCTTTGCATGGATTTTTACAAGACCATGTACTAGGAAAAAACCCACCTTAATTGAGCTAATTTAGAAATGTTGTCTCTGATCAATGTATTGATTTAGTTATAATTTGATTCCTAGCCTGGTGATCATTTTTATGTAGCTCTGTGAGTGTATTGTGAATTTGAAATGGACACAAATACGTAATGAAATCCATTAACTAATAAAACAATGATAAGTCAATTCATGAGAAATGGTGCAGATTTTTAAGATGAACAGCTAGTTTTACACATTCTTTGCATAATCTGTTGTTTCAGCATTGTCTTGTTTAATAATGAGAATGGTGGCATTGTAAAGGAAATTAATTTGATATTTACCACAACTTTGGAGGAAAATATGGTAGCAGGGGATTCCTGCCAAAGCCAAAAGAGAGCTGAATTTCTTCTTTTATATTAAATTCTAAGTACTTACCAAAACACTCTATTTTTAAATATATATTCTCTCTTCACTGGACCTTCCATCAAAAAAGTGTTGTTTTGAAGCACTGATTCTATGTTCCGACCCACTCATGATTGCTTACACACTGTTAATCTGGTTCAAAATCTTAAAGCCTGGTCTTCTGCACAGGACAGTATTTTTATAAGATGTGCCACAGAAATCCTGTTCTTAGAACGAAGAGTTATTCAACTGATATTTAAAGGATGAAAACTAATGAATACCCTGTGGATGTATTCTGCTCTCTTACATCACTGTAATTCAAATCCCTCACAGTCTTTGGAATGAATCCAATTTAAATCAGATGATATTGCTGTCCAAGTGTTCCTCATTTATTTCTGCATGTTGGACAACCAAACAATGTCCTGAGATCACCAGAGTGACTGCAGATCTGATACTAGTTCTTTCCTCTCTTGGGAACACTGAACAAAATTTATAAACAACCAGTTTTCTGTGACACAACAGAAGCAGAAATACTTCCATTTTTTTTATTTTTTTATTTTTTTTAATAAACTTCATATGTATTGTAACAAACAGTGGAATTCACTATAACTAGATAACTTCAAACTTCTTGCACTGTTTTCCAAAATCTTAGTTCAGCTTGAGGTAAAGTTAGGTTTTGACCTTAGATTTTCATTTGGTCTCATTCTTCAAACACTTATTATTTCCTTGCTGGCATATGTTTGCCTATTGTCAGTTTAGAATCCCCATGTTTTTACATTCATAAAGAAAAGTTAAACAATTCAATCAAACCCATAAACTTTTTTTTTTTTTTCCTGGGGACCAAAGTGGCAGCTTTCTCATTACATATCAATTTACAGCTCAAAATCAGGAATAGATCAATGCAAACCATCTGCACCTTGCAAGTTTTAGCATATCTCCTTTTCGTCACTCTGAGTAAAACAGAGGAAGTTATGCAGAGCATGTGGTCTGCTTTCACAAATAATTTCTATGGAAAACAGCAGTCAGACAGTAATACAGGCCCAAGGTGACCTCATTACTGAAATTTGTTCTAGTTGTCATTAGACATATCACACTGTGTCACTCAAATCGGGAAAGGAATAAGAGATACTGACACGCAGCACCAGTGATTAGAGATGAAAAATACTGTTACACCATAAGAATCCCTTGGTGGAAAAGAAATATGTACA